>CM076850.1:49523956-49948956 GCA_039519185.1 Astragalus membranaceus
GCAGATGGAATTTCTGGGTTTGAAACAGGAAGAGATGACAGTCGGGGACTATGCTGCAAAATTTGAGAGGTTATCGCAATTCTATGAATTGGGGACCACCGCTCCTGATGATAAGTGGAAAATGGTGATGTTCAGACAAGGTCTTAGAGGCGATGTGAATCAAGGTCTCAGTTCTTATTCCATGACCACTTATCCTGCTTTGGTGCAACAAGCTCATTCAGCTGAGAGCGATCTTAAAAGAATGTATGCAGAAAGGAAAGATTTCTGGAAGGATAAAAAGAAGGTTAGTGAGTCAACTTCTTCAAACCCTAGGTATAAAGGGAATTCAGACAAAGGAAAGCAGGTTCAGTCGAACAATACTTTTGGGTATCGTAACTGTAAAGTGTGTAAAAAGAGTCATCGTGGAAAATGTCAGTTGGAGTCAAAATCAAACCAGTGTTATTATTGCAATGAAGAGGGGCACTATGCTAACAACTGCCCAGCGAGAAAGGCTTTCTTAGAGTCCCCTGATGCTCCTAGACAGGCTCGAGTCAACACTTTGGATGCCAAGACCATCAAACCAGCTGATAATCTTATAAGGGGTACAGGTTCTCTCTTTAATCAAATGTTAATATTTTGTATGACTCTGGTGCTACTCATTGCTTTATCTCAGAAACATGTGCTGAACGGTTAGGATTGACAGTATCTCCTATATCCGAGCCAATAACTATTCTCACTGCAGCAAAGGGTCGTGTACGAACCCAATCTTTGTGCCTTAACTGTCTGCTCACAATAAGAGACAGCGACTTTGTCGTAAATTTTATTTGTTTGCCTATGAGGGGAATGGAGATCGTTTTGGGAATGAATTGGATGACTTCCAATCACATTACTATTGACTGTTTCAATCGTGCAATTAACTTCCCTTCTGAAGCAGCGGAACATTCACTACCTACAGAAGATGGTGTTATTTCATTCGCTTCAGCCAGCCAGTCTCTATTCCAAGGTGCGGAAGCTTTTGTTATTATTTTGTCTGCATCAACTGAAGCTGATTTGGATTTATCATCTATACAAGTTGTTAATGAATTCTTAGATTTTTTTCCCGAGGAGGTCTCCTCTTTGCCTCCAAAACGAGAGGTAGAATTCTCTATAGATTTGGCGCCTGGTGCAGGGCCAATATCCATAGCACCTTATAGGATGTCTCCTCTCGAACTGAAGGAATTGAAGTCCCAACTTGAGGAATTAATTTCCAAGAAGTTTATTCGACCAAGTGCTTCTCCATGGGGTGCTCCGGTATTGCTAGTCAAGAAGAGGGACGGAAGCATGAGATTATGCATAGACTACCGTCAGTTGAATAGAATCACTCTCAAGAACAAGTATCCATTACCAAGGATAGATGATCTACTTGACCAACTGCGAGGTGCTAAAGTTTTCTCCAAAATTGATCTAAGGTCAGGGTACCATCAAATCAGGGTAAGAGCTCTAGACATTCCGAAGACCGCTTTTCGTACGAGGTACGGACACTACGAGTTCGTGGTGATGCCCTTTGGATTGACTAACGCTCCAGCCGTATTCATGGACTATATGAATAGAGTATTTCATTCCTACCTAGATCAGTTTGTGGTCGTTTTTATTGATGATATCTTGGTTTACTCAAAGTTAGTTGAGGAGCATGCCCAGCATCTCCGCTTTGTCCTAGGAGTACTCCGAGAGAAGAAACTTTATGCTAAACCGTCGAAGTGTGATTTTTGGACGTCCGAGGTGAAATTCTTGAGTCATGTGATTTCCCAGGAAGGAGTTACAGTTGATCCCAGCAAAGTGGAAGCAGTGTTGAACTGGGAACGGCCAACGTCAGTGACTGAGATCAGAAGCTTTCTGGGCCTAGCTGGTTACTATAGAAGATTTATTGAAGGTTTTTCACAATTGGTACTTCCGCTTACTCGGTTAACTCGCAAGGGCCAACCATTTACTTGGAATGCCGATTGTGAGGAGTGTTTTCTTGGATTGAAAGAAAAGTTAACTTCTGCTCCAATCCTAATTCTTCCGGATCCGTCATTGGGATTTCAAATTTACAGTGATGCATCTGGGAAGGGTTTAGGATGTGTTCTCATGCAGAATCAACATGTTGTGGCTTATGCCTCTAGGCAATTGAAAACGCATGAACGGAATTACCCAACTCATGACCTAGAGTTGGCGGCTATTGTGTTTGCACTGAAAATTTGGAGATGTAACACCCCTTTTTCTACCCAACGGTTTATTAAATAAATATCAGAGTTTTTCGCACCAAAAGAGTGTCACATTTTTCGAACCGGAAAACCACTTCGCAAACAGAGTACTTTAATTATAACTAACTTCTTTTCAAAAACATGCAGCGGAAATAAAAAGGTTTAACTTGGCTATCATACTTCAAAAGGTTTACAACTTAGAAAGGCATATACATAACACATAAGGAAAGACACAAGGACAACCCTCCCGAGTGCTACGTATCAGAGCCGACTCGACCATACTAGAAGAAGAATCTCTAGCCACCTTCAGTCACCGTCACCTGCAGGTTGCCGACATACGAGGTAACACGACGCAGTAGGGTGAGTCTCACTACATAGATAATAATAGATAAAACAAGAAACACAGTATAATAGGCACACCAGGGATACCATCAATCTACTACACCAATAATACAGTTACACCAAATCCAGTTACGCCGAATACTGTTACACCAAGTACCGTCACACCAAATACAGTTACACCCAGAATACAGTTACACCATTAGTTCAAGAAGACGCAATCAAACACAGGACGTGTATGCAATGTATGAAATGCAACCCCTCCGGGCATATGCATGCGAAAACTTCCTCTCTCTCTCCTCTAGGGTTTTGCGCCCTTCTTCTTTCATCTCTCTCTTATGGTTTCACGCCTCTCCTCTCTCCAAGCCGTCCCACTCTCTCTATTTTTTTCTAAAGTGTTGGAATGAATCACCAAACCCTAAGATTGGCATCTTATAGGCGCCTGGCTTAATGGACATGGGCTTCCACTTAATGACCTAATCATGGGCTTCTCCTAATCCACTTCAACTCGCCACCACCATCTATCCACATATACTAACAACTAATTATTTCTAATATTCTATCACATAAAATCCCTAAATAATTATTCCTATCATTTTATTTTATTTTTCTCAAACACAAACCCTAGATAATTAATTAAATAAATTAACTAATTATTTTGGGCTGTTACAGGAGACATTACCTTTGCGGTTCTCGCTTCGAGGTTTTTAGTGATCACAAGAGCTTGAAGTATCTGTTTGACCAAAAAGAGTTGAATAACAGACAGAGAAGGTGGACTGAATTTTTGAAGGACTACGACTTCGAAATGAAATATCACCCTGGGAAAGCCAATGTGGTGGCAGATGCTCTGAGCAGGAAGTCTATTCACACGTCAAGGTTAATGGTTCACGAGATGGCTTTGTTAGAGTCATTTAGAGACTTGAAGCTTAAGATGGTAAGAAAGAGGGACCGCATAGTGTTGCAGCATATACGGATAGCCAGTGTGCTAAGGGAACAAATCCGTGTAGCTCAAGGAGCCGATATGAAGTTACAGTCTCAGAAAAGATCGCCAGATTTTACTGAGGATAGTGACGGCATGATTTGTTTTAATGGAAGGATTTGTGTCCCCGATAATGATGATATCAAAAGGCAAGTATTGGAAGAAGCTCATAGGAGTCAGTACTCTGTGCATCCGGGATCCCCCAAGATGTACTGAGACTTGAAGTTAATGTATTGGTGGCCTGGGATGAAGACCGAGGTTGCAGAATTTGTTTCTCGGTGCTTAACATGTCAGAAGGTTAAGGCGGAACACCGGAGACCAGGCGGTCAGTTACAACCGCTAGATGTGCCAGTTTGGAAGTGGGAAGATATCTCAATGGACTTCGTTATGGGGTTGCCGAGGTCACAGGCCGGCAATGATTCTATCTGGGTGATAGTGGACCGATTGACCAAATCCGCTCACTTTATCCCAGTACGTTCGACTTTTAAGGTTTCCAAGTTAGCAGATGAATATGTGAAGAACATTATCAGACTGCATGGAGTTCCAACGAGTATCGTGTCAGACCGAGATCCCAAGTTTACTTCCAGATTCTGGAAAGCATTGAATGAAGCTTTGGGAACTAGAGTGCTGGTTAGTACTGCTTATCATCCTCAGACTGATGGTCAGACGGAGAGGACTATTCAGACTCTGGAGGACATGCTTCGGGCTTGTGTGCTCGATAGCGGGAGGAAATGGGAGGACCATCTTCCATTAGTAGAATTCTCCTACAACAACAGTTACCACTCCAGCATTGGAATGGCACCGTTTGAAGCACTTTATGGTAGGAAGTGTAGAACTCCGTTGTGTTGGTGGTAGATTGGTGAAGACAAGTTTTTGGGACCCGATATGGTTCGCGAGACTACTGAGAAGATCAAGTTAATTCGAGAAAGGATGAAGGTTGCTCAGAGTCGGCAGAAGAGCTACGCTGACAACCGAAGGAGACTGTTGGAGTTTGAGGTTGGTGATCATGTGTTTTTGAAAGTTTCTCCAACCATAGGCACCGGCAGAGCTTTGCGAGCGAAGAAGCTCAGTCCTCGATATGTTGGACCTTTCCAAATCATCGAGCGGATTGGGCCAGTTGCTTATCGCCTCGCATTGTCTCCGGCCCTATCAAACCTCCATGATGTGTTCCACGTGTCTCAGTTGAGGAAGTATGTTCCCGATCTGCATCAACCGTTGAGTGTTGATACAATTGACCTGCAACCGGATTTGTCATTTCAACCTTATCCTAGTTATATCTTGGAGCGTGGTGTGAAGACTCTGCGTTCAAGGTCAATTCCGATTATCAAAGTAGTTTGGGATGGCTTTTCAGCCGAAGAGGCTACCTGGGAACTGGAAGAAGTCATGCGTGCTCGATATCCGTATCTCTTTCAGTAAGGTACGTCTTGTCAATTTTGAGGACAAAATTTTAAAAGTTGGGGTGATTGTAACATCCCTAATTTTTAAAGACTCGTATTATGATGCCTAGGACCGATTAATTATTTGTGGGAATAATTAGTCGTGTCTCGGGGATTATTATTCGAGGAAAAGTCCAAAGAAATTCTATTCCAAAATTAATTGTGGCTTAGTCATGGTTAATTATAACATTTTAAGCTGAAGGGCAAATTGGGCAATTCACACCCTCAGTATATATACTCCCTAATCTGAACCTCCAGCCACACTTGGTCATTCCATCAAATTTCAGAAATTTAAAAGCTGAAGAATAGAGGGGGAGAGAGGGCGTGAAAGAGGAGAAGAGGAGGAAGGAGGGGCTCATCTCAAATCCTTCTTGCATGTAAGTGTTCTAACCTCCTCTCCACTCCATTTTCGTTTTCCTTTCCAATGGTACCACTTTCAAAGCTTGATTCTCACTCTTTCTCTCATCTCCATTGATGCCCATGAAGCTCCAAGTGGTGAAAATGGTGGAGCTATGTGTTGATGGCTTGCATGTTCAGTTTTGCTGTTAAGAGGGGGAAGTCTCAAGCTTGCATTTCGATTTGGAGAAAGTTGTGAAAGATTGGGTTGCTGTTTCAGTTAGAGAGAAAGGAAGCCACTGTCCTTGTTCGAATTCGGTTTCAAGCGGGGATAGTTCGTTGTTTTCGGTTCGACGATTTCGTCTCTCGACCCAACTCTCGAACTTCGGTATAACGGGTGAGTTCTACTCACGATAGGGCATTTTGCTATTCTGAACTTGTTTTCGGTATTGGATTCCTTGGTCACGTTTTCTGTTTTCGAAAGACTTAGAACCGAAAAACGATTTTTGAGTCTAAACGTTATTTTACGGTTTAACGGGAATTTTGATGAAATCATTGAAATGAAATGTCTTGTATATGTGTTCTAGAATGCCTGGACATTTTCTGAGTTTCAGGAGTGATTGACGTTAGGAATCGCATTGGGCGAAAACGGATAACGAAAATGAGAAAAACTGTGAAATCTGGGACTGTTACAGGACGCACGGGTCGTGCGCCCCTGGGCACGGATCGTGCGTCTGTTTCTGATACCTGAACGTGCGTGCAATATAGGACGCACGGGTCGTGCGCCCCTGGGCACGGACCGTGCGTACCTTTCTGGTAGGGGTGGATTAATGAAGTGTTTCACGCACGGGTCGTGCGCCCCTGGGCACGGACCGTGCGTGAGGATCTGTCCCCGGTTTCCTTTTTGTCATTTCGTCGTACCGTTTGATCCCGAACCTTTCCTAATCTCTTTCTCAATCACTTAAAAAGGAATTCCACTACTGAAAACCTTATTTTGAACTCATTCAACACATGATTTAAAAAATAACTTTGAAAGCCCATTTGATCGAAAAACCGAAACCTTAGTACGCGTGTGAGTGCACGGATTGATGGATTAACTGAGTATATATGTTTATATATGTCAAATGAAAATGATTGTAATGCCGGAGGTCTAAATTATGAATTCCTCAAAACGGGTTATAGATCGATAAGGATATTGTTTATCCAATTATTATATGACTGATCCTTTGGTGATCAAAATGAAAAAGAAGATATAAATTATCTAACTCTCGAGAATTTGATGCGTATTGTCATACGTATTGCGTTGGGTGACGACCCGACAAGTAGCATACTAGGGAGGGTATTCATGACCCCTTACCTAGGCCCTGAATGTGTTTTGGCGTGGTCAACTCACGGGTTACCGGGATTAGCACCGGATTGCAGTCGGTTTATGCTAAATGGAACACACGATTACCGGGATTAGCACTGGATTGCAGTCGGTACGTGTTAAATAAATTCACGAAGTGCGTGGCATTTCGATTAATAAATAAGACATTGTTATGTCAGTTTTGTTATAACGGTTTAATGAATTGAACCGAGTGTCAATGAGGGGGCACGGTAGGACTCACTGAGATAATGTTATCTCACCCTATCCATATTTGTTGTTTTTCAGAGAAGCAGGGAAAAAGGAAGACTATTGTGCACGAGTAGTTGGTATACTCTTGGAGGTGCTGAAGACTTAGTCACGTGATCCTTTGTTCTTTTGTTGTCCAGTTGGTTGTATTAACTTGTATTGATTATGAGTTACATGAACCGTTTTATGTTTTCCGTTTGGTATTTGGACTTGGATATTGTAATCCAATCGGTGTGGAACCGATAAACTTCTATTTATGAAGTAATGCTATTCCGATTATGTTTTTATTTCGGAAAAAGTTTGTAGGTCCAATACTTAAACAGGAACTGTGTCCTCTGGATTTCCGCATCTGTGCATCTTCGGTGTTTCTACATGTTAGAAATACCAGGGTGTTACAAAAAGCAATGAACAAGCAAAAATAGAGACACAAAATGAAGACGCGAAAAAAGCTATTTTTATTCATTTGAGAATTCAAAAACTACATTTCATTGATAGATGATAATAAATAAAAAAAACATGCATGCCCTTATGAAAAGGTCCTAAGGCCTTGGGCGGAGCCAAAGGATTTGCATTACAAAGATCATTACTTTGAAATGAAAACGACAGGGAAATTAACGATCTTCCAGTTGCCAATTTCTTCTCCTACAGCACTGCGACGAACCAGGCCCCGATCCTCGCTTTCTTCAGCTAACTCTTCCTCAATGACAGCTATCTGATTAGGGATCAGCATGCCAGCACTCCTGAAATTCTGCTTGAGGTCATCTACGGGGACCATCATCAACCGGGGTTCTCTCCCCTGAAGCTTAGCCAATTTCTTCTCACGCTTTTCCTCGACCATTCTTCTCTTATCAGTTGGAGTGGGCCAATAACCTAACCCACGTCTGTCCTTGTATTCTCGCAGATGCACAGGTGACAGAATTCCTTGCTCAGATCTTCCTAGCCCCTTCCCAATCTGATAGCCACTCTTCAGCATAACTTTTGCCACCATAATATCAGCTTTGGACCACTTGGGCAGAGGTACTGGGGATTCTTCACTTACGAACACAGCGTTCGCAATTTCTAAGGAGTGAAAGGCGAATTCGAGGGATTCCTCTGCAGCTTCAATATAATGAGAGGGGACAGGTTTGCTGATTGTGAACTCCTCCTCCCCACAGACAACTACAAGCTTATCGTCGGCTATAAACTTGAGTTTTTGGTGAAGTGTCGAAGGGACAGCGCCTGCTGCAAGGATCCAAGGTCTCCCCAAGAGACAGCTGTATGAGGATTCAATGTCCATAATTTGAAAAGTCACATAGAACACCTCAGGCCCTATTTGCATTGGGAACTCCATTTCCCCTATGACTTCTCTCTTAGACCCATCAAAGGCTCTGACCAGGGTTGAACTGGGTTTCATGTAGGAACAATCCACCTCTAACTTGTTCATCGTTGATCTGGGCATAACATTCAATGAGGATCCATTGTCAATGAGAACCCTGGAGAGTGTATATTCACCGCACTTCACTGAGACATGCAACGCCTTATTGTGCCCCTTCCCCTCTGGAGTGAGTTCATCATCAGTGAAAGTAATGTAATTAGACGCAACGATGTTCCCAACTATACCATCCAACTGATTAACGGTAATATCTTGGGCGACATGGGCCACATTTAGTACTTTAACCAAGGCGTCACGGTGGGCTTCTGAGTTTAATAGTAGGGACATGATGGAAATTTTGGCTGGGGTGTGGTGTAGCTGATCCACCACTTTGTAGTCACTCTGCCGCATTATCCTCAAGAATTCAGCAACCTCTGGGTCTGACACCCTCCTATTTATCATAGGCTCCTGCTCTACCTTCTTTCCTTTTCGGACCCTCTCTTCCGCTGCCTTAGAGGGATTCTCTTCCTGAGCTTGGGGAACATACACACGCCCACTTCTAGTTACCCCACTACTTCCTGTAATATTGGTGATGTCAAGAGCAGCTCGAGATCTCGGAGCTGGAATTGGCGCACTGTAGTTCCATGGGACATCATTGTTCTTCTGGCTAGGAGCCGAAACTGGGATCACAATAGTCTTTGGTCTTGCCACAGCCGAATTCTGACTGTATGGCACCTCGATAGGTCTCTTCACATCTCTACCCTCATCTGATTGGAAGGTCAGAACATTCTCCTCTCTCCCCTGTATACCCACCTGGATGATGTGACGGTCCATCAGATCCTGTAACACCACCTTGAATGCTTCACATGCTCCCACACAGCTGACATTAGTACAAACTCCTTTCTGAACACAACCCATTCCAATAATCCCGCATTTGCACAATTCTGCATGAATGACTTCTAGGGGAGTCTGAATATCTTCTGCTGATCTGATTATGGACTGCTCTTTCATATCCATGATTGCATTAATGGCATGCTTCCCATGGCCAGGCAACGGGTTAGTCGCGATATTTGGATCCTCCTGCTTGAACGTTATGCCCTTTTTGTCTATCAAGTCTTGCACCACTATCTTGAAGGCTTTGCAATCCTCCACAACATGCCCAACTGCTCCTTCGTGGAAAGCACAGGTACTATTGGGGTTGTATCCTCTGAAGTAAGGTGGTTGGACAGGTTTCATGGTTCTTGTGTTGATGAGCTTATTGGTGATGAGGTAGTTAAATAGGTCTCTGTATGACATGGGAATTGGGTCAAAGGTTGTTCTGTTTTGATAGGTCCTTTGGTGGCTGCTTTGGTTGTTGTTTTGGAATGGATGAGCTATTTGTGTGGGAGTGGGGACTGGGATGTTAGGTGGCTGGTATGGTGGGTTGATAGTGATGGTATTGGCTTCCCCCTCTTTCTTTTTGGGAAAGCTGGAGAATGGCTTCTTTTGGGAGCTCATGTTACTTGTGGACCCCTGTGCAATCTTTCCACTTCTCAATCCGTTCTCTAATCTCTCTCCCACGATCACCATATCTGAGAAATTGGATGATGCACTACTGATCAGACGATCATAATATAGCGGTGGCAAGGTTTCCATGAACATAGAAACCAATTCCTTGCCTAAAAGAGGAGGTGTGACTTGTGCGGCCAGAGCCCTCCATCGCTGGGCGTACTCCTTGAATGATTCATTGTCCTTCTTGCTCATATTCTGCAGCTGTGTTCGGTCTGGTGCCATGTCCGTATTGTATTGATATTGCTTGAGGAATGCCTCTGCTAAATCCTTCCAGCAGCGGACTTGGGATGGCTCTAACTTCATATACCAATTAAGAGATGCCCCAACAAGGCTATCTTGGAAGCAATGGATTAGTAATTTGTCGTCACGAGAGTAGGTAGACATTTTCCTACAATACATCGTCAAGTGGCTCTTTGGGCAGGCCGCGCCTCTGTACTTGTCAAAATCGGGGACCTTGAATTTTGGCGGCAACACCACATCAGGAATGAGGCACAAGTCTCTAGCCTCCCTAGCCCTGGAGCCAAAGCCTTCAATCATTCTTAGTCTTTCTTCTAACATCTGGAACTGCTCTTTGGTCTGTTGGTGCTCAGCGGAATAGGCTTGAGGGGAATGACTTACACCATAAGGAGGTGGAGGGATTGAGTGCTGAACCTGAGGGTAAACGGAGTTTCCGGACACAAAGCCTTGAGTCTGTGGAAAGGCAGCTGGCTGTGGAGTGAGGTTCTGAGGAGTAGGCTGAGGTATAACAATTGAATGCGGGATCTGAACCTGGGGTTCACCAGTCATTCCTTCTGATCCGACAGGCGTTGGCTGTACATTCTCAGCCATTGCCCCGGGACTAGCTCCTGGGTTAGCCCCTTGATTTGGAGGACTATAACCCAAAGGAAGGCCATAAGGAGGCCACTGAGCAGCTTGGAAGTCATTTCCATTCTTTAAGGACAACAGGAGTCTCATCATCTCATTCATCTGTGCTTTCATGGCATTCATTTCGTTTCTCAACTCAGGATCACCTTGACTGGAGCTACCAGGAGCTGAAAGGTTCTGATTCTGCACCTCGGGGCCTTGGCCTGTTCCATTTCCATTCTCTGATCCTGAAGCTGGAGGATTCTGATTCTCTGGTTGAGGTTGATCGGGGTCACTTAAGATTGCCATTCTTCTGGCCTGTGAACGTGTCCAATATGAATGTGGTCGCACCAGCTTGCCTTATCTTCTGTTTGAATTGAAATATTTTTGTAAGCAAATGAGCAAATTAATGAATGCAATGTAATGCACATGATTTTTATATTATTTGTTGTTTATTGCCGGGAATCATAGTGCAAGTTGCTCTTGTCGTAGGTGTATATTCAAATATTTTCCAGAACATAACGCGGCTGGGATCAACAAGCGAGATAAGCATACTTCATTCAAGCATCATTTCTTTAACCATCCCAAGGGAAGAACAAGATACAATATCTTTAAATGTGCAATACAACGCTTTGAAAAGAAAAACACAACATTCTTTAAGAAAAGAAAAATTACAATTTCCTAGTGAACATTCTAAAAAAGGGAGAATTTAAATCTAAAAACCTATTGCCTTCATCTTCTCTTGGTTCTTCTCCTTTTTGCTAGCTGCAGCAGCTTCTCTTGCCCTTTCCATGAGTTCCTCAGTCAGAGACCTGCAGTACTCCACGAATTCATATACTCGCACCGGAGTGTTGTAAGGCAGCATCTCAGCTTCTGCCTTTCTCAACCTCTTGGGAATATCCCTCACCGCCTGGTTAGCCAACCATGCCAATTTGGAGAACTTGTTCTTCCACTGTTGAATTTCTGCCCTCATCTCAACTATGATCTCTTGCTTTTCAATCCTACCCATTAGCTCGAGAAGACGGTATTCCCAGTACTGACTCTCCTCTCTCACCTGTCGGTAAGCATCACTGATGTGCCTCAGATTCCTTTTTAGCTCATCTGAATTCTCTTACTCCATCCTTAAAGCCTGCTGATACTCTCTAAGGATGTTCACAATGGCATCTCTATCTTGTCTGATGTACCCTATTTGACTTTCAAGCTCACACGTCACAGACTGAGACTTTTTCTTGAATTCCTCTAGTGATTCCTTTGTAGTTCTCTCACTTTGCGTAGACTTCTTGAACAACTTCCTCCATTCGTTTGCTCTAACCATGGCCTCGCCCACCTTGGCATTCGATCTTTTCAACTCATCTTTGGCACCTTTCAGATATTTCTTCAATTCTTGATTACTTTCCTCTTCTTTCTTAAGTTTCTTGCTGCTTTCTTTGAGTGCTTCGGCCTTGCACTCGTTCTCGTTCTCTAACTTTCTCTTCTCAGAAATCACATTCCCCAACTTATCTTGTAAGGCTTTCTTTTCTTCTTCTACCTTGAACAAAGCAGACTTGACCTCACTTAGTTCTTTGAGACTTGGAATGTGAAGCTCTGGGACTTTTTTCCCAACTAACGATGAATTCTTACGAGGCGGGCCAACATTTTGAATTCTTTGGTGAAGCCATTGGTAGAAAGTAACATCACCCGTTTTCTTTGTGATCTCCACTTTATCCTTGTAAACTACACCCTCCCAAGCCTTTGAAATTTTCTGAAGCAAGCCTTGGTTCTTTGAATCTTCCTTATCGAGAAAAATTGGGGCCAACATGTCTTCAGTGGGTGCATTCTTCATAGGATACCCAAGCTGTCTGATGGTGAGAGAAGGATTGTAATTGATGTAGCCTTGGGTTCCCATTAAGGGCACATTCTGGAAATTGCCACACCGGAACAGTATTGAAGGCCTATCTTTCCAACACGGATGATTGAACCAACAGACTTTGAGAGCACTGAGATTCTCTAAAGTGTGCACCCATTCTTGTGCACATCTGGCTTCTACATCACAACACAGGGCATATTCTACTAAGTCCGCAGCTTTCGTCTTATGAGTGACAACATGGTTGAGGAACCAGGTGTAGAGAACATGGAAAGAGCAAGCAACCTTCTTCTTTCCTAACACACGGTGATGAGTGAAGGAATAGTAGGTATCTGCAAGGATTGCTGGTACAGGGTTAATCGGATTTTCTTTACTTATGAATGCTAGAAAAAGCCCAATAGCGGTCTCATCAATGAACTTCTCGACCTGAGGGAAAAGGACGATCTTAGGGCTAACAGCTGCTTGAAAGGACCCCACTTCTTATTCTGGGCATAAAACTTCAAAAAACCTTTGAAATAACTTAGTGGGAAACCCTTGATACGGTTCTTCTTTTCCTTATGAAGCTCTAATTCCTTCACACTGACTTGCAACAACAAAGAGAGTCTCTGGTCTGAATACCGATGTTTCTGATATTGGTAAGGTGCTAACTCTGATTTTGAGAACCCCAGAATCTGTTCATACTCCTCGAGAGTTGGTGATAACTGAAAGTCTTTGAAGAGGAAGCATCGAATGTCCGGATCATAGAATCGGTTGAGGGCCATAATAGCACTCTCTTGGACATCTAATTGTAACAATCTGATGAGGTTACCATAAGCCTTCCCGAATAGATCCCTCTCTTCTGACTCCATCAAGGAAACAAACTCCTTCAAACCCTCTACATCTATTCTCCTGACAACCGGGAACCTCGAATTAAGTACAATCTCGCTTCTTGATCCCATGTTGCTTTATCTTTCCCGCCTAAAACAAGATTCCAAGTTACTTTACAATCCCGGCAAACAACTTAGATGCGTGACGAATGAGTTTCAAAATTGAGTTTTATTTAATGCAGATGATGCAAATGACGTAATGATGCAATGATGCCACGATGAATGATGTGATGATGCTTCTTTACAGAAAGGGGATATTTACAGGTGGTGATTTGAAAATTTTCACACTATATACCACCTCATATAGGCGTTTTATTGAAAAGGAAAAACATATCTTTTTTGATTTTCAAAAATTCTGAGGGAAAATTGATTGAACTGAATGCACGATGCGGCACACAATTTGGAAAGCCCTTGTGACCTAAAATGGGGTAGAACCTATGATCTAAGATACTTTAGGGATAATCTTCTCATGTAGCTCTATTCACACCCTCACAAAGGTCATCAGAGCCATAGTCTCTTTCACGAAATTCCTTGTAAATGCAGCAAACTGCTAGGTACAAGGTATCATGGAAGAGCACAACTCTGATTGAAACTTTCGCGAGTAGCCAAACGGACAAAGGTCCTGATGGGCTCCCACTACTCGAATCCACTCATCCTAAGATACCCTAACAGACCTGGGTTATGGTCTCTTTCTCTAATCATATAATCTCGGGGTACAAGTGTAGTGTGTGTGAAGGGCATTTTACCTAGCACTACCCCCACCTGAAATGAAAACCAGAGCAGTCCAGATAATAGCATGTTGTCTACCCTATGGTTCAATATTATTCAAATACAACTAGCCTAGGATACCAACAACAAACACATTACTTACTTCAGAAAGGGAGTTGAGAAGAAGGGACATGGGAATTAGAAGAATGCATGGGCATAAACGATAAAAGAAAGGGAATAAAGGATGAGACAGGGAACAACAAAGAAGACAAATGCATATGCCTACAATCAATGATAAGAAAGAAAGGCAAACAAGGTATTAATCAAATCAACAATACATTAAACCACACATTTTAATTAGTTAGGCTTGACCCTCGTCTTAAAAAAAGGTCCCCAGTGGAGTCGCCAGCTGTTGCACCCCGAAAAATCCCCGGTTTGGGTTTCTCAATGTACAACGTGGAAAGTTTTTGGAGCCGCCACCAATATTTTAATTTTAAGACCAAAACATTGAAAAAAGGTCTTTTGGACAAGGCGAATGGTCTTTTGAAAACTAGAGATATGGGTTTGGGGGTCGATTACGTGCAAGGAAGGTGTTAGCACCGCGCACGTCCTTTCTACCGAAAGGGAACCTCTAATTAAATGTGTGGTTTTAACGTTTGATTTGAAAAATACCTAGATTTGCGTATTTATTTCTTTTTTGAAAATGAATGGGAAAGCTTAATGAAAATTTTATTTTTGGCGAGAAAGGGGAAAAAAAAAGGTTTTTAGAAAAAGTGCTTGACGGGACATGGCCCGCTCCTACGTATCTCCCGGTGCGATGGAGAATTCAAAGCTACGTAGTTCTTGGTTGTCTTTTTGAAAAGTTTTTGTTTTTTTTATCTTTTTTTAGTGAGTTTTTGAAGTAGGACGAGCATTAGCAAATGATTAAACTAGCAGAGGCTATGATGAATCACTACTAAAAACTCAAAAAAAGAGAGTTGTACCGCTAGTCAAACGAACAAAGGTTCTGATGGACTATTGACAACAACTTGTTTTTATTATCTTTTTTGAAAGTGATTTTCGAAAGAGATTGATTCGCACGATGATCAAACTAACAAAGGTTATGATGGATCATCGTTTATTATTCTTATGAGAAAAGGACATTGCCACTAATAGCTGAACGAACAAAGGCTCTGATGAGCTACTAGCAACAATGGGTTTGAAAATGATTCTTTTTGTTTGTTTTATGAAAATGATTTGTTTATGGTTGCGAAAAGGATTTTTATTTGTTGCGCTTGACGAGAACGTGACTCGCTCCTACGTATCCCAAATGGGAATCAAAGCGACGTAGTTCTAATGAAAAATGTTTTTGAAAGGGTTTGAAAGGGGGAGGTTGAATCATCTGAGACCATCTTCACCACTTAGAACATGATGCACTAGGCATAAGTGGGAATCACATGATTCATCATCAACAATGGACAATAATATACACTAAGCAGGATCACATAGGGCAGTTTGGGCACGGATCACAATAAAAATAATGACAAATGTAAAGACAGAAATACCTCTAATGAAGGCAGATCTTACAAATTGAAGAATGCAACCCCAACTAACTCTTAGCGAAGGATCAACTCTGACGGACCAACGGAACGAATAGAGCAAAAAAAATAAAGCGTAGAAGAGTTTTTCTCTAAAATGTGAGAGATTTCGAAAAATGGGTTTTTTCTCTGATCTCGTGAAAATCTGTGTGTTTTGAAATGAAAAATGAGCGTCCTATTTATAGGAAATCAGATTTGATCTATTTTAGGAAACATGATAATCGATTATGTTGGAAATAACTTGGTGTGCATAATCGATTAGGTGCTTTGGATTTTAGATCCAATAATCGATTAGGTGCCTTGGATAATCGATTAGGCACTTTCCAAAACCATAGGAAACTTTCCAAAACAGGTGATAATCGATTATGGTGTGTAGTTATACAGGTGGATAATCGATTATGCTCTTGACTATTTTCAGGAGGATAATCGATTATAGTCTTGGTATAATCGATTAGGTGCTTCAAAAATATGTTGACACTTTCCAAAAATACTTCATAATCGATTATAGGTTTAGTTTAAAAGATGGCATAATCGATTAGTTGCTTCCTTAATAGGTGATAATCGATTATTGGCCTGTATGGAAGGGAGTGAATAATTGATTATGCTCCTGACTGAAAGGAGTGGAATAATCGATTATTTGCTTGAAGGAAGGATATGATGTAATCGATTGAGTGCCTTCCTAAAAACATGGACAACTTCCTTATTCATCAAGAATACATTATATGCATGATAAAATCAATTTTATACTTTCTAAAAAAAATATTTTCATGCATGAGGCTTATTGAAAAATATTTTCATGCAAAAATTATTTTTATAGACCCTTTTGTGAGAAATGACCAAAATGCCCTTTTTGACCCTAAAGACCCTAATTTCCCAAAAAGTGCATTCTAACCCTAAAAATGATTTCAAAAACTTTGGAATGGTTTCTAGGACCCAAAATGCAATGCATAATTTATTATATATTTTTTGTGTGGAAAATTAGGGTTTTTGACCTAAGCCGGACAAAATTGGGGTATGACACACAGCCAACCCGAAGAGGGCGCACGGTCCGTGTCTAGGGGCGCACGACCCTTGCGGCCTGTTCTGTTACTGAATTCTGATTTCTCATTCCGCTTTCCTTTTCTCGCCCAAATCGAATTCCAATAGTTCTCCAACCTAAAAACAGATTTAACAAGCCACATTTCCAGACCATATTCCAGTGAAAGCGTTAAAATACACAATTCATAAATTGCTCAATATTTCGATAAAAACCGTAAAACGCTATTTTTCTCAAAAACGGTTTTTGACCCGAAAATATTTTGAAATCAGTTTTTCGCCGAGAAACAAAATGTGACATAAGTTCAGAAAATAATATTTTCCCTAATCCGTGAGTAGAACTCACCGGTTTGACGAGTCCCCGAGAAGTCGCGTCCTCGGTCGAACAACCGAACCGTTAACCACTCGAACAATCCCCGTAATCACGAACACGCTCCGAATGCCTCCGTGACCGAACTCAGCAACCAACGCTCCTCTTGCTACTGACCTCCTTTACGGTATATGGAAATGGTGTCTCTCGCGATCTTGTCGTCTCGAACCCTAAATTCGACGAACCGATAACTTCCAGATTCATTTCCGATTTTCAGTATCCGGGTGCAATTTTGCAACAGGTGTAACTTGGTCAATCCGTGACCAAAACTACTCAAATCAGTGCCGGAGTGCCCAAAATGAAGAGAATTGTGTCTACTTTCTGATGGAGGAAGTTTCACATGCATGCAACTAGTAGTTTGGGAGATATCATCGAAACAAGGTGACTGGTCCAGAACAGTATCTGATTCTCAATCGAAACTTTAGGACACGATATCACCCTCATTTCCCAATGGAATCCGACGGTTCTTGTGCTCATTTTGAAGCATTTTGCGTCTAGTTTCCAGAGGAACAAAAATCATTTTCATAGGAGTTGTGTACAGTGAGATACGATGAAAACAATGAAGGTGGTCCATACGGGTTTTACCCAGAATTTCCAGCAACACTCTCCTTTCTTCATCCACCATTTTGTCTCCACGAATTGGAGCTCCAAACTTTCAGAACCAGTAGCCTAACACCTAACTCTAACCCTTGATGACGAATTTGGTTCAGTACACACCATGACAAGTTCCCATTTTCAGCTCTTAGCTCCAATTCAACATGCAAGCAAGGAGATTGGGGTTTGGTCAACATTGAGCTTCAAGCTCCATCCATGGCAATTTGAGTTAGGAGCAGAATGGGAGGCTGAAACTTGTATCATTAGAAAGAGGAAAGAAACGACGTCTATGAGACGATTATTGGTAATCAAACCACGCGGTATCCGGAAGAAAAGCTTCCTTCTCTTCCCGAGTTACGCTTACATACGCGCTTGACTCATTTACTAAGAATCTCAACTGAAGTAAATAGAGTTGTTTTATAAAATAGGTTGACTATCGGTCTAAAGAATGTAGAAAACGATTCTTCTTGCAACTTGACCCAAGAAAACTTCTAAAATCGTGGTGAAATATTCTTTCGTTAAATCAGTTCCAAAACTTGGAAGTATCATTGTTTCACGTGGGTAAAAATTCTTTTCAACGGGGTTTCCAAATAACGATACTTCGATAAATACGACTATCCACAAACGTTAATTCACCCCAACTTATAGATGACCTTACTCGATGCACGACCCTTCAACAAAGCGGAATCTCGCTCTCTGATTTTTAAAATCTGCAAGTTTGAAAGTGAGGGTAAAAGTGTTACTTTGTTGAAATCAATTCATCGTGATTGAGTTCTGCTCCTTTAAGATAAAATTAATTTGGGTTCGTTCGAGGAAGGGATCGAGAAGGACATTGAGCCGAAAGAAAAGCGGATATTTGCTTTTAAAATTCTTCTCAAACCGCTATTCTATTCGATCCAATTCGTTTCCCTTCAATCCTTTTCTCGAATTAGCCCGAGATAAGACTTCAAGGTTAAAACAAAGACTTGCATTTCGTGATGAAAAACGAACCTGAATTTAACGTCTCGAGAGACTACACAAAAGGTTATAGGGCTCGCTATCAAGGACTCATGTGTTATACACTCACTGTCCAATCATTTAGTCTCAGACCGACACATGGTTCATCCTTAGACATTCTTCCATCATACGGGTGTAGTAGGTGAAAAGGGAAGAGTACTACACATATCTAACTCGTCGGCTTCAGATAACTCTGAATTCAGCACGGACATACTTTATTGGGGTCTAACCTATAGATTATCAGAATGGAGAAACTAGCCTTGATCCACCCGATGGATCAAGTCACAACAACTTACTGTTGATCTCTACTAATTCAAGGTAACCTTCTCAACATGGCTCTTTTCGAAATTTTCTAAGTCGACGACTTATCCAATTTCAGCTGTCTTCCTAGGTCAAGATCTTGATCACTCAGATCCTAAGGAGATGCAATTTTCGATATTGGGAATCCTACTAGAACGACATACGGTCTTCTTTCAAAGATGAGGTTTAGAGTCATTCTAGACAATCCTTGGTTTCTTGACTAACTTCAGCGCAACAATTATTCTCGGATTAGTTACGGAATTGGAATTGCGGTGGCACTGGGGGATTTTGAAAACAAAAGCTATTTTGGGAATCAAACGAGCACACCATAAGTGTCTTCGTATTGATTCGTTGAAATTGGAGTATTTGTCATTTAGAATTTTCCCCGGTCCAGCTTCTTTCCGACTTCCGCCACTATCCAGACATAATTATTACATTACATAAATCAATCTAGATTCAAAACGGTTTCTACTCCCATGACAACATCATGTTCACCACGTAGGTGACCTTAATCTCCTCGTTCTTCCAACCGGTTAGCTGAGGTATTGTAGATTAAGATTTCAGAATCACTTCATATGGTTGAATAGCCGCCACTACTAATGGCAATTACCGGAAGTAGATTTCTTGGAAAAGATACTACAACAAACGTTATCCTGAATCGGTATCTAGAAGTCTAATCCGACTGATTGGAAATTCTTTTACCAATTTCCCGTACACAGGGAGGTTCACACTCCACGAAGGCTTAAGAGTTCACGGTTCAGATTTTAAAACAGAGGTACACTTCACAATACAATTGGAGATACGGTTCACAACCCATCCATCGGTGTAGATATTTTCGTTAGCTTTCCGACGCCTCTCGGAACATAAAAATCGGAGTTCCGGAGCAGAAGTTACGAACAAAATGATTCGGAAGTCTAACGAGAATTTCTCACAGACCGTGATTGGAGTGCTTCCAGCAGCGGAGTGAAATAAGGTCACTTCTACTGATTCCATATACTAACCTGCTTTGAAGGATTTGATTCACAGTTCCTGATCGGGACTTAACCTGATCGGTACCTTGTGATTCTGCTAGACAATATTGACGATGGACTATCTTCACTCGGTTGGCTCTATCACCTATCACCGGGTGACTTCGAAGAAGAATAATCGGGATCTGTACTTGGAATTTTTCCGAAGGGGCTTTCTCAACTGCTACCTAAACAGGGATTGACTTACTCCAGAAGGTAAGATTTATGATGAAAACGATATCTCAATAACTGATAAGCTGACTAAATAAGGTCAGGGTTTCGGGTGTTAACTAGCCTGATAGCTTTCAGTACACTGACATTGCTATTGCCCAAAGGCTTCGCTTGATTTGTACTTGTCGATAAGATCTACGACGTTTCATGCCGCGACTCGCTAGCCGCATTCGATTCATTTACTGAACAGCCGCCCACAGTTTCCTCGAACCATCGCGGATGCCCATCATTGTTTCCAATTGTCAAATGTAGCCCTCTGCTCCTGCCGCGCGCTCTGATGAAACGAGAAGGCTGAGAATCCTATGGTGTAGGGTTTCAGACATTTTCGGGGCTGAGGCAACTAACTGTCATAATTTTCAGTAATTTACATGAAACATTGAGTTGATCCTGACTCAATACGTCACATAATATACTAAAAAGATCTGACACATAATTGTCTAAGTCCCTAGCTGACTCGACCTAATACTCGACCCGAAGGTCATCACTACGTCCGACAAGGCCGAACCGCTCTGATACCAATTGTAACACCCCGGTATTTCTTTAACAAAGAAATACCTAAACATACAATTTGGTTTACATCAGAGTATAAAAATTCCTGTTCAGATATACATCCTTACAAGAAACATCGGAAAACGATGAAATAACATAATACAATTTCGAGTCATAAGACCGAATACAGAGACGACGACAGGAAAACATAACAACTAGGGATAAGTCCATCTTTCATCTTCTCCTCGAGCATGACAGCTGAACATCTCGTTTACTTCCTCGTTCCTTGTTCTCTGTAAAAACAACAACAATGATAGGGTGAGATAACATATCTCAGTGAGCTCTACCCTGCCCCCTCACTAACACTCGGTTCAATTATTAAACCGTTACAACATATTTTTAATAGCCATCACAAGCTACAAATCGAAATGCCGACTGTACAACGACTACGAATCCCGGCAAATCGTGTTCCTAACTTTTCTTAGCATAAATCGGCTTTTACAAATCGAAATGCCGACTGTACAACGACTACGAATCCCGGCAAATCGTGTTCTTAACTTAGCTTAGCATAAATCGACTATTACAAATCGAAATGCCGACTGTACAACGACTACGAATCCCGGTAAATCATGTTCTTAACTGAGTTTAGCATAAATCGGCTGTACAACGACTATGAATCCCGATAACCCACGAATTGACCACGCCAAAACGTATACAGGACCTAGGTAAGGGATCATGACTTCACTCCCTAGTATGCTACTTGTCGGGTCGTTACCCAACGTGATATGTAATAAAATACATATCGTGTCCGCATTGGACTCTCTCATAAGTTTTAGATATCTATATCTATTATCGATCTATAACCCGTTTTGATGAATTCAAAGTTAGACATTCGGCGTTATAATCATAGCGTCGAGAAGGATCCACGATCCGGTTTGTTATGCCAAAAACATTATCTCACACGCGGTCTAAGTTTCGGTTTTTCAATAATTTAAACCTTCAAAACCCTTTTTCCAAAATAATGTCGAACGTGCTCAAAACATTGATTTTATTAGGGTAATATCCTTCAAATTGGTTGGGAGGAAGATTAGAAGTGGTTTGGGATCGAAAGGAGCGACGAAACGAGAAATCTGGAACCGGTAACAGAAGCTCACGCACGGTCCGTGCCCAGGGGCGCACGACCCGTGCGTGATTTACCAAAATCACACAGCCAACCCGAAGAGGGCGCACGGTCCGTGCCTAGGGGCGCACGACCCGTGCAGCCTGTTCTGTTACTGAATTCTGATTTCTCATTCCGCTTTCCTTTTCTTGTCCAAATCGAATTCTGATCGTTCTCCAACCGAAAAACAGATTTAACAAGCCACATTTCCAAACCATATTCCAGCGAAAGTGTTAAAATACACAATTCATAAATTGCTCAATATTTCGATAAAAACCGTAAAACGCTATTTTTCTCAAAAACGGTTTTTTGACCCGAAAATCTTTCGAAATCAGTTTTTCGCCGAGAAACAAAATGTGACATAAGTTCAGAAAATCATATTTTCCCTAATCCGTGAGTAGAACTCACCGGTTTGACGAGTCCCCCGAGAAGTCGCGTCCTCGGTCGAACAACCTAACCGTTAACCACTCGAACAATCCCCGTAATCACGAACACGCTCCGAATGCCTCCGTGACCGGACTCAGCAACCAACGCTCCTCTTCCTACTGACCTCCTTTACGGTATATGGAAATGGTGTCTCTCGCGATCTTGTCGTCTCGAACCCTAAATTCGACGAACCGATAACTTCCAGATTCATTTCCGATTTCCAGTATCCGGGTGCAATTTTGCAACAGGTTTAACTTGGTCAATCCGTGACCAAAACTACTCAAATCAGTGCCCAAAGTGAAGATAATTTTGTCTACTTTCTGATGGAGGAAGTTTCACATGCATGAAACCAGTAGTTTCGGAGATATCACCGAAACAAGGTGACTGGTCCAGAACGGTATCTGATTCTCAATCGAAATTTTAGGACACGATATCACCCTCATTTCCCAATAGAATCCGACGGTTCTTGTGCTCATTTTGAAGCATTTTGCGTCTAGTTTCCAGAGGAACAAAAGTTACTTTCATAGGAGTTGTGTACAGTGAGATACGATGAAAACAATGAAGGTGGTTCATACGGGTTTTACCCAGAATTTCCAGCAACACTCTCCTTTCTTCATCCACCATTTTGTCTCCACGAATTGGAGCTCCAAACTTTCAGAACCAGTAGCCTAACACCTAACTCTAACCCTTGATGACGAATTTGGTTCAGTACACACCATGACAAGTTCCCATTTTCAGCTCTTAGCTCCAATTCAACATGCAAGCAAGGAGATTGGGGTTTGGTCAACATTGAGCTTCAAGCTCCATCCATAGCAATTTGAGTTAGGAGCAGAATGGGGAGGCTGAAACTTGTATCATTAGAAAGAGGAAAGAAAATGGAGTGGGGTGGAGGGATTAGAACTTACATGCAATGGATTTTTTGAAGGATCTCACTTGAATTCCTCTTCTCCACTCTCTTGCATATTCTCCTCTCCCTCTCCCTCACTTTTCTGATTTTGGCAAGTTGCTGAATGAGAGGGAAGAGAGTGAGATCAAAAGGTTTAATGAATTGAGGGTTGTTTAAGTGGGAGTGAAATGACCAAAACGCCCCTTAGTTCTCTAATTCTCACATAATCCATTTTTAATCCCTCGAGCACTCATCAATTCACATGACTTAGGAATTTTGATACCATTCACATGATCCTACTATGTCTAGGAATCAATCTACTATTTCATCAAATGATACATCTTCGATATGAGGCGAAATGACGGTTTTACCCTTGTGCTCTAGTTCCCACAAAAATTCACACACTCTGATTAATTTGTGTGAAATTCATATAGTTGAGCAATGCAATATAGTTTTCGCGAGATAATCACATCCAAGACTCGATCTATCATTTAATCGAATAACAAATCGCCAGTTAATTTCGTAACCGGATTTAGCGAAACTAGGGATGTTACAGTGAGATAGAATTTATCACCAACCAAAATGCATTAGAACAAAGTGAGATATATTTATTTTATATTTTTACGATTGAATTGAAGCAATTATTTTATGAACATAAGTCCATTAAATTAACCATGCAGATACAAGATATTTTTCTGGTCCAGATCAAGCCAGTTCTGTAACATCCTCAATTTAGCTAATTTCATTTATTGAAATTAGCAAAAAGTCATAGTTAATTAAGTAGCTAAGCTAAATAAATCAATGTCTTTGATTATATGGATAACTAATTTAATTGCCAATAATGAGACTTATGTGCAAGATTATGTGATTGGTTATTGTTTAGAAATAGATTTAGATGGAATGAGAGGGGAGTTAAGTAGAAGGATACAATGGTATTTTCCTTGTAAAATGCCTTCATCTCACTTGGTCAAAGACACAACACACACAAGCTGGAATTCATAAAAAACCAGAAATCAAGGAGTGAGAGAGAGGAGGATGCGAAAGAGTGAGGAAGAGAGAATAAGAGAGTTTGAACTCAAATGTTGATGCATGTTGCCACTCTTTGCACCATTCTTCTTCATTTCTTCTCGTCTTTCCATTGATACTAATTTCATTCAAAGAGTCCAGCTTCATCACCCCCCTTCATCACCCTACTGATTCGAGTTTGAGAGAGAGAAGCAAGAGTGTTGATTCAAATCATCCTTCACCCATTTTCCTCATCAAACCATCATGAATCCTTGCTTTATTTTCCATTTTCACAACTGAAACACAATTATTTCCTTCCTCTTCCCCTTAGTTTCGAGCCACCTAGAAACAGAATCAAGAAGCTAAACCTTCCAAAGCTCCAACTTCATAAAAATGGAGTTTTGAGAGTGTTGAAGCCTTGCATGTCTGATCCTTGAGGAGCTTGAGCTAGATTAACATAGTAATGGTGAAAAGAGCTGTAGGAACTTGGGGCTTGAAATTGGAAGCTGAAATGGACAGTTTAGAATTAATTTTCGTGGCCAAGAAGGAGCTAGGAGCAAGTTGGTGTTGCTGGAAATTTCTGGGCAAAAGTCATTTTTAAAACTCTTTCTTTCAACACCTCAACTTTGCTTGCATGTCCAAGAGTGAGGATGATTCAAGACTTAGGGGCCAAGGTTAAGTTAGAGGATTGACTAGAACTTAGACGTGAAGCAAGAAATAGGATTTTGGAGCTTAAGTTTGTGGTTCATGATGGTGGATTGAAGATGCAAACTCATAGGAAAATTCTGCAACAAAAACAGTTTTGACACTCTCTGGTATTTCTTCCGTAACTCACTGTACAGACCTCCTTTAAAGTTTATTTTGGTTGCTTTGGAAACTAGACACAAAACCCTTCAAAATAGGCACAAGAACCATCTGATTTCATTAAGTATTGAGGGAGAAACTTCAATTACAAATTCCACTTTTGAATCAGTAACTGTTTCGTACTAGTCACACTGTTTTAACCTTAACTCCCTAAATACTCACTGTATCAGTATGGGACTTGAACCCACTGAAACTAGACTAAATTCTCTTCACGATAGACACTGGTTTGGGTATTTTTAGTTAAGTATTGAATTAGTTATGTTTGTTCCAAAACAGCTCACAGATGCTGTCCCAAAAGATAGTTCGAATTCGGGAAGTCTAGTGGTGTTGAGCCCCGTTCATTGTGGCTATGTGATTTTCATCACATTCCGGTGAGTTCTATACCTCTTAGGGTTTTCATGTATTTGTGTCAACCTTGTATGTGACTGAAAATGTGATTTGATTACTCGTTTCGTTAAATTTCGACAAAAACCGTATTTGCAAAAATTGTATTTCGGTATGAATGTTTGAAATTGTCTGTGAGCAAGTGACATGTTGAATCCTATTTATGGACTGAAGTGATGCATGTAAATTTGCGAATGAACCTTGATATGAGTTAATTAGTATGTTTTATAAGCAATTAACAGTAGTATTAAGTATTGTGAGAGGTTGGATTGCATAAGAATCTGTAATTTCACTCAAAATGTAAAATGGGAATTTCTGGAAAACGACACTGACTGTGTCTTGAAGAGCATGGACCATGTCATCAGCTGGTTCTGTTCTACTACCTAAAGATTTAACTGTATGGACGAATTGCTGGAAAACGACACAGACTGTGTCTTGAAGAGCATGAACCATGTCATCACCTGGTTCTGTTTTTGCTGCTTAAAAATTTACCTGCATGGACCATAACCTTTAAACATGGACTGTGTCTACCTCTGGTCAGACTTGAATTTATGATCTCTTCTCATAAGAAACTAGAGAAATCTAACTTGATCATAATCCTTAATCTATTGATAAGTCCTAGATACTATTTGACATAACCGTAATTCGCATAATTAAGCGTCGGGATTGAAAGTATTGGTATTCTCCAAGTATGTTAAATGATGATAAACGAATAGGGTTCCCGAGTGCGAAACACAAGCTTATGTTAATGCAATGGACTAAATGTTCATTGAGGTTTTGGTAACCAATGTAATGACTTGATATTGTATCAAGGTATGTTAATTAATGAAATGATAAAGAATCACTTGATATAATTCAAGGTATGATAATTAATGTAAAAGACATTAATTGGGGTGACGACCTCTATGATAGCACACTAGGGGAGGGAAGTCATGAGCCCATAACCTAGGCCCCTTCTATGTTTACCCACTGATGAAAGGATTAGTGGATTGGGTTCACCGGGGGACTGAAACTGTAGGTCTTCGGTGTTGTGTTAGTATGACATGTTACACATAGCTATCTAGACTTGGGCTACAGATGAAAATGATGCATAATGAACCGCTAGTGTTAGTGAGGAGTCTCGATAGGACTCACTGAAATAATGTTTATCTCACCCTTTAATTGTTGTGGTTTTTACAGAGAAACAGGGAAAGTCAGAAGCAAAAGAGCACGGTTAGCCGGTGCACCATATGAAGGTCATGGAGAATACTGAGAACTCTGTTTAGGGTTTATGTTGCTTCCTTTGTTTTCTTTGTAACTTTGATATTATGACTTGTATCGGTATTAGAAATTATAAATCGTTTCCGCTATTTCTGTATTGGATATTGGACATTAGGATGTGGGAAGGAAAATAAAATATGGTTTTTATGTTAGTTGTGTACCTCTAATTGAAGGTATGAAATATGAGAGATCGCTTGATGAGTTTTTATGAAGTTTTAGTTTTGTTCAATATCTAAAGACAGGAATTTATCTCTGATATATGTCTTAAAGTGCATTCTAGTATTTCTTCTACGGTTGAAATATTAGGGTGTTACAAGTTCTGAAGTGTAACACCCCGATAATTTCTAACATGTAGAATTACCGAAATGCACTAAACGACACGCATCAGAGTAACTTCCAGTTAATGAATGTTGAACACAAACTAAAATTTCGATAACAAATATCAAACGGTTCTCAGAACCTCATGTACTTCCTGAAAATGCTTAAGTTTTACAACTTAAGACTTATACAACCCTGGTGTTCAATGTTCAAAAACATAAAGTAGCGGAAACGATTTTACAACTTAAACAGTGAAAGTCATACAATCGGTAACATAACTAAAAGAAGCTACAAATGACTAAACATGAAATCAAATCTCCCAAGACTCCATGAGTCGCACCGGCTAACCGTTCTTCGTCGCCTTTTCTTTCCCCTGCTTCTCTGTGAGATAAACATTATCTCAGTGAGTCCTATCGAGACCCCTTACTAACTCTAGCGGTCTATTATGTTTAACTTGAACTCATGGCCCTAATAAGCGACCATGTGGACATATATTTTACCTCTCGTAATTTGTAGCCCTAATAAGCAACTACGCATTACATTTCTTGGTGTAGCCCTAATAAGCGACTACATATCCCGTCTTTTACTTTTCTTTAGCTTAACACAGCCCGAGATATAATGCTAGACAATCTTGATTTCCCAATATCTAGGGAAACCCCAATTCGAAATTCTATCCAAATAATGCTAGGGTCCTAGCTTTGGATTCATGACTCCCCTCAGCTAGGTATGCTAAATAACTTAGGGTCGTCACCCTAGATATACACATTTTATTTGGTGTATACCATCTACCTTTCTTTTTGAGAAAGTAATCTTCCTTTCCTCGTGGGAAAGTAAATTAGTTTGTTTTTACATGGATTGAGAGTTTATATAGCTATATAGACTTACAATCAAATAATTTACTTGATATGATGGAACCCTAGGTCCGTTACTTTTAACATGATTTGTACACACTCGCGTTTACTATAGTTCGGTTTTCCAAACATTCATAACTTTCAAAACAGAGCATTACACATTTTTGATTACATGTAACACCCCGGTATTTTTATCAACTAAAAACACCCGAGTGCACCAAACCTAAATCATCAGAGTGTAATATTTCCTGCTCAGACACTGAATACCACTATAAAATTTTTGCTGAAATATAACATAACCGTCTTATACACAAATAAGACCATACGGTACTCAGACCATAAACTGTCAGCAACTATGGTAGTCAGAGTCAGACAAGAAAGCGGAGAGAAAGATAAACATAACTGTAGCGACCGAAAAATCCGGGCGAGGATTCCTCGAACGTTCAAAAGATGAAGCCGCCACCAAAGTTTAGTTTAAGGGCAAACATTGGAAAATCCCTTTTGGAATGGATAAGGGTCCTTGAGACCAGATAAGGGTTCGGGAGTCGGTTATGCGTGGGGAAGGTATTAGCACCCCACGACATCCTTCCTAAGGAAGGTTACCTGCTAACTAGTTGTAGGAAAGAATATTAATTTTGAAAATGTTTATTTTACCCTTTTATTGTGAAAAAAGAAAGAAGAAAATTGATATTTTATTTGAATTTAAGAAAGGGATTATTTAGGAAAAGACTAAAAAAGGTTTTTTATTAATGCAATTGACAGATGTGGGCCCCCATCTGCTCCTACGTATCTCTTGGTAGAGAATCAAATCACACGTAGTTCTTGGGTAGAAAATGTTTGTTGGTTGGTATTTTTTAATATAGGGATCTTAGGACTCCTGAGTGATCAGTTCATTTGTCCTAAAATGATGACTAACCCGACTGTACAGTCGGCTTAGTCCCCTACTTTGTAAAAATGAGTTTTTTGGAGTTTGGAAAATGGTTTGAAGTGTGTTTGTTTGATTTTATTGGAATAGGGGTTTTAGGACTCCTGAGCCGTACGGCTCATTTGTCCTAGAACGCTGACTAACCCGTCTGTACAGTCGACTTAGTCCCCTAATTTGATAATTTGATTTGTGGAATGAAATGTGTTTGTGTTTATTTTAATTTAGAAATTTGTTTGTTTTAAATATGGATTTTAGGCCATGATCCGTAACGGTTCATTAGTGACCTAAAAAGCAGACTAACCCGACTGTACAGTCGACTTAGTCCCCTATTTATATTTTTTTGAAAATGAAATATTGATTTATTTGTTTTTATAGGTTTTTTGTAAAAGAAATTACTGAAAAAAATGAAAAGAGAGGGTGTAATAGTAAAATGGGGTGCAGTTTGCAGAATGGAGTTGTATTATTAAAACTGGGTGTGAAAAACAGCCCAGTGTTAGTTTGCTGGTCCACGAATTCATGGGCCTTTCAGGGGGTGCATGTTATTGAAAGAAAGGGGTGTAAGAAGGAACCGAATCTGTTTTTTTAAAAAAATTAAAATTAAAATTGAATTTAAAATGGGTGGGGGTATAAAAGGGGAAATTAGGGTTTTTGTAACCTAATTTCCTCCTCTTCTTTTGCTGCGCCGCGGCGGCCACATTCAGGGGAGAGAGGGCGTGATTTTGGGGAGAGAGAGAGAGGGCGTGATTTTTGGGGAGAGAGAGAGGGCGTGATGCGCAGAGAGAGAAGGGAGAGAGGAGGGAGGAAAAAAGAGAACCGTGGAGAGAAAGAGATGGAGAGGTGACGATGCTCACGGTGACGGCAGTGGAGAGAGAGAGAGGCGCACGGTGGAGGTTCGCGTCGTCTCCGGCGACGACGAAGGTGGTGGTTTCCGCAGAACAGAGAGAGAGGAAAAATCGCAGAACAAAGGGAAAGAAGGAGAGTGAACGAAACGCGAAGATAGAGACAGAGACAGTGGTGCGAGAGAGATAGAGACACGGCGAGGAGAGAGGAAGAAATGAGGACAGTGGAGGATTACGGTGGCAAAGGGGGCGATGACGGTGTTCGTGGTGAGAGACGACAGCGCTTGGTTTGGGATTCGTGCGTGGAGGAGAAGAGGGATGGTGTGACTGAGATGCTGGAGGGCGCGGTGCTCGTGACGGTGACGATGGTGGCCGGCGAGGCTTGGACCGAACGTGTTGGCGGTTGTTCGCGACGGTGACAGTTTGAAGACATTGTTTCCGTTCTCAAAAGCATGGAGCGACGGTAACGGTGGTGATTCACGACCAACGACCACCGTCTACGGTGGTCAGAAGCTGAAGGGTATGTTCTACTGTTTTTTTTCTCTTACATTTCTAATCTCCTTCCGGATTCTGATCTTCCTTTTTTTCATTGCCATTAATTCTGATTTTGCTTCCTATTTCTATTTTTATGTTCAACAGACTAAACTGTTCACAGTGCAACATTGACACCCTAATTTGTTCATAATCCCCTTTTTTCTAAAAGAACAGATTCGAATTTTTTACTTAATACCCTAGTTTAACACTTATCTTACAGTTTATATATACAATTTATTACTAAATTAATAAGCTGAATATATACTATTTTGATTAATATACAAACTACAACTATAATTCTCAAAATAACATATTTATGAACTAGACTTGAAAAAGACAAAGTCGTGATGACCTACCTCTTCTCCAGCTTCTGAAAAAACTCATGTTTACTCTGCTACTCTTGCTGCTAAACCTTCTTACTGCTACTACGGCTCTATTGCTTCTGTTTCTGAATTTTTTGCTAAACCTTCTTACTGCTACTACGGCTCTATTGCTTCTGTTTCTGAATTTTTGCTGTTTTGCGATTAGGGTTCCGGCGTGAAACCCTAATCTTTTGCTCTGATTCTTCTCAATTTCGTCCCCGATTTTCTGTGTGTTTTTTCTCTGTCTGAATTTTGGGTCCTCGTTTCTGTGTCTGTGAATTGTTGTCCAGACTTGTTTATATAGGCAGGAATTCGGTTTAGGCCATTAAAAAAATGATTCTGACCTGATTTTGTTTCTATTTCAGGTTTTGGCCAGCTTAAGGAGAAAACTTTCTCAGCAAGATTAGGGTTGGAACCAAGACTTGGTGAAGAAGGTTTGGGAGTGGAGGCGCAGCTGCTGTGTTTGGGCTGGGCTGATTTTTCTTTTTTCTGATTTTTTGTATTTTTAGTTATTATTTTGTATTTTTTGGACTTTTTGTACAATTTGGCATTTTAAAGATTTTTTGGATTATTGTAAATTAAATTTTATTAATTCTGATTTTATTTAATATATTTTCTTTTTATGACTTTTTTTGATCAAAGGACTAAATTAGGTCCAAAAAACCAGCCATAGGCCCATTTATCAAAACTGGCCCAAAAGTTAGATGTAGGCCCAAACGACCCAAAACATTAGACCTAAGCCTCCTTATTAAAAATTGATTCAAAACAAAAAGCGTAAGCCCAATTAGATAAGCTAACAAAAATAGGCCCAAAAGGTTGGACATAGGCCCAATTGTACAATTTGGTCCGACTTTAAACAAAACAGCGCTTGAAATGCCATGGGCTTGTGACACGGGGCTAAAGCGATTATGATAAAAAAAACTGGGCAAAATTAGGGTATAACAGCTGCCCCTCTTTATTTATTTTACTAGAAAAGATGAACGGTTTTCAGATTTTCGTAGTAGAAATACAAATAAAGATAGATTAGACGCTAATTTTGTTCGCTTAAGGGGAAGATGAGTTAGGGAAACGAGGGACGATTAACACTTGGCGTGTTAACCGAGAACAATAAAGAAATGATCGCTGGGGATCTGGAAGAGCATTCGGGCTCTAAGGGAGCACTGGGGCTCCAAGGGGTTGCCTAAACTCTAAAGGACCAATTGGGGTCCGAAGGTGCACTGGGGCTTTGAAGGACCAATGGGGGTCCAAAAGAGCACAAACTAGTAATGGTACTAGTAAAATGGTATGCTCGGGGGTGGCCTTTTTCGAGCGGCCGGAGGGGCAAGATCAGGTCGTTGACCTAATTTGCTCACCTCCAAGGACGTCCACCGTGTCTTAGGCTGACACAGCTAGTCTGAAGGACCTGGGGTCGGATGATCCGTCGCGCTCAGTGGCGACATAGTGATCTTGAGGGTAGAGTTCGAAGTCGTTGCTTTGACATACTGGGTCGAACTGAACTGATGGACCTGGGGTCGGATGATCCGTCGGTTTCTCGATAACGCGACGTGTGATCTAGAATGAATGACCATTGGAGGTCTAAATTAAGACAGCGTTGGGGCTGCGAGGGACTGCTGGGGGTCCGAGATTCTGAATTGTGATATGAGACCAGTGCTTGGAGCATTAACTTTGAGGGGACCAATTATTGGGATTGACACATGGCGTACTTGCCTAGAACCTAACTAATTAATGCATTTACCTGAGAAGGGAAAAGCTATCTATATTTGGCATATCTAAAAATGCGATGAATGATGCATGCGTGCAATATTGGTGTATGGTAGGTGTCCGTATATTAATGCATGATGGAATGATTTATGCTATGTGGATGATTTTTCTTTTGGCTTTTCTTCTTCTTTTTTTGGTCTTTTTTGCTTTTCTTTTTGGGCCTCTCTTTTTGCTGGTCCTTCAACTCGCAGGACTTCCGGCATGAGGCTATCAAGTGCATTCGTATTGCTAAGTCAATTGCGCATGACTGGGACTTATCATTTGAGATGATCGCGCATTTATTGCTCTATTCTTGCGGTTCCTTTCTTCCTTATAGGTATTTTCATGAAAGACTATATCGATCCCTTCTGGGATTCTCGGAAATTTCGTAATGATTGTAATGCTTCTGATTATGCCACATGTTTCACAATCCAGTATCAATTATCACAAAAACATCATTTCGAAAATAGACGGAAGTAAAAAGAAAGGAAAGTGTTTGATATTGACATTGGAGGCCAAATGTGCAGAAGGCACACCGACTTAAGATTTCATTGAAAGAATAGGAAAGCTGAAATACTAAGCAGACTTCTCGGTAGTTAGTGTCCTTGAAGTAACGGTGTCGGCCACCCATGTTCATGACCTTGATAACTCATCATCCGACTTTTGGAAGTGTTGATTGCCTAAATGTTGTTTAGTCCAACTTCCTGACCCTAAGTTTTGCCTGGATTGTCCCTTTTGGATTTTCAATCCACCAGGTCGCTCTAACTTTTGCCTAGGTCGCCCTTTTGGGTTTTCAACCTAGCGAGCTCATTTTTGCTTGGATTTTTTTTCTCTTTTTTCATGTATTCCCTTTTTTAGGCAGCGTTTGCCGGGAGTGGGATGTCTGCCTGATCCATTTTTGTGAGAATTAAGGCTCTTCCAGAGGATGATTTTTTTTTTTTTTACTATGTAAAGGTCCTTTATAGTTCGAGCTCCATCTCCTGCGGGAATCCTTTTGGGTGAGACTTTCTTGGGCACCAAGTCTCCTTAAAATTGTTGAGGAAGGATCCGCTTCTGTTAAGCTTTCTTTATTCTTTTCTGATATGACATAAGACAACCGTTCTTGTATTTGGTGAGGTTTAACGGAAGTACTACTCCCATCGAACGGAGTTGCCCCTGTTGAAGTATGAACAAGGTCTGATCTCCATGTAAGGTGAAATGTCACTATCATCCCTGATATTCTTTGTTTGTTGTCGCAATTGCCCCATTTGTTTTTTTTTTGGGCGGTATGGGGAAGGATCATGATGCTCGACTTGGAGTCCTTACATAGTCCTTCCGCCATTGTCTGTGATGATTTTTTTTAGGAAAGCCGTAACGGCAGACCAAATTTCTCGACAATCACGGATTCGTTACACTAGTGGGCGTCTTATGTCAGACAAGGTGATGTAAGCAAACTTTCTTGATTTGCTATCCTTTGGGTGTGATGTTAATTTTAACACCTTTTTGTCTTCTTCTGTGCCTAACTTGATCATTTCGTTTGATTCCACGCGAGGATGGGTTACTTTATCCTTTTGTTCCGTTATTATCATTACCTCTGGAAGAGTTTCTCAGTTATCTTCGACATATTCCTTGGTTTGATTAATGGGGTGATCAAAGTTATGACATGAATTACCGACGTTGTTATTTTCAAGGACAAGTTATTTAAGTCTGCATTAGTAGAAATTGAAGAAGGATAAAAGAAAAAGTAAAGCGAGCAAATGAGTAAAAAGGAATTTATCGAAGAATTCAAAATTCTATTTTATTAATATTGATACCGGAAAGAAACATGCATGCCCTTATTGAAATGTCCTAAGGCTTTGGGCAGAGGCATAGGATTTGCATTACGTAACATTACTTTGAACCGAAAATCACAAGAAAATCAACAATCTCCCAATTCATAAGTACTTCAGTTGCAGGACAAAGGCGCACAAGGTTGATGTTGTTTTTGGCCCTTTGATCGCCTTCAAAAGCACGAACGGATGACTCCTCATGCCCCTGGCAAAGAGTTAGCGCCTCCGTTCGGAGCATCCTCATTGAAGCTCAACCATTTGGATTCGATCAGATCCTGAATCACATGTTTCAGCGCCTTGCAGTTTTCTACTGAATGCCCAATTGCGCCTGCGTGAAATTCGCAAGTGGCGTTCGGGTCATAGCCTCTCGGGAAAGGAGGTTCAATGGGCCTCATTGGGCGGGGGGAGATTAGGTTGTGACTAGTGAGGTGGTCGAACAGATCTGAGTAGGATGCGGGAATTGGATCAAACTGTACATGTCTCCTTTCTGGGTACTTTGGTGGTTTATGGCTTTTAGTGGTTTGGGTAGAGAAGTGCAGGGCTTGAGGATGGTTTTTGGAAGTGTAAGAGGCTTTCACTGATCCTGTTATGGAATTGGTTTCCCCTCTAACAAATCCTGCGAAGGGCTTCCTTGGGTTATTGGTTTCGGCCGAACCGTGAGAGATTTTCCCGTTTCTCATTCCTTTCTCCAACCTTTCTCTTATGGTGATCATGTCTGAGAAGTTAGAGGATACACTCCCAATTAATCTGTCATAGAAGGGTGATTGCAACGTATCTATGAACATGGATACCATTTCTTTCTCTAGTAGATGCGGAACTACTTGCGCTGCCGACCCTCTCCAACGCTGGGCATACTCCTTGAATGATTCTTTGTTTCTTTTGACCATATGTTGCAACTGTGCTCTATCGGGAGCCATATCGATGTTGTATTTGTACTGCTTTAAGAAAGCATCAGCCAGATCTTTCCAACATTGAATGTGGGTGCGCTCTAACTGCATGTACCAGCTTGAGGCTGCCCCAGTCAAGCTGTCTTGAAAGTAATGGACGAGCAGTTTGTCGTCGTGTGCAAATGCGGCCATTTTTCTACAATACATTGTCAGGTGGCTAGCGGGACAAGTTACCCCTCTGTATTTGTCGAAGTCAGGCACTTTGAACTTGGGTGGGATAATCACATTAGGGACGAGACACAGATCATATGCATCCCTTGCGCCGACATTGGATCCTTCAATTGCTCTCAGGCGCTCTTCTAGTATCTGATATTTGTCCTCGGGCTGAGAGTCCTCCATTGAGTAGTTATGAGAGGGTCCTCTCATGTTGTAGTGGGGAGGAACCATGGGCATTGCAGCGGAGTTCGGTGTAGGAGCGTGATGAATTGCTACTGGTGACGGAGTATAACCCTGTGGAATGACCTGTGGTGCAGTCGCAGGACTTGAAAAGTGAACTCGCGGTATTTCTGCATTTGTATTTTGAGCTGAAGGCCCAGCGACTCCTGAAGCTCCTTCCTCTGGATTGGCTTCCATGGTAGGAGGAGCGTAACCAGCTGGGAGACCGTAAGGGGGCCATTGGTAGCTCAGGATGTTCACTCCAGTTGGGCGTGGGGTCTCGGAGCTGGGAGGAGGATGAAGGCTTGTAGCATTGTTCTCAGTATTCCCTGCCGAAACACCTTCATCTACATTTTTTCTCTCGAGGAGTTTCACGAATTCATACATTTGATCTTTCAGCGCCATCATCTCGGTCATTTGATCCTTCAGCTTTGCAATGTCTTCTCTCAGAGTCTGATTATCCTCTTCGGCCATTTTTCTTGTTTGAGAACTAGTCCGGTAGCAATGTTGATGAACCAGCTTGCCCTTTTACTCTCTGTTTATTTTTTCAAATTTTTTTTTCATAAGTACATGAATGAACTGATGAATGTGCATGCAATGCATATGTATGCTTTCGTGTCGCGCCGGGGAAATTGCAAGTTTCTGTTTGACGCAGAACTGAAAGAAGCTTATTTTATTAATGCAAATGTTTGATCCATCTTGTCAGAAAGAAAGTCTTACAATTCCCTGGCGGTTATAGAAATGCATGAAGAATGAAATGTTAATGTGCAATTAAATTTTTTTATGCCATGCAAAAGGGACAGGTAAAAATGCATGAGGTATGCTAAAAACAATTTGCCAAAACATGATTTTTTGAACTTTTTTTTTAGAAGACCGAAAAATGTATCAGTGTTTGTTTGAGTGCAGGGGTATGAGGCTCCTTTGTGTCCTACGAGGATTCCTTAGAGAATAGGTCTAGGGCTCGTCTATTGAGTGAATCTTTCAAAGGGTAGCTCTAAAGAGTCCTATATAAGGTTCCTAGAGCCAACGACCCAAATTAGGCAAAAAATCCACTGTAGTACCAATTTTTTTTTTTTACCAAAATAGCACACCTTTTAGATTATTTACCAAACTAGCACACATTTTATTTTTAGTTCAGAAATCGCCCCCCCCCCCCCCCCCCCCAAAAACGACTTCTGAACTAAAAATTCTATTTTTTTTAAAAACTAGTTCAGAAGTCGCCCCCCTCCAGGGTGACTTCTGAACTGTAATTTTTAATTTTTTTATTATTATATATTAATTTAAATAAATTTAATTTAATTAATTTAATTAATTTAGAAAATGAGTATTGATAATTCTAAATTAATTGTTAAATTTTTGATCTCCAAACCTTTGAACTGTAATTGGGAGGGGCCGCGCGAACGCAGGCCCCCACTAGTGATCTCCATCCTGGTAAGTATGTTTCCCATTGACATATGCCTTGCTTTTATATCTCATTCTCCTCCCTGTTCCGTTCATTCTATCCGATGTGGGACTATTTGTAAACCATTGACATATGCCTTGCTTTTATATCTCATTCTCCTCCCTGTTTCGTTCATTCTATCCGATGTGGGACTATTTGTAAACTACTTAAAACAAAAAAGACTCAAAACCCTCAACAAAATGACATTAGTGGGGTTTGAACCCCTGACCTATTGAAAGCAAATGCTGAGCGCTACCATCAAGCTACCATTCTTATTGAGGATATTATTTATTTCAAATATATATAATTGGTACCTCTTTTAATTGGCAAAAAAACAATTTCATACCAAAAAAAAAAATTACCAAAATACTACACTTTCTACATTATATACCAAAGTAACCCACTTTTTTTTTTCAGTGGAGAACTCGCCCCCCACCAAACCGAGTTCTAAACATAAATTTTGCAAAAAAAATTTATCTGTAGTTCTGAACTCGCCCCCCACCAGGGAGAGTTCTGCACTGCGTTTTTTTATTTTTTTAATTTCTTATATTTAATTTGATTAAATTGTAAATTAATTTAATTTAATTTCAAAAATTAATTTAAATAATTTGAATAATTAGTAAACTTATTTATAAAGTAATTACGGTAATAATTACGGTAAAAAATGAAGATATTAAAAATTGGAACAGAATTTAATAATTTGAGAATGTATTTATAATAGAGGTGATCGTGTGTGAGCCGTTGATTTAGGATGATCATAACCGTTGATTTTAGGGTTTAGTGTCGGCAAAATCTAGGCTGTTAAATAGTGTCGGCAAAATCTAGACCGTTAAATAAAATAAGACCTCAGCACTATGCACACTCTGCACAATCCAGCATGCACACTCTGCACAATGTAGCACTCTGCACAATGCAGCATGCACACTCTGCACAATGCAGCACTCTGCACAATGCATTATTAAAGATTAAATATTTAATTATTGATACAACTGAATTAAATGTGACTTAACATTAAAACCTTAAATTTAATAAGTGATAAAAATACAACTTCTTAATTATGAAATACAACTTCTCAAACTAATAATAGATTAAAGTAAAATATTAACGAAGAAGATGAGACCCAGTTCCACACCGTCTAGGACGGGGATTAGCTGTGGACGTTGACGTCGTTATCGGTTCTTACAGTGTAAAATTTTTACCTCTTTGCTAGTCCCCTAAAATATTTTTAAATTTTTTTAAAAAATATACCCTATATTGCCACGACCAAAATGGGTGTAGGAGTGTAAATGATGATTTTGATTTTTGTGTTCAACCCTTATTAAAGTAGTTCACATGACTTTGTCCATATACTTGTGTCTAGGTTATTCACATGACCCTAATAACTCTTTATGACACTAATTCGCATGCCTTTATGAAGTTGCTTGTCTCTAGGTTATTCAGATGTCTTTCACATGGTTTATGACAAGTATTCACATGTCTTTGTCCTTATGGAAGTGTCATAGTATTGTCTAGGTTAAATGAATTTAACATTAGGTTAAAAAATTTATATGACATGATAGTAGAGGATATGAATTGAAGATATGAATTGAAGATTGAAACAAATTTTGACTAAGTGTCAAAAACGGTTTTTTACCTAAGTTTAGGACAAAAGTTACTAAGTGTCAGGCACTGCACTATCCTTGTTCCCATGTGATCGCGGCATGTTCAAAAGTTAATTACGATCACATGGAATTCGTGCAACCACAGTACAGAATGCAGTATGTTTATAATACATACTTAGAGGAGTTCCCACCATTGCCATCTGAGTTGTCATGGCCTGATTTCAATGGCCCAGAACTGCAGCATGATCCATCTAAACGGAGAGATAAAAAGGGTCGTCCACAGTCTACCCGTATTCGTACAGAGATGGATCAAAGAGAAAGGGGTAGTCGAACAAAGAGATGCGGTATTTGTAGAAATGAGGGTCACAACAAAAATAACTGTCCAAACCGCAATCTAGACTAGTCAAAAATAACTGTATTTATTTCTGACATGTTTTAGTATTTATGTTTGTTTCCGTTGTAGTAATATATTTTTCAATCAATGTAATCTGTGTTTTTTTGGTGTTTTTTCAATGGTCTTGATGTTGCCGACACTTTTGGACGCACGATATCTTACCGACACTTTAAATACATTAACGTGTTCAAATATTTTTTTTTCACCAAAAATTTAACAATTAATTTAGAATTAACAATATTAATTTTCTAAATTAATTAAATTATATTTATTTAAATTAATATATAATAATAAAAAAAATAAAAAAGGCCAGGGGTACCAATTATATATATTTGAAATAAATAATAGGGTTAAATATGTTTTTAGTCCCTACAAAATCGACTCCTTCTAAGTTTAGTCCCTACATTAACGAAATAGGCATTTTGGTCCTCATCTTATTTTGCTGTTTTCAATTTTAGTCCCTCATGACTTTTAATAGCGCTTCAAAACTTTTAATAGCGCTTTTTGACCTTTTATAAGCGCTATTAAAAGTTTTGAAGCGCTATTAAAAGTCATGAGGGACTGAAATTGAAAACGAAAAAATAAGATGAGGACCAAAACGCCTATTTCGTTAATATATAAAAATTAATATATTTGAAATAAATAATATCCTCAATAAGATTGGTAGCTTGATGGTAGCGCTCAGCATTTGCTTTCAATAGGTCAGGGGTTCAAATCCCACTAATGACATTTTGTTGAGGGTTTTGAGTCTTTTTTGTTTTAAGTAGTTTACAAATAGTCCCACATCGGATAGAATGAACGGAACAGGGAGGAGAATGAGATATAAAAGCAAGGCATATGTCAATGGAAAACATACTTACCAGGATGGAGATCACTAGTGGGGGCCTGCGTTCGCGCGGCCCCTCCCAATTACAGTTCAAAGGTTTGGAGATCAAAAATTTAACAATTAATTTAGAATTAACAATACTAATTTTCTAAATTAATTAAATTAATTAAATTAAATTTATTTAAATTAATATATAATAATAAAAAAAATTAAAAAACACAGTTCAGAAGTCACCCTGGAGGGGGGCGACTTCTGAACTAGTTTTTAAAAAAAAAATTAGAATTTTTAGTTCAGAAGTCGTTTTTGGGGGGGGGCGATTTCTGAACTAAAAATGAAATGTGTGCTAGTTTGGTAAATAATCTAAAATGTGTGCTATTTTGGTAAAAAAAAAAAAATTGTACTACAGTGGATTTTTTGCCCCCAAATTAAGAACACTGATCGACAACAATAGGCAAGCTATTAGGAGTGCCAGCATTCTCAAGAGGGACCAAACTCTAGGTGAGACTTTCGTGACCACCCAACAGGACGCACATCCAGTAGGCCATCACTACGCAGTCTCGTTCTAACTTAGGTTATTCTCCAGTCCGGGTATAGGACTATTCTCACGTGTGTGCAAAAAGTGTGATAGTGGAGTGTGTGAAGGATCAAAATATCAAGAATGCCCCCCAAGCTGCAAAACAAACAAATACATATACAAAAAAGTGGTCGTCTATCCTAAGGTTTACATATCACATAAATACATAACATGCAACAAGAATAAAAGATGAAAGGAAAGGGTAAAATAGAACATTTAATTAACAACTAATCCTACAACTAATTAGACTAGGTTTGACTCTCTAAGATCCCCAGTGAAGTTGCCAGCTGTAGCGACCGAAAAATCCGGGCGAGGATTCCTCGAAGGTTCAAAAGATGAAGCCGCCACCAAAGTTTAGTTTAAGGGCAAACATTGGAAAATCCCTTTCGGAAGGGATAAGGGTCCTTGAGACCAGATAAGGGTTCGGGAGTCGGTTATGCGTGGGGAAGGTATTAGCACCCCACGACATCCTTCCTAAGGAAGGTTACCTGCTAACTAGTTGTAGGAAAGAATATTAATTTCGAAAATGTTTATTTTACCCTTTTATTGTGAAAAAAGAAAGAAGAAAATTGATATTTTATTTGAATTTAAGAAAGGGATTATTTAGGAAAAGACTAAAAAAGGTTTTTTATTAATGCAATTGACAGATGTGGGCCCCCATCTGCTCCTACGTATCTCTTGGTAGAGAATCAAATCACACGTAGTTCTTGGGTAGAAAATGTTTGTTGGTTGGTATTTTTTAATATAGGGATCTTAGGACTCCTGAGTGATCAGTTCATTTGTCCTAAAATGATGACTAACCCGACTGTACAGTCGGCTTAGTCCCCTACTTTGTAAAAAGGAGTTTTTTGGAGTTTGGAAAATGGTTTGAAGTGTGTTTGTTTGATTTTATTGGAATAGGGGTTTAGGACTCCTGAGCCGTACGGCTCATTTATCCTAGAACGCTGACTAACCCGTCTGTACAGTCGACTTAGTCCCCTAATTTGATAATTTGATTTGTGGAATGAAATGTGTTTGTGTTTATTTTAATTTAGAAATTTGTTTGTTTTAAATAGGGATTTTAGGCCATGATCCGTAACGGTTCATTAGTAACCTAAAAAGCAGACTAATCCGACGGTACAGTCGACTTAGTCCCCTATTTATATTTTTTTGAAAATGAAATATTTATTTATTTGTTTTTATAGGTTTTTTGTAAAAGAAATTAATGAAAAAATGAAAAGAGAGGGTGTAATAGTAAAATGGGGTGCAGTTTGCAGAATGGAGTTGTATTATTAAAACTGGGTGTGAAAAACAGCCCAGTGTTAGTTTGCTGGTCCACGAATTCATGGGCCTTTCAGGGGGTGCATGTTATTGAAAGAGAGGGGTGTAAGAAGGAACCGAATCTGTTTTTTAAAAAAAAATTAAAATTAAAATTGAATTTAAAATGGGAGGGGGTATAAAAGGGGAAATTAGGGTTTTTGTAACCTAATTTCCTCCTCTTCTTTTGAAGCGCCGCGGCGGCCACATTCAGGGGAGAGAGGGCGTGATTTTTGGGGAGAGAGAGAGGGCGTGATGCGCAGAGAGAGAAGGGAGAGAGGAGGGGGGAAAAAGGGAACCGTGGAGAGAAAGAGATGGAGAGGTGATGGTGCTCACGGTGACGGCAGTGGAGAGAGAGAGGCGCACGGTGGAGGTTCGCGTCGTCTCCGGCGACGACGAAGGTGGTGGTTTCCGCAGAACAGAGAGAGAGGAAAAATCGCAGAACAAAGGGAAAGAAGGAGAGTGAACGAAACGCGAAGATAGAGACAGAGACGGTGGTGCGAGAGAGATAGAGACACGGCGAGGAGAGAGGAAGAAATGAGGACAGTGGAGGATTACGGTGGCAAAGGGGGCGATGACGGTGTTCGTGGTGAGAGACGACAGCGCTTGGTTTGGGATTCGTGCGTGGAGGAGAAGAGGGATGGTGTGACTGAGATGCTGGAGGGCGCGGTGCTCGTGACGGTGACAATGGTGGCCGGCGAGGCTTGGACCGAACGTGTTGGCGGTTGTTCGCGACGTTGACAGTTTGAAGACGTTGTTTCCGTTCTCAAAAGCATGGAGCGACGGGAACGGTGGTGATTCACGACCAACGACCACCGTCTACGGTGGTCGGAAGCTGAAGGGTATGTTCTACTGTTTTTTTCTCTTACGATTCTAATCTCCTTCCGGATTCTGATCTTCCTTTTTTCATTGCCATTAATTCTGATTTTGCTTCCTATTTCTATTTTTATGTTCAACAGACTAAACTGTTCACAGTGCAACATTGACACCCTAATTTGTTCATAATCCCCTTTTTTCTAAAAGAACGGATTCAAATTTTTTACTTAATACCCTAGTTTAACACTTATCTTACAGTTTATATATACAATTTATTACTAAATTAATAAGCTGAATATATACTATTTTGATTAATATACAAACTACAACTATAATTCTCAAAATAACATATTTATGAACTAGACTTGAAAAAGACAAAGTCGTGATGACCTACCTCTTCTCCAGCTTCTGAAAAAACTCATGTTTACTCTGTTACTCTTGCTGCTAAACCTTCTTACTGCTACTACGGCTCTATTGGTTCTGTTTCTGAATTTTTTGCTAAACCTTCTTACTGCTACTACGGCTCTATTGCTTCTGTTTCTGAATTTTTACTGTTTTGCGATTAGGGTTCTGGCGTGAAACCCTAATCTTTTGCTCTGATTCTTCTCAATTTCGTCCCCGATTTTCTGTGTGTTTTTTCTCTGTCTGAATTTTGGGTCCTCTTTTCTGTGTCTGTGAATTGTTGTCCAGACTTGTTTATATAGGCAGGAATTCGGTTTAGGCCATTAAAAAAACGATTCTGACCTGATTTTGTTTCTATTTCAGGTTTTGGCCAGCTCAAGAAGAAAACTTTCTCAGCAAGATTAGGGTTGGAACCAAGACTTGGTAAAGAGGGTTTGGGAGTGGAGGCGCAGCTGCTGTGTTTGGGCTGGGCTGATTTTTCTTTTTTCTGATTTTTTGCATTTTTAGTTATTATTTTGTATTTTTTGGACTTTTTGTACAATTTGGCATTTTTAAGATTTTTTGGATTATTGTAAATTAAATTTTATTAATTCTGATTTTATTTAATATATTTTCTTTTTATGACTTTTTTTGATCAAAGGACTAAATTAGGTCCAAAAAACCAGCCATAGGCCCATTTATCAAAACTGGCCTAAAAGTTAGATGTAGGCCCAAACGACCCAAAACATTAGACCTAAGCCTCCTTATTAAAAATTGATTCAAAACAAAAAGCGTAAGCCCAATTAGATAAGCTAACAAAAATAGGCCCAAAAGGTTGGACATAGGCCCAATTGTACAATTTGGTCCGACTTTAAACAAAACAGCGCTTGAAATGCCATGGGCTTGTGACACGGGGCTAGAGCGATTATGATAAAAAAAACCGGGCAAAATTAGGGTATAACAATAACACTAATGCCATAGTGCAGTAATACATAGACAACAGAAGGAAAATAAACTTGAACATAAAGCTAAGTCATCATCCTTCTCCCGGGGCCACCTACTCGTGCCTCTGAGGTTTCTTCTGTCCCTGTTTCTCTGTAAAACAACAACATTTAAACAGTGAGATACAATCTCAGTGAGTTCTACCGAGACCCCTACTAACACTCTCGGTCCATTTTAAAACATTTTTAAGATTTGACACAACACCGACCGCAATCCACTTGCTAATCCCGGTGAACCATATAATAAGGCTTCGACCTAGTAAGACACTGACTGCAATCCACTTGCGTTTCCCGATGAACTAGCATCCTAGGCCTTTCTACGTACCACCAGCCGCAATCCACTTGCATCTTCTGGTGAACGTAGTACAATAACTTTTAACACAACACCGGCCACAATCTCCTTGCATCTTCCGGCGAATCCCATAACCAATAGTGTTTCCTAATGGCTCGGAGCCTAGGGTAAGGGTTCATGACTACCCCGTCTAGTATGTCAACATGGGTCGTCACCCAAACTCGATATATTATATGTATCTACAATAATATGAACTCAAGGTTCATTTACCTCAAACCAATAATTGAACATTACAAGTTAATCCACATTCACTCTCGCATACTAATTCGTCACTTTTCAACACAATTTACGACTCCAAAAACAGTTCATTTTACCTTAAAAATAGAATATTCAGTTAGGCCTCTAAATAAGCTTTCCAACGCATCTTAGAACACCTCAATCGGGTTCCGGAATCAAAAGATATCGCGAAAACAAAATCAGTGAAAAACTATTGAAAATCTGCAAACCGTCGCGACGCGAAAGGATACCGTCGCGACGCGAAAAGAGTCAAACATTTGCGTTGCCAAAAATACACTTGGTCGCGACGCGATGCCCTGCAGGTCGCGACGCGATGGGGGTCTGTCTGGTGCAGATTTTGCGATTTTCGCGAAATCCGCTATTCCGCTCAATTCTGATTCTCGTTCCGATCGAAAACAGATCAAACAACCAATACAATAGACCCAATACAAACCACACAATCAATCAATCCAATCAAAAACGTAATTTAAACGGATTTTATCGAAAGCGCTATTTTTTGAAATAACGGTTTTTGACTCAAAATTTCTCGGAACCAATCGACGCACAAATTATACCAAAACGGAATAAACCTAAACGTGAGTAAAACTCACCCTTGAAGCGAGAGCCGATATTGAACCGAATTTGTCGAGACTTGAAAACTCTCGAACGGAACCCTATTTCACCAAACTGCTCCAAACTTCGATTCGAACTTCACAACGCGATCAATCCGCTCCTAAACATAACCCAATCATCAACACAACCTATCAATCCATGATTTCAACAAATTTTCCCCACAAACCCTCAATTTTCGAAGTCAAAAAGCAAGGGGAAAAATGGAGGGGAATCTTACCAAACTCTTGGGTTATGATGAGGGAGAGGAGATGATGAAGATGATGAATTTTGCAGGGGTGGGTTCACTTCCTCTTCTTCCTTCCTTCTTTCTTCTCTTCTTTCTTTTCTTTTTTCTCTCCTCTGCTCACGCTTCCTTTCTTTTCTTTTCTTTTCTTTCTTTCTTCTCTTCTTTTCTTTCTTTTTAATTAAGTGGTAACATGGTCAAATGACCATATTGCCCTTAATCTCTTATTTCTTGCTATCGGTTTAGCGATCCTGAGACGACCAAATACTTACTTTAGCACTCCATAATTTTACTAATCAAGCACTAAATTAATCCAATTGGGTTAACATCCAAATAATTCGCCTAATTATTTTGAGGATGTTACATTACACATGTGAATAGCCCTTTCAATAAGGTTTCAAACGCATCTGAAAACACCCTAATCGAATTCCCGGATCAAAAGTTATTGCGAAAACAAAATCAATAGGTTTTGCTGAAATTTACACTGCGTCGCGACGCGGACAGGGTCCGTTGCGATGCGAAAAGAAACAGATTGTTTTCCGTTGTAAAAACTTTGAAGCATCGCGACGCGACGGGCACGGGTCGCGACGCGGTGGATGACTGATGTGCAGAAAACCAGTTTTCACAATTTCGATTTTGTTCCGTTTTGCTTTCGATCCGGCGCCGAGACATTTTATAACTTCCGTGACATCAAAACAGATATAACCAACAACCAATCCAGTCCAGAACAATCAAACAAACATATCATCATATTATCAATCAACAATTCAATCAATTCAAACAATAGTTCAATCAATAATATCCGTTGTAAACTAACGGTTTTTCGATAAAACGGTTTTTACGCTATTTTCACAACACGAACTTTAGTATTTATTGGTTCAAAAAAAATATCATGACTCATTTTCAAAACAATCCCTAAGCGAGTTATAGAACTCACCGATTGCGATGAAAATCGCAAATGCCGAGACTTTAACGAATCCGAACGAACCGAAACACCCGAACTCTCCCGAATCCGCTCCAAAGTGTCACGAACTAGTCTAGGACTCGATTTTGACTTTGGAACTGCAACCAAACTCAAATCCCATCTACTGAACTTCCTTCTTGTCTACAGAATTGGCGTCTCTCGAACTTTGGCGATTCGAACCGAAATTTGACGAACCAACATTTCCAGCTCCACATCCGTCTTCCAGCATTGGTGAGCAGTTTTGCAACACGTGTATCTTGGTCAAATCGTGGCCAAAACCCCTCAAACCAGTTCCCATTGTATAGATAATTTTGTCTAGTTTCAAATGGTTTAGGTTTCAAACAGATGCACCCAGTATTCAGAGAGCTAACACAGAAACAAGGGGACTGGGTTAAAACTGGCTCTAATTAAAAATTGAACATTGTGAACACGGTAATTACTTTTATTCTCAATGAAATCGGATGGTTCTTGTGCCTAAACTGAAGCAATTCGTGTCTAGTTTCTAAAGAGACAGAAGTGAGCTCAAACGGAGGTATGTACAGTAAATCACGAAGGAAACATCAAAGGGAGTAAAAACTGTTTTCTGCAGAATTGGTGTTGCACTTGAAACTTCAGCCTAAATTTCGAAGTCCAGTACCTCAAGCTACTGAAACTTCTTGGACAGCAACTCACTTCGAATTTCAACACTAAACTTCCTCTTCCACAGAGATGCAATACTCTTAGCAGCTCATAGAGCACTAAGGGAGTCCAAAGCAAGCTAGAAACACCCCTCTCTTCTCAAAATGGTGAAGGAATGCGAAAATGGTGATTTGAAGATGGAGTAGGGTGATGGTGATTCTGTTTGTATCAGTAGATAGAGGTGGAAAAACTGAATTGAATGGTGGTGTTGGAAGGGACATGCACTAAGGATCCTGGAATTTCCTTCCCCTCTCCCTCTCTTCCTCCTTCGCACTCTCTCCTCTCTCTCTCTTGTTCTATTTTCTGGTTCTGTTTCAAATGACTTGTGTTGTTGGGTGTAAGGGGTTCAGCTCAGTGGCAGATCCAGAAAATTTCATTCGTGGGGGCAAGTAAATGAATGATTTATAATATTTCATAAAATAAAAATAAAATAAGGTTTTACAAAATACATAATCACGTATGTGACAAAAAAAACACCAAAAAAGATACTCAATTACTTCCAGAAGTTACAATTGTCTTTCCACAAGTTACAATTGGATATTTGCGGGGTCAAACCTAATTTTTTATTGGGGGCAAACACTTTTTATTTGGTATATTGAAAGTAAAAAAAAATTCTGGTGGGGTCAATTGACCCCACTACTAGCATGCTGCATCCGCCACTGGTTCAGCTGGTCACTTATGACTTGGGAATTTACCCTAATACCCTTCAGTTACTTGTTCTACCCCATGAGACTTCTATTAGCTATGTATTCTAACTTAATGCATTTTCAACTTAGAAATTAAACACACTAGTTCTACTAACTAATCAAACACATAATTCACTTTTCAAACACAATATATTTATTTAATTATATTAATATATAACTTAACCTCTTGCTAATTTCAATAATTGAGATTAGCTAAATGGGGGATGTTACAATCCCCCCAACTTTTAAAAATTTTGTCCTCGAAATTGAACAAACATACCTCAATCGAAAAGATGGGGATATTTCACCCGCATGTTTTCCTCTACTTCCCATGTCGCTTCGTCAGGTGAGGCACCATCCCAAAGCACATTGACAATAGGAATTGATCTCGTCTGGAGCGCTTTCTCGCCATGTTCGATGATCCTGATTGGTGTAGGCTGATAAGATAAATCCGGTCGGATGTCAATCGTTTCATAACTCAACGGTTGACTCGGATCGGGGATGTACTTCCTCAATTGTGATACATGAAACACGTCATGCAATCTGGGTAATGCGGGAGGTAATGCAATGCGATACGCTACTGGCTCAACTCGCACGATAATTTGGAAGGGCCCAGTATATCGAGGACTGAGCTTCTTCGCTCACAGTGCAATACCGATACCAATGGTTGGAGAAAGTCTCAAAAAGACATGGTCTCCTTCTTCAAATTCTAACGGTTTTCTCCTCTTATCGGCGTAGCTCTTTTGCCGACTCTGAGCGGTCTTCATTCTCTCCCTTATCTGACAGATCATTTCCGTAGTCTCACGGACTAAGTCCGGTCCCAACAATCTCTGCTCACCTACATCCCGCCAACACAATGGTGTCCTACACTTCCTCTCATACAATGCCTCGTATGGTGCCATTCCGATACTAGAATGGTAACTGTTGTTGTATGAAAATTCCACCAATGGAAGATGATCTTCCCATCGGCCTCCACTATCAAGTACACATGCTCTCAACATATCTTCCAATGTCTGAATTGTTCTCTCAGTCTGTCCGTCTGTCGGCGGATGGTAAGCAGTGCTAGCACACACCGTTGTTCCCAACGTCATATTCAATGCTCTCCAGAATCGTGATGTAAACTTGGGATCACGATCACATACGATACTTGTAGGGATTCCGTGCAACCTCACAATGTTCTTGAGACACTCATCTGCTAACTTAGCAACTTTGTGATTCGAACGCAAATGGAATCATTTCCGGCTTGGGACCGTGGCAACCCCATGACAAAATCCATAGAAATGCTTTCCCACTTCCATTATGGCACATTCAACGGCTGTAACTGACCACCTGGCTTCTGGTGCTCCATCTTGACCCTTTGACAAGTCAAGCATCGGGACACAAACTATGCAACTTCGACTTTCATACCCGGCCACCACTACAACTGCTTCAAATCTCGATACATCTTGGTAGACCCAGGATGTATTGAGAATTGACTCATATGAGCCTCTTTTAAAACCTGCCTCTTAATATTCTCATCATTCGGCACACAGATTCTCCCATCAAAGCAAATCACACCATCACCATCTTGGGTGTAATTCGGTAACCTCTTCTGCGCTTGCAGCTCTAAGTCAACTTCTTGGGCTGAGCGAATCAGATTTCTCAAGGAACTCGAAATCTGAATATGGCTCAACACCAACCTGTTCCTCCTCGGCTTCACTTTCAAATTAAGATTTCTAAACGATTCCAGCAATGCCATCTCATGAATCATCAACTCTGCAGTGGATAGACTTCCTACTCAAAGCATCGGCTACAACATTAGCCTTCCCTGGATGGTACTTCAATTCAAACTCATAGTCTTGCAGAAACTCTACCCACTTTCTCTGCCTATTGTTCAGCTCCTTCTGGTCAAACAAATACTTAAGGCTCTTGTGGTCACTAAAGACTTCGAAACAAGACCCATACAGGTAATGTCTCCAATTCTTTAGGGCAAACACAATCGCCGCCAACTCTAAATCATGAGTCGGGTAATTCTCCTCATGTGGCTTCAACTGTCTGGAGGCATAAGCAACTACTTGTTGATTCTGCATAAGGACACATCCCAAACCCTTACCAGAGGCGTCACAATAGATTTGGAATCCTACGGACGGATCTGGAAGAATCAGGACAGGTGCAGAAGTCAAACGACTCTTCAATTCCGCAAAACAGTCATCACAGTCTAAGTCCCAAACAAACGGCTGACCCTTGAGAGTTAACCGAGTGAGTGGAAGAACCAGCTGGGAAAATCCTTGAATGAATCTCCGATAATACCCGGCCAATTCCAAGAAACTTCTCACCTCAGTAACTGTAGATGGTTGTTCCCAGTCTACCACAGCTTCAATCTTACTGGGGTCCACAGCAACACCGGATAGGGATATCACATGGCCCAGAAATTTAACTTCAGACATCCAAAAATCACATTTGGATGGCTTATCATACAACTTCTCCTCCCGGAGCACGTTCAGAACAATTCGGAGATGCTGTACATGCTCCTCAGTTGTCTTAGAGTACACCAAGATGTCATCAATGAACACTACAACAAACTGGTCCAGATAGGGATTAAAAATCCAATTCATATAATCCATGAATATGGCTGGAGCATTGGTCAAATCTATGGGCATCACGACAAACTCGTAGTGTCCATACCTCGTACGGAAAGCGGTCTTCGGGATGTCCAAAGCTCGAACTCTGATTTGGTGATATCCAGACCTCAAATCAATCTTTGAAAATGCAGAAGCTCCCCTTATAGAGAACTCCACCTCACGATCCGGAGGTAACGAAGAAACCTCATCAGGAAATACATCAAGAAATTCGTTAACAACATGTACAGAAGATAGATCTAGACCTGTCTCAGTGGATGCAGGCAACATCATGACATAAGATCCTGCGCCTTGGAACAAATAGTTACTGGTTGATGTGAAAGAAATAACAGCTTCAGAATTGGTTGGTCGTAGCTCCACTGACTCGGAGGCGAAACCGATAGTCCGATGAAAACAATCTATAGTCACATGGTTGGCAGTCATCCAACTCATACCTAGGACAATATCCACATTCTCGGTGGAGTGTTTGTAGCCTTGACTTTCTGAGCATCTGCAGTGTAGACCCTCTCTCGAGCTGAAGTAGGATTAACTGACTCTTTCTTCTCCTCTTTTTGGGCACTCTGGATTGAGCGACCCTTTTTTCTTAAAATATGACTACTGAGTCGCACTAGGACGACATTCACCTCTTGGGCTTCCTACCAGCAAAACACTTGGAGAATCTTGAGGAATAATACGACTGCACTTTCTTTCCTTTGATAGGTTACCTTCTAACTTTGCATTCGGAGTGGATGGCTTAACTACCTTTTCCTTTCCAACATTCCCTAAGATGAAACGGGTTTTAAGGAACTTCGGTCTTGGTCGAGGACTATGTCTTGGTCATCCTTCCATAATTCCGCTTATGATACACTGTTGCGTTAAAAACACACTTAGAGCAAGTGTACTCTTTCGCAGAAGTAGTATAAAAGATTATCGTATCCACAGGGACTAATTAACAAGTACCAAACTAGTCGAGATTATTTATTGTTTAGACGAACCAATAGTTTGATGATTATAGAAACAAAATAAAAATAACTAAATAACTAGAATTAAAATACTAGATTTAATCGATGGAGAGGGGTCTAGGGTCACGGTTTCACTTGCAAGCTTCGATTCCCCTATGTCTAATTCTACCCGAATTCCTTTATTTTATTTAATTACCAATCCCTTTACTAAACCTATTAATCCGTTTGGTCATTCGTGATTAATATTCTTTTTCCTAAACTAACCCTTGTTTGGTCATGCAAGAATTTAAGTTGAGGAAAAGTATAAAGAACAGAAAGGTTGAATGATTGGAAGACTAAATTAAAGTTTGGTCATGCATTAATTATAGCCCCAATTATCCTATAGGTCCACCAACTAATTGCAGTACGCTCGCTGATCAACTAATTGATTATGAACATGCATAGGGTAGATAATCCTACTTATGTGATAAAAACAATAGGACAATATTAATTGAAATAAAAACCGGAATTCAGATATGAAACTAGAACATAAAAAGGTCTCTAAACATGCAAGATCCACCTAAGACCCTAGAAGAGGATTTAACTATCCAAAGTCATAAAGAACAATAAAATAGGAATTAGAGTCATGAATTACAGAGATAAAAATAACCCGGAAGTTAGAGAAATTCTTATTCTGAATCTCCAGTCTCCTTTTCCTACTCCAAAGCTCTCTCACGGTGTCAAGAACGGGTACCTAAAACCTGCTCCTCACTCTCCTGTGCGTTGCCGGCGCTACTATTTCCTTGTGTTGTTGTTAGTGTATATACTATTACGACTCTCCTCTCTATATTGTGCGGCACTCCTTTTATAATTGAAGCATAGGGTTCGCGTGTCCATTAATTTGTTGCCGCCTGTTCTAATTTTCCTTCCTATCCAATAGCTCACGTGGATTATCATGCCCATATTTGGGCCTTCCTTCTCTCTTGGGCCCAACTTCAATCCAATTTGGCCATGAGACATGATCTGCAAGCCCTTCTCAATATTTCAATTTCCAGCCCATATATATATATATATATATATATATATATATATATATATATATATATATATATAACTTTTAAGTGGCTCTAATTTGGAATCTTATTCTTTTTCTTATTTTCTTCTCTTCTGCAGAATAAAGAGCAAATTAAGTCAGTAATTCATATGATTATATATAATTGTTAACAATTGCTCTAAAAATGATCCAAAAGTATCTCTAAAAATGTACTATATTGGAGTTTATCAACTCCCCCACACTTAACCTTTGCTTGTCCTCAAGCAAATTTTCTGGCCCAACAAAATTTTCAAATAAGTAATAGAGACAGCCAAATAAGGGACCGAAAATTAGAAGCACAATGACAGACAATAGACAAATAGCACATATGATATGTCAAAAGGTTGCCCAATTAGAGGCTCATGTCCCTGAAAAATACACTATTGTGAACAAGGGCACTCACTCACAATCTCTCTAAGTGTTTAGGGACTAGAGAAAATATACACTCAAGTTTCAACAAAATGCACATTACCATATGTTTGTAATTTGACCAAATCTCCACTAAATAGTTCACATGCATGCAAAAGATTGGGTTTCATGGGTTGTAATGGGGCCAAGGTGAATTCATGCAGTGTAGGAAATAAGAAGAAAGGCATAATCAAAGGGCTAAAAAAAAGAAATAAATAGTAGCATTTGAAACCAAATATGGAGCTCCCATCTAATTTACAATTTTTGTCCAAACTCCAAATTAATTTCACTTTCATTCTTCACTCTTCTTTTTCTATTGAGTCGACTCTTTTTGATTTTCTTTTTGCTCTTGAGTAGACTCTTTTTTTTTTGGATTTGCCCTTTGGCTCTTTCATTCTTTTGATGTGCCTTTTCCTCCTTCTTACTTTCTTTCTTCTTTTTTTTTTCTTTTTCATTTTTCTATATTTTTTCATGAAAAAAAGGTAAGTACATGAAAAATCATATTTTGTTTCCTTTGTAGGAGAATATTCTTGTAAGCACATGATTCACTCCTTTTTTTTTCTTCATCTTGACAAGATAGACAACTAAAGTATAGGACGAAATTGCAATTTTCAATAGTTGCTCCATATTTAATTCCAAATGGTTACCACAAACACAAAAAAAAAGGAAAATTATATTTGGGTACCAAAGAAAAAAATAGGCTTAAATATGTTTTAGGCCCCTGCAAATATAGGGTGTTTTGGTTTAAGCCCCTGCAAAATTTTTTTTTTGTTAAAAGCCCTTGCAAAATGACATATTTTGTTATAAACCCTTCTATGACTAAAATGTTAGCCTTAACATGGAATGCTATGATTGCTGGATATGTTGAGAAGGGCTTATAACAAAATATTTCATTTTGCAAGGGCTTTTAACAATTTTTTTTTTTTGCAGGGGCTTAAATCAAAACACCCTATATTTGCAGGGGCCTAAAACATATTTAAGCCAAAAAAATATAACAAATAAGCTCAAAGGGGGCAACTAAGGGATAAATTCAACAAACAACTCTGAGGCCAGAAAAGAAACCTAAATTCCCCAAATCTTTTTACATGATGAAAATCAATTTTCGCCTTGAAATGGTCAAAAGACAAATTCTAGAATGTGGCAAATTGGGAAACACGCTCATAGAAAGAAAAGGGGTAAAAATTTATGATTTAGTATCAATCCCCTTATGAAGGCTCATATCTCACATTTAGAAGCTAGTTCACAAAAAGTACTCAAGAGGGACAAATGCTAATTATCAGCTTCTTAAGGACAACCTCACGGTTACAATTAAGCACAAGTCTGTCAAATAAATTCTTTTTTGGGGTCCCCTAAAGGTAAGATCTCTATTTTTTCAACTTTAAGCATAGTCCATTCAAAACAAGCCAGAAAAAATGCTATCAAGTGAGAAGATATAAACACATGTAGTGGGTATGTGCATTAATAGAGATCAAGTGAGAAGATATACTCCCCACACTAGCATGAAGCATGGTCCTCAATGCGAAATGATCAAATAGAAACAAAAGGAAACAAATGAGAGAGAGAGAGAGAGTAAGAGTGACTTCCCTGAGAGAGCTTGTAGTTGTAGCTTATTCCTAAAAACAAAACAAAACAAAACAAAAATAACTGAAAATAAAACACAGGTTGCCTCCTGCGAAGCGCTTGTTTAACGTCGTGAGCCTGACGATAGTTGGTGCTTAATCTGGGGGCTCTCCAAGAGCAAATTTGACATCTAATGCAGTGCACCTTCTTAGCTTTCTAACAATGTGGTTCACATTATTCTTTCTTTTTCCACGTGGTGGATGAACTTCAAAGAATGGTGAAATTTTTATTTTATCTCCATCCACCATTATGCTAGGATCCTGCAAAATAAGATTTTTTTCCAAAAGGTCCTGCATCTTTAATTCACTAAAAATGTTAGTTTCAACCACATCATCAAAATAAGGAGAAGTTAAAGAAGAGAAAATTTCATTGGAATTTAAAGCTTTAATAACATCATCTTCTTTACCACTTCTTAAAGTTACCTTTCCCCGGTGAACCTCAATCACAGCATCACCAATGGTTAAAACAATTTGCCCAAAAATGGGCGCTTTCTCCTCTTTCTCCAAATCCAGAACCATGGGATATTTTGTTTCAATTTGACTCCCTTCAGTAGGAGCTACTATTTTGATTTGACTCCCTTCAGTAGGATTCTCCTCATCTTTCTTGAGAGCTTCTTCCTCTAGATTATATTCCATGGAGACACCTTCATCTCTCGTAGGAATACTTTCTTTGTATTGCTCAGCTTCTTCATTTTGGGTAGACTTAGTTTGTGAAGGAGTTTCTTGGGCCTCTTGAGATAACAAAGCAATGAGAGTTGAGATTTGACCCTCCAAGCTTTTAAATTTGTTGTTCATGGCTCCAATTTGACCCTCCAAGCTTTCAAATTTGTTGTTCATGGCTCCAATTTTACCCTCCAAGCTTTCAAATTTTTTATTTGTCTGCTGCATAAATTTGGCCAAGACCTCATTGACATCCTAATTTTCCTCCTCTTGCCCTTGCACTTGTAGTGACTCATAATTATCCCAGTGGGAGGAATAAGGAGGTGGCTCATAGTCATCCCAATAGTCTGAATAAGGTTCATAAGGAGGAGGAGAAATTTGAATCTGGCATGAGACATATACCAATATGACTTCTCTAAATTTCTTTGTGCCTCTGCCTCTCTAATGTAGTCTCCAAGAGTTTTAACCATGATTTAGACTTTTCTCTAGAAAACAAGGTAAATTGCAGCGGTCTCTTGGGAAAGTATTAGTAACTTCTTTAATATTTTTTTTAGTAGGATAAAAAAAAACAAAATTAAAACTAAAGCATAAAATAAAGTCTAAAGCAATAAAAATCTTTTTCGTTTAATATTGCCAAATTAATCCCCAGCAACGGCGCCAAAAACTTGTTGCGTTAAAAACACACTTAGAGCAAGTGTACTCTTTCGCTGAAGTAGTATAAAAGATTATCGTATCTGTAACACCCCTTTTCTACCCGGTAATTCGTTTAATAGAAATATCAGAGTTTCCAAATTTTAATTACACCACAAGGGATGTCACACTTCAAATAACTCGCTTTTCGAAAACAGTCTTATATTAACTTCAAAACGTCATTATCAATTAAATTACAACTTCGCATCCAAAACCCAACAGTTTAATCATAAAAAGCATTACAACTATGCCAGGCTTGCAATACTACATTCCAATAACCACAACAGTCATAATGACTTAAACAACATTCATTCCCCTCCCTGGTGTTACATATCAGAGCATGACGACTCGACTCAAGAAGTGAAGCTAAAGGCCTTCACTAAGAATCACCTGCACGTTACCAACACGGGGGCAACATTCAAACAGGAAAGGGTGAGCATCATTTCAATCCATATAATAGAAAATATGATAAGTACTAATCATAGGCTACACACTAGAACAATCAGCATACGAAACACTAAATATCCACATCACAGTCATCATTCACATCACTTACAAATACTCATCTCGTGTCATATAGATTTATGAAATGCAACCCACTCGCGGGTATATGCATGAAGGTACCTTTTCACAAAACGTCGCTTAGCCCTTAAGGCCTCATCATCACTTAGCCACTCAGGCCCCAAAACGTCACTGGGTTTATGCATATGGGCATGAGACACTATGACATGCACCACTCACAATACACAAACACACAATCATTCAATTCATAGTCAACTATGTGACCCGTCACTTACCGGTTTGCTCGCAAAGAGCACAGCACCTGTCAAATTCACAATTCAGCACACAACGTCACTAGGCCATTTAGACCTTAACATCACTTAGCCCTTCGGGCCCCAAACGTCACTGGTTTTTCATCGACACTCACACATAAACATCAATCAACTCAAACCATAACCACTGAGGGCAAAAACGTCATTTGACTAACCACTAAGGGCATCCTCGTCATTTACACATCATTATCTACAACTTTGGCCACTAGGGGCAAAACAGTCTTTTACACGTCATAACTAATAATAAATAGCCACTAAGGGCAAAACAGTCTCTTACACGTCATAACTAATAATAAATAGCCACTAAGGGCAAAACAGTCTCTTACACGTCATAACTAATAATAAATAGCCACTAAGGGCAAAACAGTCATTTAACTAGCCCCGAGAGCATCATCGTCAAAATCATCATTTTTGACATTACTTCGCTAAACTGTTGTTTATACACCAAAAAGGAATTTTTAAAGGGCTTCGTATCATTTTTCAATGTCACTGGGACGATCTCCGGGGACGGCCACTTAGGCTCCCACAAACAATCAGAAAATAACAATTTTTCATTTTAAAAATTAGACCCATAGATGGACAACGTAAAGAGCTTCACGACACTTTTTAAATCGTTCGAAACGGACGTCTGAGTCAAAAGTTATGATAAAAATAATTTTGGGAAAAATCAGGCAACATCCTGGGAACAGGCGCCTTAGGCGCCCAGGCAACCAGGCAACAAGTGCACAGGCGCCCAGCGCCCAGGCAACAACAACGCAACACAACACGGGCGCCATGCGCCCAGGAGCAACAGCGCGCAACACGCAGGCAACACGCACGCCACAGGCGCCCAGCGCCCAGGCGCCCAGCGCCCAGGCGCGCACACACGCACAGCACAACACAACATCAGGCGCCCAGCGCCCAGCACAGGCGCCCAGCGCCCAGAAAAACAGCAGCACACCCAGAATTTTGTCTAACAATTTGTTCAACACTAAAACTGAAAATCACCATTTTTCCAGCAAATTTTCAAAACACTAAAAACTGATTTTTAGCAATTTAACATCATAAAAACCTTATAATTCTCAACACCCAAAATAACGCTTAATTTAATCAATCAACAAATTCTTTTGGAGCACTAAAATCATCATCACTTTGGCGCCCTAGGCGCCCTTGCACACCCACACCCAAAATGCGAAATATCAAGCTCTCTAACATACAAATTCATAATTCCATGAACTCACGAATATCAACATTATCAAAACACGTACACAATTCGTATATTCTCAAGGTTCAAACACCAAATCAATTCGCATATGGCATACATATATGTATATATGAAGATCATCATCATAGGCAACCCAAAAACATTCAAGAACATTAAAGAACATCAAGAACACATGGTACTAGTATAAACCCTAGATCTAGGACCCATCATATAATTTATTAGATAGAATGATAGAGCTCCCCTAACCTTTCCAAGAGAAGAATTCGATGCCCTAGGAGAAGTCACCTACAGAACCACAGCGACAACGGAGGTCCCTTCCTCTTGATCTTCGAATCCTCTCCTCCTTCTCCTCTTGGCCGCCCCCTTGTTCTCTCTCTCTTTCTCACGCTCCTCTCTTCCTTTCTCTCTTTCTCAACTTTCGCAAATGATAGCTAGGGAACCCTAACCCCTTGTGCCTTGCTACTTCGCATATGACTTAATTCATGGGCTTGGGCTTCTCACTTAAGCCCAAGTCCATCTAATTTGGCACCTCCATCTTCTAATACCCCCTACACCTTTTAATATAATTTTCTGATAATTAAATTATATCCACTTAATTAATTTAAATATTTTAGGGTGTTACAACTCTCCCCCACTTAGAATATTTCGTCCTCGAAATTCACCTGTCAACGCCAACACTCTCCCTCTAAGGCCACCTAGACAACTAGTGCTATCACTCATGCTGATTACTATTGCTCTGATTACCGGCGGTAAGTGCTTAGGCGGCCGTCCCTCCTACTTGTTCAGCCAGGTAACTTCAAGCAGTAATAATCAGACTCACTCTCTACTCCGCTGCGCTACTCTGATAAACTAGCTCGCATCCTACCCCACTCATCTACCCATAAGGATAACAAAATACTTCAATCATCAATAGCATCACAACGAAATTCACAGGGTGCATAACAGTCGTACAACAAGTCTCATAATTTTAGTAACACGGCAACAGTCATCCACAAACAACTTTGCCACCCAGGCGACATCAACAATCACAATTGCCACTCAGGCGACATCAACAACTACAATTGCCACCCAGGCGACATCAACAACTACAATTGCCACTCAGGCGACACCAACAACTAAAAACCAACAACAGAGCAACATCATCAACAACACAATATTAACAACTCAGTCACACAATCGGGCACTAAGGCACCGGCAACGGTTAACAATCGAATTAGGCACAACTCATAAAAATAGGGGGAAGCGCATAAGTTAGGAACAGTAACAGCACTTTTCAGAAAACAGTAACATTTATTCTCCTGAAAAACAGCCAATATAGTTTCCGGAAAAGCAGTAGCAATATTTTTCAGAAAACAGCCTCAATAATTTCCAGAAAAACCGCAACAAAAGCAAAACAACGACAACAATAGCGTCAGCAACATCACGAGAAAGTTTACCAAATGCGTAAATATAGCAACAACAAGGCACACGGCACGGAAACAATGGCGTAATGTAACATGGCAACAACAGCAATAGTTTTTCAGGAAGTAACAACAATAATTTTCACAAAAACAGTAACAGTAGTTTTCAGAAATTTGCAACAATAATTCTCAATAACACAACATTTGCATATAACATAAAATCATATCACAAGGTGTTCAAGATCAAAGGATTAAGGAATATGGCACTAAGAAAATTTTATGACTAAGAATCAGTGAACGCCCAATGCACAAAAATTCAAACAGCACAACAGTCGTACATTCGACATATCACTAAAGACGGTACTCCTTTTACCTCAAAAATATTTGTAAGCGGAAGTGCAAAAATGTAATATTTGAAATTACAGTCCAGAAGGTAGGGACAGTAACAGTTATTTTTGAAAGCACTGACAGCGGCCTTAGGAAGCAGCAACAACAACTTTTAAAAAGGTAGCGACAATCATTTCCAGCAATAGTCATTTTGCAGAAAACCATAACAATTATCCGAATAAAACAGCAACATTATTTTCTGAAAACAGCAATGATCATTTTTCAGAAACAGCAACAATTATTTAAATAAAACTGCAACAGCAGTTTAATCAAAACAGCAGTAGCATTCGACTTTTAAAAAAAAATAGCATGGCATTTATCATTCAAACAGCAATAGCAAAAAGCTCAGGATGATCCACGAAACGTTATCAACTAAGTACACAGGAACACGGTTAACATTTAAAACCTTATTACAACTAGTCAGCCCAAAAGAATAGTTACATTAACATTTACAGTAATTAGTTAATTCGGCCCAAGTGTACAAGCGTCCAAAATGCACATTTTTAAATCTTAAGGTTTTTAAAACCACGTAACGCATATCGCAAGAGTACAACTGCTAAAACAAAATCCGAATCGTTTATAAAAGTAATTTTCAATGCTAATCTCGGCATCCAGCCGTAAAAGTGTTTAATGGACGTTCAAAAGCACTTTCAGAAATCACTTTACTTTTAGATTTTCAAAACCACATGATAGAAATCCATAAGTAACAACCAAGAGATTTGTCATAAAACTCCGGCACGCAAGGTTACACCTAGAGGAAATTAGGCAAGTCAAAATAGTAACTCTATGATGTGGTAGTTCTCAGCTAGAATATTTACATCCGGTCGCAATTTTCCAAAAGGAGTTGAGGACAAAATTAGTACACTTGAATGAAAGCATTTTCACTTGTAGTGATTAAAACACCACGGTAGCTATTAGTGCAGTAACAACTTAAAATAGTCCATAAAAATAATTTTACAACGCATTTGGTTTCCAAACATCAAATCACATTGCACAAGACTTCTCACAGAGGCTTACTGTCGACTACTTAGACAGTTCGGACAAAGCAAACATAGGAGGGTATCATGCAACAAGGTAAGCTATCAGTAGCATACAGGCACAGCAGACACATATGACAAGGTCAGACAAACAACGTAGGCTGTAATTACCATTTTAAAATGCAATCATGTTTGTTCACACTCAAGGGACAACCAAACTCAGGATGGTGAGCATGTAATATTATACTTTACAAATGCATGAGCATGCGAATACATGTCAAGTCAACATCTAACAACAAACATCAATTACAAGAGCATCTGAGTGCATGTCAATCTAACATTTTACAACAAGCGGCAATTAATTTGAATATGATGCAGGGTACACCGAGCTCAATACCAACCAAAACACATGTGCGCATTTAAACAACAGAGCATACCATTTAGAAACACGCAGCAAGGAGGTCAACAATAAGGACCACAACAGCAAAACACAGTTCTCACACTGAATACACAATAGGGCACACAGCACTAGTAGGGAAATCTCCCCCACTAGTTCACTTACCAATAGAAACTTTCCGGTGTACCTGCAACACAACAACGGTCAGCACTGAACAGACAACAGTTGGTCACTATCTGACACAACGACTCGACGACTCGGCCGGACAGACCAACCATTGCTCTGATACCACTATTGTAACACCCCTTTTCTACCCGGTAATTCGTTTAATAGAAATATCAGAGTTTCCAAATTTTAATTACACCACAAGGGATGTCACACTTCAAATAACTCGCTTTTCGAAAACAGTCTTATATTAACTTCAAAACGTCATTATCAATTAAATTACAACTTCGCATCCAAAACCCAATAGTTTAATCATAAAAAGCATTACAACTATGCCAGGCTTGCAATACTACATTCCAATAACCACAACAGTCATAATGACTTAAACAACATTCATTCCCCTCCCTGGTGTTACATATCAGAGCATGACGACTCGACTCAAGAAGTGAAGCTAAAGGCCTTCACTAAGAATCACCTGCACGTTACCAACACGGGGGCAACATTCAAACAGGAAAGGGTGAGCATCATTTCAATCCATATAATAGAAAATATGATAAGTACTAATCATAGGCTACACACTAGAACAATCAGCATACGAAACACTAAATATCCACATCACAGTCATCATTCACATCACTTACAAATACTCATCTCGTGTCATATAGATTTATGAAATGCAACCCACTCGCGGGTATATGCATGAAGGTACCTTTTCACAAAACGTCGCTTAGCCCTTAAGGCCTCATCATCACTTAGCCACTCAGGCCCCAAAACGTCACTGGGTTTATGCATATGGGCATGAGACACTATGACATGCACCACTCACAATACACAAACACACAATCATTCAATTCATAGTCAACTATGTGACCCGTCACTTACCGGTTTGCTCGCAAAGAGCACAGCACCTGTCAAATTCACAATTCAGCACACAACGTCACTAGGCCATTTAGACCTTAACATCACTTAGCCCTTCGGGCCCCAAACGTCACTGGTTTTTCATCGACACTCACACATAAACATCAATCAACTCAAACCATAACCACTGAGGGCAAAAACGTCATTTGACTAACCACTAAGGGCATCCTCGTCATTTACACATCATTATCTACAACTTTGGCCACTAGGGGCAAAACAGTCTTTTACACGTCATAACTAATAATAAATAGCCACTAAGGGCAAAACAGTCTCTTACACGTCATAACTAATAATAAATAGCCACTAAGGGCAAAACAGTCTCTTACACATCATAACTAATAATAAATAGCCACTAAGGGCAAAACAGTCTCTTACACGTCATAACTAATAATAAATAGCCACTAAGGGCAAAACAGTCTCTTACACGTCATAACTAATAATAAATAGCCACTAAGGGCAAAACAGTCATTTAACTAGCCCCGAGAGCATCATCGTCAAAATCATCATTTTTGACATTACTTCGCTAAACTGTTGTTTATACACCAAAAAGGAATTTTTAAAGGGCTTCGTATCATTTTTCAATGTCACTGGGACGATCTCCGGGGACGGCCACTTAGGCTCCCACAAACAATCAGAAAATAACAATTTTTCATTTTAAAAATTAGACCCATAGATGGACAACGTAAAGAGCTTCACGACACTTTTTGAATCGTTCGAAACGGACGTCTGAGTCAAAAGTTATGATAAAAATAATTTTGGGAAAAATCAGGCAACATCCTGGGAACAGGCGCCTTAGGCGCCCAGGCAACCAGGCAACAAGTGCACAGGCGCCCAGCGCCCAGGCAACAACAACGCAACACAACACGGGCGCCATGCGCCCAGGAGCAACAGCGCGCAACACGCAGGCAACACGCACGCCACAGGCGCCCAGCGCCCAGGCGCGCACACACGCACAGCACAACACAACATCAGGCGCCCAGCGCCCAGCACAGGCGCCCAGCGCCCAGAAAAACAGCAGCACACCCAGAATTTTGTCTAACAATTTTTTCAACACTAAAACTGAAAATCACCATTTTTCCAGCAAATTTTCAAAACACTAAAAACTGATTTTTAGCAATTTAACATCATAAAAACCTTATAATTCTCAACACCCAAAATAACGCTTAATTTAATCAATCAACAAATTCTTTTGGAGCACTAAAATCATCATCACTTTGGCGCCCTAGGCGCCCTTGCACACCCACACCCAAAATGCGAAATATCAAGCTCTCTAACATACAAATTCATAATTCCATGAACTCACGAATATCAACATTATCAAAACACGTACACAATTCGTATATTCTCAAGGTTCAAACACCAAATCAATTCGCATATGGCATACATATATGTATATATGAAGATCATCATCATAGGCAACCCAAAAACATTCAAGAACATTAAAGAACATCAAGAACACATGGTACTAGTATAAACCCTAGATCTAGGACCCATCATATAATTTATTAGATAGAATGATAGAGCTCCCCTAACCTTTCCAAGAGAAGAATTCGATGCCCTAGGAGAAGTCACCTACAGAGCCACAGCGACAACGGAGGTCCCTTCCTCTTGATCTTCGAATCCTCTCCTCCTTCTCCTCTTGGCCGCCCCCTTGTTCTCTCTCTCTTTCTCACGCTCCTCTCTTCCTTTCTCTCTTTCTCAACTTTCGCCAATGATAGCTAGGGAACCCTAACCCCTTGTGCCTTGCTACTTCGCATATGACTTAATTCATGGGCTTGGGCTTCTCACTTAAGCCCAAGTCCATCTAATTTGGCACCTCCATCTTCTAATACCCCCTACACCTTTTAATATAATTTTCTGATAATTAAATTATATCCACTTAATTAATTTAAATATTTTAGGGTGTTACAGTATCCACAGGGACTAATTAACAAGTACCAAACTAGTCGAGATTATTTACTGTTTACACGAACCAATAGTTTGATGGTTATAGAAACAAAATAAAAATAACTAAATAACTAGAACTAAAATACTAGATTTAATCGATGGAGAGGGGTCTAGGGTCACAGTTTCACTTGCAAGCTTCGATTCCCCTATGTCTAATTCTACCCGAATTCCTTTATTTTATTTAATTACCAATCACTTTACTAAACCTATTAATCCGTTTGGTCATTCGCGATTAATATTCTTTTTCCTAAACTAACCCTTGTTTGGTCATGCAAGAATTTAAGTTGAGGAAAAGCATAAAGAACAGAAAGGTTGAATGATTGGAAGACTAAATTAAAGTTTGGTCATGCATTAATTATAGCCCCAATTATCCTATAGGTCCACCAACTAATTGCAGTACGGTCGCTGATCAACTAATTGATTATGAACATGCATAGGGTAGCTAATCCTATTTATGTGATAAAAACAATTGGACAATATTAATTAAAATAAAAACCGGAATTTAGATATGAAATTAGAACATAAAAAGGTCTCTAAACATGCAAGATCCACCTAAGACCCTGGAAGAAGATTTAGCTATCCAAAGTCATAAAGAACAATAAAATAGGAATTAGAGTCATGAATTACAGAGATAAAAATAACCCGGAAGTTAGAGAAATTCTTATTCTGAATCTCCAGTCTCCTTTTCCTACTCCAAAGCTCTCTCACGGTGTCAAGAACGGGTACCCAAAACCTGCTCCTCACTCTCCTGTGCGTTGCCGGCGCTACTGTTTCCTTGTGTTGTTGTTAGTGTATATACTATTACGACTCTTCTCTCTATATTGTGCGGCATTCCTTTTATAATTGAAGCATAGGGTTCCGTGTCCATCAATTTGTTGCCGCCTGTTCTAATTTTCCTTCCTCTCCAATAGCTCACGTGGATTATCATGCCCATATTTGGGCCTTCCTTCTCTCTTGGGCCCAACTTCAATCCAATTTGGCCATGAGACATGATCTGCAATGTAACACCCAAAATAATTTAATTAATTATTTGATTAAATTATTTAAGTGTTGCATTATTATTGTTATATTAATTTATTAATGTGTTATTTTTATTTAATTTGAAGGGAGTGGTGATGGTAATTCCGGAGTGTTAGGATTGGCCCAAGCCCAAGCCCATTGACTTAGGCCTAGGCGAATTTAGCAAGGGTTTGAGACCAGTGTCTCATTTGTGCAAAAAAAAAGAAAGAAAGAACTCGAAGAGAAGAGAGAAAGAGAGAACTTGCGAAGAGAAGAGTGAGGGAGAAGGGGTCGCGACGGCTCAAGGAGAGAAGAGAGAGGGTTTTGCGCAAGCTTGAGGAAGAAGAAGGCTAGGGCCAAGGAGAGGATTCGCGTGGAGCCTAAGGAAGGAGGAGAGCTTGGATCGTTGGTGGTGTTAGTGAATTTCTAGGGGCTTGCGAGTTCTTCAATTTCCAAAAGAGTAGGGGGCTCTCCTTTTCATCCTTAATAACCTATTTGATTAGCAATTATAGGAATTAGGTGCTAGAGATGATTTGTGAATTGAATCGTTATGTTGTTGATTTAATAGTGATGTTGTGATTTGAATTAAGATGTTGCTCTCTTGCTAATTGTCATATTGAGTTTAATTGGTTGATTTCATGCTAATTAGAATTAAGCTGTATATGAAATTGATTTCGCATGATAGGTGTTTGTTATAATGGAACAATAGGATTGAGAATGAGAACATGAGGCATTGTTGAGTGTTACTGTGATTGCATGATTAACTTGGAGTGAAATTGGGTGATTGAAGTGTGTGGAATAGGTGTTGTGGTGTGATGTTGATTGGTGTGTGCATAGGTGTGGCGTAGAGCATGTGTGTGTGCTAGGCATGGGCGCCAAAAGTGGCTGCCCATGTGTGAGTTATGGTGTGGTGTGTGTGTGTTGTGTTTTGGTGTAGGGATGTTGGGGCGCCTAATGGCTGTCCTATGGCGCCTAGTGGCGCCGGTGTTGTTGTTTGGTGCGTGCGTGGGTGTGTCATGGTGAGGGGCGCCAAAATGCGGTTGCCCATGGTGTGTTGTGGTGCTTCGGTGTGAGGGCGCCAAAAATTGGCAAGCCTCTTGTGTGTGTGTTGCTTGGTGTGTCTTGTGCAAGGGCGCCAAATTGGCATGCCCATGTTGCATTTTGTTTCGGTTGGGCGCTGGGCGCTAGGCGCTGGGCGCCATGGGCTCTGTGTTTTGCGTGGTGTGCGTGTGTTGCTGGGCGCTGGGCGCTAGGCGCTGGGCGCCAAGGGCGCTGTGTTGCGTGCGTGTGTTGCTGGGCGCCAAGGGCGCTGTGTTGCGTGCGTGTGTTGCTGGGCGCTAGGCGCTGGGTGCTGGGCGCCAAGGGCGCTGTGTTGCGTGCGTGTGTTGCTGGGCGCTGGGCGCCAAGGACGCTGTGTTGCGTGCGTGTGTATGTGCCTTGTTGCTGGGCGCCAATTTTGGCTGCCCTACGTGCTAGTTCTTTGATCAGTTGGTGAGACAATATAAAATTTATTGGTGAGCTGAATAAATATTGGTGAGCTGAAATATTATTGGTGAGCATGTTTATGCAGAATTATGGTGATTTTGGTGTGTGTGACTGCATTGTACATGGCGTCGCATAAGCATATTGATTGTCAGGTGAGCAGAAGGCTTCGGCCTTATTATAAATTGTTGGTGAGCAGAAGGCTTAGGCCTTATTTGGTGAGTGCCCTCAAGGCAAGATATTGGTGTTGATGGATCCACATGCATAGGCCCTAGGAGCTGGGTTACATTGCATGCATTACATATATTATCGGTGTTGTCTGTTGATTGATATAAGATAATAGTGTGCTATTATTGCTGTGTATTGGCGTTGTTAGTTGCCTGATCTATATGTTGTTGATCTTATATGTTATTACTTATGAAATGAGACTCACCCTACTGCTTTTATGTTGCTTCTCATGTCGGCAACGTGCAGGTGATAGCAAGTGAAGGTTACCTAGTACCTTCTTTCTAGTTGGTTGAGTCAGCTCTGATACGTAGCACCGGGGGGCGTCTTAGTTTACTCATTTTATTTAATTGATGTCTTTAGACTGTTTATTTGGTGATGTAATTGAATACCTTGAGGTTCGATGTTTTCCGCTGCGATGGTTTTTATGCTGTGTTGATGTAAACTAAACAGGATGTTTATGCTGGCTGTGGTGCTATGTATCACACACTTTGTGTCTTTATGAATTATTTTTGGAGTTATTATGCATTGTTGTTTTTGAAATGTGGCACCCTCTTGCGGTTGCACTGAAAGTTTTTGGAAACTCTGATTTTAAACTAATTAAATAGTAGTTATTAGAAGGGGGTGTTACAATAGTGGTATCAGAGCAGTTCGGTCTGTCCGACCAAGTCGTTGAGTCTTTAGTTTTCTGATCCTCAAGTCTTGTTACTCGTTCTGACTTGAATCTTGTTTCAGTGATTAGTTGAAATGGCCGGAAGAAATGATGCTGCTCTTGTTGATGCTCTGCAAACAATGGCTCAGGCTGTGGGAAATCAACAGGTTGCTGCTGATGCTGGCGCTCGTAATTTGGCCACTTTCCAAAGGGAGAATCCACCCACTTTCAAGGGTCGGTATGATCCTGATGGAGCTTTGGCATGGTTAAAGGAGATCGAAAGAATTTTCCGAGTTATGGATTGCACGCTTGCTCAGAAGGTGAGGTATGGTACTCACATGTTGGCTGAGGAAGCCGACGATTGGTGGCTTGAGACTCTACAAAAGTTGGAAGCTACTGGTGAGGAGATCACGTGGGATGTGTTCAAGAGGGAGTTTACTAGAAAATACTATCCGGAAGATGTGAGAGGCAAGAAGGAGATTGAATTTCTGGAATTGAAACAGGGAACCAAGTCTGTGGCCGAGTATGCGGCAAAATTTGTAGAATTGGCTAAGTTCTACCCTCACTACAATGATGCTAATGCTGAATTCTCTAAATGTATCAAGTTTGAAAATGGTTAGAGGCCTGACATCAAGAAGGCAATTGGTTACCAAAAGATTCGGGTGTTTGCTGATTTAGTTGATAGCTGTAGGATTTTTGAAGAGGATAGCAATGCTGCCTATAAGGTTGTGAAAGAGAAGAGGAATTCTCAGTATCGTGGGAAGCCCTATGATGTTTCTGGTGGTAAGGGCAAGTGGAAAGTGTAACACCCCTTTTTCTACCCCTTTGTTTATTTGACGAAAAATCAGAGTACGCAAAAAAAAAAATCCTTTTCTTTTATTACACCAAAAGGAGTGTCACATTTCATCCAAAAACCAATAACAATAAATAAATAAATAAAAACATTTAACAACCATAACATCCTAGCAAACTAATCAAATGGCCACAAATGACTCTATTGTCCAATCCCCGAGTGCTACATATCAGAGCGGACACCGACCCGACTACGTGAAGGTAATATGCCTTCACTCGAACTCACCTGTAAACATACCACAGAAAGGGGGTGAGATATCTCACACATAATAGGAATAAATGATAGAGAATATATTAGGATATAGCCCTATGACTACCACATTAATCACAGACATCATTACAACATCAGGAGCAAAACAGTCAATTCATCATCACAAACATCACCAAGGCACAGTCGCCGAGATCATCACACATCTTATGCAATGCATGGATGCAGCCCCAACAGTGGGCATAATGCATGTGGTACCAATACAACCTCCTTTAAACATGGGTCGAAGCCCCAACCTCCTTAAATATTGGGCTGAAGCCCCAACCTCCTTAAACATGGACCGAAGCCCCAACCTCCTTAAAACAATCATGCAAATGAAGTGTATGCAACACCATGCTAATGCACCCAAACACAACCAGCAACAACCGCCTTAAACATCATATCGACATCAAATAATACTAACAACATCGTACGAGCACAACCTCCCATTACTCTAGGCCGAAGCCTCAACCTCCTTTAAATTCTAAGTACAACCTCCTATCACTCGACAACCTCCTTTAAATGCAAAACCTAAGACAACCACCCATTTATGATTCGGGAGGACCACCTCCTTTAACGACACCAAAAACAACCACCTTTAATGACTTCAAAAACAACCCCGACACCCGAACACCGGGACATCAATCACTAAATACCGGAAGTACCGAAAAACCACCAGAGACACCCGACGACACCAGGGGCGTCAACACATGAAGACAGTACCAAGGACATCACTTTTTCAAAAGGGCAATTTCACCAAAATGCCGGAGACACGACAACGTTTCCCAAAACGACAACACACACTAGTTCACCCAAACCTCAGTAATTTTCCAGAAAAGTAATACTTTCTGCCCAAAAATAGAATATTCAGATGGGCCTCTGAATAAGCTTTCTAAGACATCTCGGAACGTCCCGATCGGACTCCCGAGTCAAAAGATATTTAGAAAACAAATTTGGGAACAACAGTGACACCCTAGGCTACGCGAACACGGCAGCCAGAATTCGGCGAATTAGTTAAAATAGTAAACGACATCGGATTTCAACAAACGACCCCTCTACGGAAACCTGAAAATGTCTAGTTCCTGACTATGGTTTTGTTTTTTCGAAACAATGAGCCAGTTAGTACAGTTTCAACAAACAAGTATCAGGGTTCAGAAAACGGAACAGCCACCATGACCTAACTTGTGGCACCTCTAGAATGATCAAAACTCAACCAAAAGACATGGGGTTTGTGCCCAAACGAAGGAAATTGAATCTAGTTTTCAAAGAGACAGGAACCATTCAAAACGGAGTTCAGATGAAAACGTTATAACCGAAATACCGAACCTAGACACAGAATTACTCCAGGATATTTTCCTAAATTGTGATACCTATATCTCGAGCCACACGACTCCAATTTCAATCAAACCAGTGCCAAATTAAAGATAAATAAGTCTAGTTTCTAAAATAGTAAACCACACAATTTTTGGACCACCTGAACAGACGTAGGATCAAAAAGAACGAACCTATATCCAGAATTTCCCCACAGTAAGTTTTAACACCATAATACACCAATTTTATATGTAATCCTCAAGAATTCTAGGAACCAATAAATCACCAATTATTTCCAGCCACATGTATTCAAGATCCACCCAAGGATCAATTTCAACAATCCAAATCAAGATCCATGAACATCATATACATAGCAAGGGTCCAATTAATTTTCAAGATTCAATAACATAACAACACATTATTTAACACCATCAATATATATTCAGCCACTTTAAACAACATCAAACATGCAAGAAACATCATAGATCTATCCCCACATAGTACCCATCATGTAAACCCATTAGGTTAGAGAATCCCCCCTTACCTCTTAGTTAGATGAACACTAAACCTCTTTGACCAAGCACCAATGAAATTCGTAGCTCTCCTCCTTCTTAGACACCAACAAGTTCCTCTTCTCTTCTCCTTGAGCCACACGAACCCTCTCTCTTCCCTCTTCTTGAAGTTTCGCCTCCCTCTCTCAAGCTTGCCTCCCTCTTTCTAATTTCTCCTAAGCTACGTGAATGCCTACTCTAAAACCCTAGGTTGGCTTCATGTAACATGCCTATGTCATGGATCCATGATCCATGGGTTTTCCCTCATCACTTAACCCAATTGGATAGTTTAATGGTAGCACCTCCTAATTAACTAAGTGAACCCCTCCACTGAATAAATACCTCCTCAATTATATCTTCTACTAATTAAACCACCCATTATTATTCATATCACCCAAATCCTATTTTATTAATTAAATTCTACCACCTAAACCTCATTTAATTAATTAAATAAACAACCTAATATTTTTGGGCTGTTACAGAAAGCTGGTTCAGGCAAGAAGCCAAGTGGGGGAGATGCCCCTGTGAACATTGTGTGCTACAAGTGTAGTAAGCCCAGTCATAAGAGTTTTGATTGCCCGGATAACAAGTGTTTCAAATGTGGCAAAGAAGGTCACATAGCTGCTAATTGTGAGAAGAGGGATGTTGTTTGCTGCAACTGCGGAGAGGTGGGGCATATTAGTACCAAGTGTACCAAGCCAAAGAAGGAGAAGGTGAGTGGGAAAGTGTTTGCTCTTGCGGGAACCGAGACAGCTAATGAGATCAGAGGTACGTGTTTCATTAATGGTACTCTGTTGCTTGCTATTGTTGATACTGGTGCTACGCACTCTTTTATTGCTGCTCTGTGTGCTGATAAGTTGAATCTAGTTCTGTCTGTTATGAAGAGGGAAATGGTTATCGATACTCCAGCTAAGGGTTCGGTGACTACTTCTCTCGTGTGTGCTAAGTGTCCTTTATCAGTTTTCGGTAGAGACTTTCTGGTTGATTTGATTTGCTTACCGTTAGATGGATTAGATGTTATCTTGGGAATGGACTGGTTGGTGAATAACCATGTCCATATCAACTGTTTTAATAAGTCTGTGAGTTTCTCCTCTCCGGTCGAAGAGGACTTTGTTTTGTTGCTTGCTGGTCAATTGCATAAGGTGATGAAAGAAGAAGTTAAATTGTTTGCCTTGATGGCGTCGCTATCTATTGAGAGTCAAGCTAAGATTGATGAATTGCCGGTAGTGTGTGAGTTTTCTGAAGTGTTTCCGGACGAAATTCCTGATGTGCCGCCTGAGAGAGAAGTAGAGTTTGCTATTGATCTAGTACCTGGTACTAGACCTGTGTCTATGGCACCGTATAGAATGTCTGCGTCCGAGTTGTCTGAGTTGAAGAAGCAGCTCGAGGACTTGCTTGAGAAAAAGTTCATAAGGCCAAATTTGTCTCCGTGGGGAGCTCCGGTATTGCTGGTAAAGAAGAAAGACGGGAGTATGAGACTTTGCGTTGACTATCGGCAGTTGAACAAGGTGACAGTAAAGAATAAGTATCCGCTTCCAAGGATTGATGACTTGATGGATCAATTAGTGGGTTCCCGCGTATTTAGTAAAGTTGATTTGAGGTCGGGTTACCACCAAATTAAGGTGAAGGATGGAGATATTCCTAAGACGGCGTTTAGGACTCGGTATGGACACTACGAGTATTCGGTGATGCCATTCGGTGTTAGGAATGCTCCTGGGGTATTCATGGAATATATGAACCGTATTTTTCATGAGTATCTAGATCGTTTCGTGGTGGTCTTCATCGATGATATTTTGGTTTATTCTAAGTCTGAGGAGGAACATGTTGAACATTTGAAGTCAGTGTTGGAAATCTTGAGGGATAGGAAGTTGTATGCTAAGCTGTCTAAGTGTGAATTCTGGTTGAAGAAAGTAAGTTTCCTTGGTCATATTATTTCGGGTGATGGTATTGCAGTGGATCCATCCAAGATTGATGTCGTGTTGCAGTGGGAGGCTCCTAAGTCGGTTACGGAGATTAGAAGTTTTCTGGGGCTAGCCGGTTATTATCGAAGGTTCATAGAAGGGTTTTCTAAGTTGGCACTCCCGCTGACTCAGTTGACTTGTAAGGGAAGCGCGTTTGTTTGGGATTCTCGTTGTGAAGAGAGTTTCAATGAATTGAAGAAGAGGTTGACAACTTCCCCTATTTTGACGTTGCCTAAGTCGGGCGAGCCTTTTGTAGTGTATTGTGATGCTTCTAAGATGGGACTAGGAGGTGTTCTTATGCAAAATGGTAAGGTAGTGGCTTATGCATCCAAGCAGTTGAGGATTCATGAGAAAAACTACCCTACTCATGATTTGGAGCTTGCGGCAGTTGTATTCGCTTTGAAGATTTGGAGGCATTATCTGTATGGTTCTAAATTTGAAGTGTTCAGTGATCATAAGGGTTTGCAGTATTTGTTCGATCAGAAAGAGTTGAATATGAGGCAGAGGAGATGGTTAGAATTGTTGAAGGATTATGACTTCAGTTTGAATTATCACCCGGGAAAGGCTAATGTTGTAGCCGATGCTTTGAGTCGGAAGTCGTTGCATGTGTCGGCAATGATGGTGAAGGAACTTGAATTGGTTGAGCAGTTCAGGGACATGAGTTTGGTCTGCGAAGTAACACCTCAGAGTGTTAGACTAGGAATGTTGAAGATTCATAATGAATTTTTGGATGTCATTCGAGAGGCTCAGAAGCAAGATATCAAGCTAGTTGAATTGGCGGTGGGGATTGACCGTTCCGAAAATAAAGACTATGAGATTGATGCGCAAGATGTGTTGAGATACCGTGGAAGGATTTGTATTCCGAGTGATGAGGAGATTAGGAAGGCAATTCTAGAAGAAGGGCACAGAAGTAAGTTGAGTATTCACCCGGGAGCCACAAAAATGTATCAAGACTTGAAGAAGCTGTTTTGGTGGCCTGGTATGAAGAGGGATGTAGCTCAGTTTGTGTATGCGTGTTTGACTTGCCAGAAGTCGAAAGTGGAGCATCAGAAGCCTGCGGGGTTGATGCAACCGTTAGAGATTCTGAAATGGAAGTGGGATAGCATTTCCATGGATTTTGTGACTAATTTGCCTAATACCGTAAGAGGATTTGACGCTATTTGGGTGATTGTTGATAGATTGACGAAGTCTGCTCACTTTTTGCCAATTAGCATTACTTATCCGGTTCCGAAGGTGGCAGAAATTTATGTTAAGACGATTGTGAAGTTGCATGGTGTTCCGTTGAGTATCGTGTCTGATAGGGATCCTAGATTTACTTCTGAGTTTTGGAAAAGTTTGCAAGAGGCTTTAGGTTCTAAGTTGAGGTTGAGCTAAGCGTAGACAGATGGTCAGACGGAGAGGACTATTCAGTCGCTAGAAGATTTGTTGAGGGCTTGTGTTCTTGAGCAAGGAGGGTCGTGGGATTCTCATCTTCCATTGATAGAGTTTACTTACAATAACAGTTTTCATTCTAGTATTGGGATGGCGCCTTTTGAGGCATTGTATGGTAGAAGGTGTAGGACTCCTCTGTGTTGGTATGAATCGGGAGAAAGTGCGGTACTTGGTCCTGAGATTGTTCGTGAGACTACAGAGAAGGTGAAGATGATTCGTGAGAAAATGAAAGCTTCGTAGAGTAGACAAAAGAGTTATCATGATAAGAGGAGGAAGGATTTGGAGTTTCAGGTCGGTGATCATGTGTTCCTGAGAGTCACTCCGGTGACTGGTGTTGGTCGTGCCTTAAAATCTAAGAAGTTAACTCCTCGCTTTATTGGTCCGTATCAGATTTTGGAGAGGGTTGGGAAAGTTGCTTATCGGGTGGCTCTGCCACCTAATCTTTCGAATTTGCATGATGTATTTCATGTGTCCCAGTTGCGGAAATATGTTCCTGACCCGTCTCATGTGGTTCAAATGGATGATGTGGAGGTGAGAGAAAACCTCACCGTGGAGACAATGCCGATTAGAATTGAAGATCGTGAGGTGAAGGTGTTAAGAGGTAAAGAGATCAATTTGGTGAAAGTGGTTTGGTTGGGAGCCGTTGGCGAAAGCATGACTTGGGAATTGGAGAGTAAGATGAAGGAAGCATATCCGGAGTTGTTTGAATCAGGTAAGAATTTCGAGGACGAAATTTTCTAAGTGGGGGAGAGTTGTAACACCCAAAATAATTTAATTAATTATTTGATTAAATTATTTAAGTGTTGCATTATTATTGTTATATTAATTTATTAATGTGTTATTTTTATTTATTTTGAAGGGAGTGGTGATGGTAATTCCGGAGTGTTAGGATTGGCCCAAGCCCAAGCCCATTGACTTAGGCCAAGGCGAATTTAGCAAGGGTTTGAGACCAGTGTCTCATTTGTGCAAAAAAAAAGAAAGAAAGAACTCGAAGAGAAGGGAGAAAGAGAGAACTTGCGAAGAGAAGAGTGAGGGAGAAGGGGTCGCGATGGCTCAAGGAGAGAAGAGAGAGGGTTTTGCGCAAGCTTGAGGAAGAAGAAGGCTAGGGCCAAGGAGAGGATTCGCGTGGAGCCGAAGGAAGGAGGAGAGCTTGGATCGTTGGTGGTGTTAGTGAATTTCTAAGGGCTTGCGAGTTCTTCAATTTCCAAAAGGTTAGGGGGCTCTCCTTTTCATCCTTAATAACCTATTTGATTAGCAATTATAGGAATTAGGTGCTAGAGATGATTTGTGAATTGAATCGTTATGTTGTTGATTTAATAGTGATGTTGTGATTTGAATTAAGATGTTGCTCTCTTGCTAATTGTCATATTGAGTTTAATTGGTTGATTTCATGCTAATTAGAATTAAAGTGTATATGAAATTGATTTCGCATGATAGGTGTTTGTTATAATGGAACAATAGGATTGAGAATGAGAACATGAGGCATTGTTGAGTGTTATTGTGATTGAATGATTAACTTGGAGTGAAATTGGGTGATTGAAGTGTGTGTAATAGGTGTTGTGGTGTGATGTTGATTGGTGTGTGCATAGGTGTGGCGTAGAGCATGTGTGTGTGCTAGGCATGGGCGCCAAAAGTGGCTGCCCATGTGTGAGTTATGGTGTGGTGTGTGTGTTGTGTTTTGGTGTAGGGATGTTGGGGCGCCTAATGGCTGTCCTATGGCGCCTAGTGGCGCCGGTGTTGTTGTTTGGTGTAACGCCCCAAAATAATTTAATTATTTATTTAATTAAGTTATTTAAGGCTTACAATATTTATTTAATTTAATTAAATAATTCAAGGTTTAATTATTTTATTTTATTTATTAGGAGGTGTTGTCACGAATTAAGTGGTGCGAGCAAGGGCCCGTGATCCACAATTAGGCCCGTGGCCCATTGCCTAGTCAAGGAATTCGACTCACAAGGGGTCTTAGAAGTTAGTTTTCATTTTTGACTCAAGTGTGAAACGAAAGAAAAGAAACGTAAAAAAGAGAGAGTGAGAAGAGGAGAAGTGCGAAGTGAAGAGGAGAAGAAGAGAAAGGGGCGAATCACTCAAGGAGGAGGAAGAGCGTGATTGGAGTCTTGCATTTTCCTTGGAGCTTTGCTAGCAATTTCGACTTCTAAGAGGTTAGGGGGTCCTCTTTTTGTTTTTAATACCTTATGCGAATTGGTGATGCTTAGGGCTAGGGTTCTAGGATAGTTTCTATGAATGAATTGTGATGTTGATGATTAATTTATAGTATTGTGATGCTTGATTATGAATTGCCTATGTTGAAATCGCATGATTGATGTTTGAATTGTTGCTAATGCGAATTGTATGTCATATGTTTGAATATATGACTTGTTGGTGCTTACTTGGTGAAAATTGAGAATCATGGTGATACTTGAGTCATATATATATAATTGAGTGTTTGGTGAATTTAAATTGGTGATTGAATTTGAAAAATTCTGGTTTTGGAAGCTCTTAGGCGCCTTGGGCGCCATATGCATGTTGCTGTGTTTTTGTGTTCTGCGCCTCAGTCATGGGCGCCAGGCGCCCAGCAGTGTGCCTGCGCCAGTTTTCCAATTCTGTTGCCCCTGTGTTGCAATTTCTGTGTCACTGTGTTGCTGTGTCTGTTGCCACTGTGCTGCTGTGTTCTGTGTCACTGTGCTGCCAGTTTTGGCGCTAGGTGCTTGTGTCATGGGCGCCAAGGGCCCCAATGTTCTGGTGATTGTTTTGTAAAATTTGGTTTCAGGTTTTCATATTCAAGTAAAATGGCTCGTGCAAAATGATTTTGGGCACCAAAATAGTTGGGTTGCGTGTTTTCACTAGGCGCCTAGTGCATGGGCGCCAAAAATGCTGTTCATTTTTTGACAAAATTTTTATTGGGTTCTCATATTCTGAGTATTTGGCTCGTGTAAAATCAATTTCGAAGTAAAATGAGTTTTTTTGCATGTTGGCCTTAGGCGCCTAGTGCCTGGGCGCCGTGTTGCTGTGCTGGGCGCAATGCGCCTATGCGCGTGCTGTTTCCTGGGCGCCAAGCGCCTATGCGCGCTGCTGTTCCCTGGGCGCCGAGCGCCTATGCGCGTTACTGTTTCCTGGGCGCCATGCGCCTATGCGTGTTGCCGTTCCTGGGGGCCAAGCGCCCATGCGCCAAGCTCCGTGTTGCTCCTGGGCGCCCAGCGCCCATGCGCCAGTTTCCAGGATGTCTAAGTATTTTCCCTATTTTATTTTTAATGTAACTTTTGACTCGGTTATCCAAATTTAACGGTTCAAAATGCGTTTCGAAGCTAATTTCAGTGCCTATCCAAATGTTCCAATTTTATGCAAAAATAAATTATTTCACTGGGTTTTCTGGGCTGAGGTGTTCAAGTGTCCAAATGGCAATTTTTATCCACTTTCCCTATGTCGTGTCAACTCATAAATTGACCTAATTGAACTTGGTGTTGGTGTGAGTGGTGGGTTGAATTGGTGAGTATATTTTGGTGTGATTGGTGAGCAGAGGCTTCGGCCTAATTTTAAATTTGGTGAGCTGATTAATGCACTATGGTGAGAATATGAATTAAAATGGTGAGCTGAATTAAATGGTGAATTGATTAAATTGTGGTGTGTTGTGATGCATTTCCATAGCATCTCATGAAACATGTGAATTATTGGTGAGCAGAGGCTTCGGCCTAGTTTTATTTGGTGAGCAGAGGCTTCGGCCTAGTTTTATTTGGTGAGCAGAGGCTTCGGCCTAGTTTTATTTGGTGAGCAGAGGCTACGGCCTATTTGTATTTGGTGACGGATCCGACATGCATGTGCCCGTGGAGTTTGGGTTGCATTTCATGCATAATCATATATTGTGTAGTGCTGCTTGGAAATAAAATGTTGATGTGATTGTTTCCATTGCTGTGAATCGGTGTGCCTGGTTTCCTTTTCCTATGCAGTGCTTAATTCCGTATGCTATTAATTATGAAAAGAGACTCACCCTACTGCTTTTATGTTGCTTCTTATGTCGGCAACGTGCAGGTAATAACGAGTGAAGGTTACCTTATACCTTCGTTTGGTAGGAAGTGTCATGCTCTGATACGTAGCACCGGGGGGCGTCTTATGCTTTAATGTTATTGTCTTTATACTGTTAGACCATTTTTGGTGATGTATTGGTTTTGTTTTCGAACTTAATTATTATTCCGCTGCTGGTAGTGACTGTGTTTAGTTGACGTGAACTAAACGGTTTTCCTTGTTATGGTGCTATGTATCTTGTGGTTTTAATTGAACTATGGAAGTTGAAGTTTTTCATTTTTATGGAGTAAGTGTAGCACTCGCTTAAATTGTTTTCAAAAAAAAAAAAAAAAAACTCTGATTTTATTAAAAAGTAAGGTTATTAGAAAAGGGGTGTTACATTAGTGGTATCAGAGCAGTTCGGTCTGTCCGGCCAAGTCGTCCTGTCATAGTGTCTTATGACAAATAGAATTGTTAGATTAGTTCTAAATTTCTGTTTGTGCTGCAGTGATAGTTAGAAATGGCTGGGAGGAACGACGCTTCTCTTGCTGCTGCTTTGCAGGCTATGGCTCAGGCTGTTGGGAACCAGCAAAATGGTGCTGAAAATGCTGGGACTCGCAGTTTTGCCACGTTCCAGAGGGAGAATCCACCCGTCTTTAAGGGCAAGTATAATCCAGATGGTGCTCTAGCATGCCTGAAAGAGATTGAAAGGATATTTCGGGTCATGGATTGTAATGATGCGCAGAAGGTCAGGTATGGTACCCATACGCTGGCAGAAGAAGCTGATGATTGGTGGATGGAGGTGAGGCAGAGATTAGAAACTGCTAATGAGGAGATAACTTGGGCTGTTTTCCGTAGAGAGTTCTTACGGAAGTATTTTCCTGAAGATGTGAGAGGTAAGAAAGAAATAGAGTTCCTTGAGCTGAAGCAAGGAAGCATGTCAGTGACGGAGTATGCTGCCAAGTTCACTGAATTGGCTAAGTTTTATCCCCACTATGCTGATGCTGATTCTGAATTTTCAAAATGTATAAAGTTTGAGAATGGACTGAGGGCTGATATAAAGAAAGCTGTAGGGTACCAGAAGATTCGGGTATTCGCTGATTTGATCGACAGTTGCAGGATATATGAAGATGATAGTAATGCTCACTCCAAGGTCATGAGAGATCAGAGGGGTAAATTTCAGAACCGGAGTAAGCCGTATGAGGTTCAGGCTGGTAAAGGTAAGCAAAGGTATGCTGATAATAAGAAACCAAGTGGGGGAGATGCCCCTGCGAAGGTTGTGTGCTACAGGTGTGGCAAGCCGGGCCATAAGAGTTTTGACTGCTCGGATAATAAGTGTTTCAAGTGCGGTAAAGAAGGTCATGTGGCTGCGAAATGTGAGAAAAGGGATGTGGTGTGCTACAACTGTGGGGAAGCAGGTCATATTAGTACTAAGTGTACTAAGCCGAAGAAAGAGAAGTCCTATGGAAAAGTGTTTGCTCTCGCAGGATCAGAGGATACTAATGAGACTAGAGGTACATGTTTTATTAATGGTATTCCTTTGATTGCTATTATTGATACTGGTGCTACGCACTCATTTATTGCTGCTTTATGTGCTGAGAAATTGGACCTTGTTTTATCTTCTATGATGAGGGAGATGGTTATTGACACTCCAGCTAAGGGTTCAGTAACTACCTCTCTTGTGTGTGCTAAGTGCCCTCTGTCAATCTTCGGCAGAGATTTTCTTGTTGACCTTATTTGTTTGCCGTTGGGAGGGTTGGATGTCATTCTTGGTATGGACTGGTTAGTATTTAACCATGTGCATATTAATTGTTTCCGGAGATCTGTGAGTTTCTTTCCTCCCGAAGAAGAAGAATCCGTTTTGTTGCCTGCTGGTCATTTGCATAAGGTAATGAAGGAGGGAGTTCATCTGTTTGCTTTGATGGCGTCATTGTCTGCTGAGAATCAGGCGATCATTGAAAGGGTGCAAGTAGTGTGTGAGTTTCCTGAAGTGTTCCCGGATGAAATTCCAAGTGTCCCGCCAGAGAGGGAGGTTGAGTTTGCTATTGATCTTATACCTGGTACTAGGCCTGTGTCTATGGCACCGTACCGGATGTCAGCCTCAGAGTTGTCTGAATTGAAAAAGCAATTAGAAGATCTACTTGAGAAGAGATTTGTAAGGCCAAGTGTGTCACCGTGGGGTGCCCCGGTATTGTTAGTGAAAAAGAAGGACGGGAGTATGAGACTTTGTGTCGATTATAGGCAATTGAACAAAGTGACAATAAAGAACAAGTATCCGCTTCCCAGAATTGATGATCTGATGGACCAGTTGGTAGGTGCTAAGGTGTTTAGCAAAATCGATTTGAGGTCGGGTTATCACCAGATCAAGGTAAGGGATGAAGACATTCAGAAAACCGCTTTCAGAACGAGATATGGGCACTATGAGTATTCTGTGATGCCGTTTGGTGTTACCAACGCGCCGGGTGTGTTTATGGAGTACATGAATCGTACCTTCCATAGTTATTTGGATCGGTTTGTGGTTGTGTTTATTGACGACATTCTGGTGTATTCTAAAACGGAAGAGGAACATGCCGAACATTTGAGGTTAGTGCTAGAGGTGTTGAAAGAAAAGAAATTGTATGCAAAATTGTCTAAGTGTGAGTTCTGGCTGAATGAAGTAGGTTTCCTTGGTCATATTATCTCTGGTAATGGTATAGCTGTGGACCCAGCCAAGGTTGATACTGTGTCGCAATGGGAGAGCCCGAAGTCAGTTACAGAGATTAGAAGCTTCTTGGGATTAGCTGGTTATTACAGGAGATTTATTGAAGGTTTCTCGAAGTTGGCACTTCCGTTGACTCAATTGACATGTAAGGGAAAAGCTTTTGTGTGGGATGCACGCTGTGAGGAGAGCTTCAATGAGTTGAAGAAGAGGTTGACCACATCGCCCGTTTTGACTTTGCCTGTTCCGGATCAACCGTTTGTAGTATATTGTGATGCTTCCAAGATGGGTTTGGGAGGTGTGTTGATGCAGGAAGGTAAGGTAGTAGCTTATGCGTCCAGACAGTTGAGGACCCATGAGAAGAACTACCCTACTCATGATTTGGAGCTGGCTGCAATTGTGTTTGTGCTGAAAATTTGGAGGCACTATCTGTATGGTACTAGATTTGAAGTGTTTAGTGACCATAAGAGTTTGAAATACTTGTTCGATCAGAAGGAGCTGAATATGAGACAGAGACGTTGGTTAGAATTGCTGAAGGATTATGATTTCGGCTTGAACTATCACCCCGGCAAAGCTAATGTCGTGGCTGATGCTTTAAGTCGGAAGAGCTTGCATATGTCGGCTATGATGGTGAAAGAGTTAGAGTTGATTGAGCAGTTTCGGGACATGAGTCTGGTTTGTGTAGTGACACCGCAGAGTGTCAGATTGGGAATGTTGAAGATCGGCAATGAATTTTTGGTTAGTGTTCGAGAAGCCCAAAAGTCAGATGTAAAGTTGGTAGACTTGTTAGTTGTGAATGATCAAGCTGTGAATGGAGATTTCAAGTTAGATTCCCAAGGTGTATTGAGATTCAGAGATAGGATCTGCATTCCTGATGATGCTGAGATGAAGTGAATGATTCTTGAGGAGAGCCATAGGAGCAAGTTGAGTATCCATCCAGGGGCTACGAAAATGTACCAAGATTTGAAGAAAATGTTCTGGTGGCCTGGTATGAAGAAGGATGTGGCACAGTTTGTGTATTCTTGTCTGACTTGTCAGAAGTCTAAGATTGAGCATCAGAAGCCCGCGGGGTTGATGCAACCATTGGAGATTCCGGAGTGGAAATGGGATAGCATATCCATGGATTTTGTGACTGGTTTGCCAAATACAGTGAGAGGGTTTGATGCTATATGGGTGGTTGTGGACAGGTTGTCAAAGTCTGCTCATTTCTTACCAATTAATATGACTTATCCAGTTCCAAAGTTGGCAGAGATCTACATCAAGACAATTGTGAAGTTGCATGGCGTTCCGCTTAGTATTGTATCTGATAGAGATCCAAGATTCACATCTGAATTTTGGAAAAGTTTGCAAGAAGCTTTGGGTTCTAAGTTGAGGTTGAGCTCCGCTTATCATCCGCAGACAGATGGTCAGACAGAGAGAACTATTCAGTCGTTAGAGGACTTGTTGAGGGTATGTGTTCTTGAGCAGGGAGGTTCGTGGGATTCTCATCTTCCGTTGATAGAGTTCACCTACAATAACAGTTTTCATTCTAGTATTGGAATGGCACCGTTTGAAGCGTTGTATGGTCGGAGATGTAGGACTCCGTTGTGTTGGTATGAATCTGGGGAGAGTGCAGTGTTGGGGCCTGAAATTGTGCGAGAAACAACTGAGAAGGTAAAATTAATCCGTGAAAAGATGAAAGCGTCGCAGAGTCGACAAAAGAGCTATCATGATAAGAGAAGGAAGGATTTAGAGTTTTAGGCAGGTGATCATGTGTTTCTGAGAGTCACTCCGGTGACTGGTGTTGGGCGTGCCTTGAAATCAAAGAAGTTAACTCCCCGTTTCATTGGTCCGTATCAAATTACGGAGAGAGTGGGAAGTGTTGCCTATAGGGTGGCTTTGCCGCCTAATCTTTCAAACTTGCATGACGTGTTTCACGTGTCACAGCTTCGAAAGTATGTTCCGGACCTGTCTCATGTGATTCAGATGGATGAAGTAGAGGTGCGGGATAATCTCATTGTGGAGACTATGCCTGTGCGGATTGAAGATAGAGAAGTGAAGACTCTGAGAGGGAAAGAAATTCCTTTGGTGAAAGTGGTGTGGTTAGGAGCTGCTGGTGAGAGTATGACTTGGGAGCTGGAGAGTAAGATGCGGGAAGCATATCCGGAGTTATTTGATTCAGGTAATTTCGAGGACGAAATATTCTAAGTGGGGGAGAGTTGTAACGCCCCAAAATAATTTAATTATTTATTTAATTAAGTTATTTAAGGCTTACAATATTTATTTAATTTAATTAAATAATTCAAGGTTTAATTATTTTATTTTATTTATTAGGAGGTGTTGTCACGAATTAAGTGGTGCGAGCAAGGGCCCGTGATCCACAATTAGGCCCGTGGCCCATTGCCTAGTCAAGGAATTCGACTCACAAGGGGTCTTAGAAGTTAGTTTTCATTTTTGACTCAAGTGTGAAAAGAAAGAAAAGAAACGTAAAAAAGAGAGAGTGAGAAGAGGAGAAGTGCGAAGTGAAGAGGAGAAGAAGAGAAAGGGGCGAATCACTCAAGGAGGAGGAAGAGCGTGATTGGAGTCTTGCATTTTCCTTGGAGCTTTGCTAGCAATTTCGACTTCTAAGAGGTTAGGGGGTCCTCTTTTTGTTTTTAATACCTTATGCGAATTGGTGATGCTTAGGGCTAGGGTTCTAGGATAGTTTCTATGAATGAATTGTGATGTTGATGATTAATTTATAGTATTGTGATGCTTGATTATGAATTGCCTATGTTGAAATCGCATGATTGATGTTTGAATTGTTGCTAATGCGAATTGTATGTCATATGTTTGAATATATGACTTGTTGGTGCTTACTTGGTGAAAATTGAGAATCATGGTGATACTTGAATCATATATATATAATTGAGTGTTTGGTGAATTTAAATTGGTGATTGAATTTGAAAAATTCTGGTTTTGGAAGCTCCTAGGCGCCTTGGGCGCCATATGCATGTTGCTGTGTTTTTGTGTTCTGCGCCTCAGTCATGGGCGCCAGGCGCCCAGCAGTGTGCCTGCGCCAGTTTTCCAATTCTGTTGCCCCTGTGTTGCAATTTCTGTGTCACTGTGTTGCTGTGTCTGTTGCCACTGTGCTGCTGTGTTCTGTGTCACTGTGCTGCCAGTTTTGGCGCTAGGTGCTTGTGTCATGGGCGCCAAGGGCCCCAATGTTCTGGTGATTGTTTTGTAAAATTTGGTTTCAGGTTTTCATATTCAAGTAAAATGGCTCGTGCAAAATGATTTTGGGCACCAAAATAGTTGGGTTGCGTGTTTTCACTAGGCGCCTAGTGCATGGGCGCCAAAAATGCTGTTCATTTTTTGACAAAATTTTTATTGGGTTCTCATATTCTGAGTATTTGGCTCGTGTAAAATCAATTTCGAAGTAAAATGAGTTTTTTTGCATGTTGGCCTTAGGCGCCTAGTGCCTGGGCGCCGTGTTGCTGTGCTGGGCGCAATGCGCCTATGCGCGTGCTGTTTCCTGGGCGCCAAGCGCCTATGCGCGCTGCTGTTCCCTGGGCGCCGAGCGCCTATGCGCGTTACTGTTTCCTGGGCGCCATGCGCCTATGCGTGTTGCCGTTCCTGGGGGCCAAGCGCCCATGCGCCAAGCTCCGTGTTGCTCCTGGGCGCCCAGCGCCCATGCGCCAGTTTCCAGGATGTCTAAGTATTTTCCCTATTTTATTTTTAATGTAACTTTTGACTCGGTTATCCAAATTTAACGGTTCAAAATGCGTTTCGAAGCTAATTTCAGTGCCTATCCAAATGTTCCAATTTTCTGCAAAAATAAATTATTTCACTGGGTTTTCTGGGCTGAGGTGTTCAAGTGTCCAAATGGCAATTTTTATCCACTTTCCCTATGTCGTGTCAACTCATAAATTGACCTAATTGAAGTTGGTGTTGGTGTGAGTGGTGGGTTGAATTGGTGAGTATATTTTGGTGTGATTGGTGAGCAGAGGCTTCGGCCTAATTTTAAATTTGGTGAGCTGATTAATGCACTATGGTGAGAATATGAATTAAAATGGTGAGCTGAATTAAATGGTGAATTGATTAAATTGTGGTGTGTTGTGATGCATTTCCATAGCATCTCATGAAACATGTGCATTATTGGTGAGCAGAGGCTTCGGCCTAGTTTTATTTGGTGAGCAGAGGCTTCGGCCTAGTTTTATTTGGTGAGCAGAGGCTTCGGCCTAGTTTTATTTGGTGAGCAGAGGCTACGGCCTATTTGTATTTGGTGACAGATCCGACATGCATGTGCCCGTGGAGTTTGGGTTGCATTTCATGCATAATCATATATTGTGTAGTGCTGCTTGGAAATAAAATGTTGATGTGATTGTTTCCATTGCTGTGAATCGGTGTGCATGGTTTCCTTTTCCTATGCAGTGCTTAATTCCGTATGCTATTAATTATGAAAAGAGACTCACCCTACTGCTTTTATGTTGCTTCTTATGTCGGCAACGTGCAGGTAATAACGAGTGAAGGTTACCTTATACCTTCGTTTGGTAGGAAGTGTCATGCTCTGATACGTAGCACCGGGGGGCGTCTTATGCTTTAATGTTATTGTCTTTATACTGTTAGACCATTTTTGGTGATGTATTGGTTTTGTTTTCGAACTTAATTATTATTCCGCTGCTGGTAGTGACTGTGTTTAGTTGACGTGAACTAAACGGTTTTCCTTGTTATGGTGCTATGTATCTTGTGGTTTTAATTGAACTATGGAAGTTGAAGTTTTTGATTTTTATGGAGTAAGTGTAGCACTCGCTTAAATTGTTTTCAAAAAAAAAAAAAGAAACTCTGATTTTATTAAAAAGTAAGGTTATTAGAAAAGGGGTGTTACATTTGGTGCGTGTGTGGGTGTGTCATGGTGAGGGGCGCCAAAACGCGGTTGCCCATGGTGTGTTGTGGTGCTTCGGTGTGAGGGTGCCAAAAATTGGCAAGCCTCTTGTGTGTGTGTTGCTTGGTGTGTCTTGTGCAAGGGCGCCAAATTGGCATGCCCATGTTGCATTTTGTTTCGGTTGGGCGTTGGGCGCTAGGCGCTGGGCGCCATGGGCGCTGTGTTTTGCGTGGTGTGCGTGTGTTGCTGGGCGCGGGGCGCTAGGCGCCGGGCGCTGGGCGCCAAGGGCACTGTGTTGCGTGCGTGTGTTGCTGGGCACTGGGCGCCAAGGGCGCTGTGTTGCGTGCGTGTGTTGCTGGGCGCTGGGCGCCAAGGGCGCCGTGTTGCGTGCGTGTGTATGTGCCTTGTTGCTGGGCGCCAATTTTGGCTGCCCTGCGTGCTAGTTCTTTGATCAGTTGGTGAGACAATATAAAATTTATTGGTGAGCTGAATAAATATTGGTGAGCTGAAATATTATTGGTGAGCATGTTTATGCAGAATTATGGTGATTTTGGTGTGTGTGACTGCATTGTACTTGGCGTCGCATAAGCATATGCATTGTCAGGTGAGTAGAAGGGTTCGGCCTTATTATAAATTGTTGGTGAGCAGAAGGCTTAGGCCTTATTTGGTGAGTGCCCTCAAGGCAAGATATTGGTGTTGATGGATCCACATGCATAGGCCCTAGGAGCTGGGTTACATTGCATGCATTACATATATTATCGGTGTTGTCTGTTGATTGATATAAGATAACGGTGTGCTATTATTGCTGTGTATTGGTGTTGTTAGTTGCCTGATCTATATGTTGTTGATCTTATATGTTATTACTTATGAAATGAGACTCACCCTACTGCTTTTATGTTGCTTCTCATGTCGGCAACGTGCAGGTGATAGCGAGTGAAGGTTACCTAGTACCTTCTTTCTAGTTGGTTGAGTCAGCTCTGATACGTAGCACCGGGGGGCGTCTTAGTTTACTCATTTTATTTAATTGATGTCTTTAGACTGTTTATTTGGTGATGTAATTGAATACCTTGAGGTTCGATGTTTTCCGCTGCGATGGTTTTTATACTGTGTTGATGTAAACTAAACAGGATGTTTATGCTGGCTGTGGTGCTATGTATCACGCACTTTGTGTCTTTATGAATTATTTTTTGGAGTTATTATGCATTGTTGTTTTTGAAATGTGGCACCCTCTTGCGGTTGCACTGAAAGTTTTTGGAAACTCTGATTTTAAACTAATTAAATAGTAGTTATTAGAAGGGGGTGTTACTTGTAAGCCCTTCTCAATATTTCAATTTCCAGCCCATATATATATATAACTTTTAAGTGGCTCTAATTTGGAATCTTATTCTTTTTCTTATTTTCTTCTCTTCTGCAGAATAAAGAGCAAATTAAGTCAGTAATTCATATGATTATATATAATTGTTAACAATTGCTCTAAAAATGATCCAAAAGTATCTCTAAAAATGTACTAAATTGGAGTTTATCATACACCAAGTATTGAGTTGATCAGGCTCAATGTCTCTTAGCATCACAAGTGTAATTACAACAAAGACTAACAAGGAATCGACTCGACCCTAAACTAAACTAAGCCCGACTAGGTCGAACTGCTCTGATACCATAATGTAACACCCCGATAATTTCTAACATGTAGAATTACCGAAATGCACTAAATGGCACGCATCAAAGTAACTTCCGGTTAATGAATGTTGAACACAAACTAAAATTTCGATAATAAATATCAAACGGTTCTCAGAACCTCATGTACTTCCTGAAAATGCTTAAGTTTTACAACTTAAGACTTATACAACCCTGGTGTTCACTGTTCAAAAACATAAAGTAGCGAAAACGATTTTACAACTTAAACAGTGAAAGTCATACAATCGGTAACATAACTAAAAGAAGCTACAAAGGACTAAACATGAAGTCAAATCTCCCAAGACTCCATGAGTCGCACCGGCTAACCGCGCTTCGTCGCCTTTGCTTTCCCCTGCTTCTCTGTGAGATAAACATTGTCTCAGTGAGTCTTATCGAGACCCCTTACTAACTCTAGCGGTTTATTATGTTTAACTTGAACTCATGGCCCTAATAAGCGACCATGTGGACATATATTTTACCTCTTGTAATTTATAGCCCTGATAAGCGACTACGCATTACATTTTTTGGTGTAGCCCTAATAAGCGACTACATATCCTGTCTTTTACTTTTCTTTAGCTTAACACAACCCGAGATATAATGCTAGACAATCTTGATTGCCCAATATCTACGAAAACCCCAATTCGAAATTCTATCCGAATAATACTAGGGTCCTAGCTTTGGATTCAAGACTCCCCTCAGCTAGGTATGCTAAATAACTTAGGGTCGTCACCCTAGATATACACATTTTATTTGGTGTATACCATCTACCTTTCTTTTTGAGAAAGTAATATTCCTTTCCTCGTGGGAAAGTAACTTAGTTTGCTTTTACATGGATTGAGAGTTTATATAGCTATATAGACTTACAATCGAATAATTTACTTGACATGATGGAACCCTAGGTCCGTTATTTTTAACATGATTCGTATACACTCGCGTTTGCTATAGTTCGGTTTTCCAAACATTCATAACTTTCAGAACAGAGAATTATACATTTTTTATTACACATGTGAATAGCCCTTTCAATAAGGTTTCAAACGCATCTGAAAACACCCTAATCGGATTCCCGGATTAAAAGTTATTGCGAAAACAAAATCAATAGGTTTTGCTGAAATTTACACTGCGTCGCGACGCGAACAGGGTCCGTCGCGATGCGAAAAGAAACAGATTGTTTTCCGTTGTAAAAATCATAAACCATCGCGACGCGACGGGCAAGGGTCGCGACGCGATGGATGACTGATGTGCAGAAAACCAGTTTTCACAGTTTCGATTTTGTTCCGTTTCACTTTTGATCCGGCGCCGAGACATTTTATAACTTCCGTGACATCAAAACAGATATAACCAACAACCAATCCAGTCCAGAACAATCAAACAAACATATCATTATATTATCAATCAACAATTCAATCAATTCAAACAATAGTTCAATCAATAATATCGGTTGTAAAATAACGATTTTTCGATAAAACGGTTTTTACGCTATTTTCACAACACGGACCTTAGTATTTATTGGTTCGGAAAAAATATCATGACTCATTTTCAAAACAATCCCTAAGCGAGTTATAGAACCCACCGATTGCGATGAAAATCGCAAATGCCGAGACTTTAACGAATCCGAACGAACCGAACTCTCCCGAATCTGCTCTAAAGTGTCACGAACTCGTCTAGGACTCGATTTTGACTTTGGAACAGCAACCAAACTCAAATCCCATCTACTGAACTTCCTTCTTGTCTACGGATTTGGCGTCTCTCGAACTTTGGCGATTCGAACCGAAATTTGACGAACCAACATTTCCAGCTCCACATCCGTCTTCTAGCATCAGTGAGCAGTTTTGCAACATGTAACACCCCAAAATAATAGATTAAATTATTTAATTAATTAAATTAGATTTAGGTGGTAGAAATAATAATATAATTACTATTTATTATTTATTAAAATATGGGGACTTATTGTTGGGGCTAGGAATAGTAAAATGAGGAGTGGTAGAATAAAGGCCCATGATCCATTAGTTAGGCCCATATCCATATAATAAGCTTAGGAGTCTAGGGTAAGTGCTCATTTCAACCAAAGCAAAGAAAAAGAAATAGAAAGTGAGAAGAGGGAGAGAGGGCGATGGCTCCAAGGGGGAGGAAGAGAAGATTTTGGCGTGGAGAATTCAAGGCAAGGAAGAGAAGCTTGTTTGTTGGTGATTCTTGGAATCTTGGTGGAGAGAGTGCTTGTTTTCTTCAATCCATTAAGGTAAGTGGGCTCTCTTTCACCTATAATGGGTATATGATGAGGATTATGTATGGGTTAGACTCTAGAAGGACTATTGAATTGATTGTGTTGCTATTTGTGTAATTGATGTTGTGTTTGATTCAATTTGATGAAATTGTGGTGTTTGATGTTGAGATGAACTATGAACATATGTTGCCTACAAGGTGTTTGATGATATTACCCTATGAATTTTGAAGGTGAAGTTAATATGCTTATGTGGTGTTTGACAAAATGCATAAGTATGTGATGTTGAGATTAGTATTTGGTGATTGATCATAATGAGTTTTACTTGCTTATAGTTTTTTGTGCGTTTCTGGATACTGTTTCGGTCCTCCTAAAACCGGTACTGTTCAGTTGATCCAAAAATTATGTGGCTGATTGTTTTTGAAAATAGACTTAAAGCTGGTCGTTTTGGCACTGGTTTCGTTCAATTTGGAGTTGTGTAGCTCAAGTTATGAGTCTCCAAAGTTAGGTCAAATTTCTGGAATCAAATTGTGAATAGGTTCGGTTTTTGTAGGTTTTGTGTTCTTAATCGAATTCCGTTTTGAATGATTCTTATTTCATTGGAAAGTATACTTAATTCTCTACGAAATAAGCACTGATTTCACGAAATTTCATTAAGAAATGAGAAAGAAAATTTAGTTGCAAGTTGGGTAAAGAATTCTGTCCGACTTTGGTACCTCAGTGTAGTGTTTTGAAAAACTGTACCAACTGGATACTTATTTTAAAAAATGAAAATCATAGGCAGAAACTACACTCAGAGAGCTTCCCAATGAGTGGTCTTTTGTTAAAATCCAATATCGTTTGCTATTTTAATTAATTCGCCGAAGTAGGTGCACTGCTGTAGGAAATTCTGCACTAGTGCTGTGCTGCGCCAGGGCGCCATGTTGCTGCCCTGTGTGCGCCATGTTGCTGTCTGTTTGGCGCCAGTGTGGCGCAGGTTGCCCCAATGCGCCAGTGGGTATGTCGTGGAGCTGTGTGACTATTTAGTCTCGGGGAGTGATGGTTTTGGTCCTTGTAGTGACAGTTTAGTCCATGACTTTTGGTGTTGATGTATCCGTTGAGTTTAATGTAGCCTTAGAGCTATTAATTGATGATGTATTGGTGTATTTAATGACGGTGTATTTAATGACGGTGGATTAAATGACGGTGGCGAATCTAGTGACGGTGTTAATTCATACATGATATGATTGTTTGTGGTTGATGCATTGTTCATGGAGTCACATGCCTCATATGCATCAAAGTGACGGTGTAGGCTTCGGCCTTGATATTATTAATGATTATGACGGACATGCCCGAATGGCGATATTTGTGACGGTGATGGTACCACATGCATATACCCTTGGTGTTGGGTTGCATTCATGCATATACTTATGCAACTGTGATGTCTCTTGATGATTATGAGTCGAAGTGTTACAAGTTGATTGTTGTATGTTTGTCTATTGAGTAGTGATGTTCTAGTTGTCTTTCACTAACATGATTTTTATCATACATTCTATTATATGTGCTAGAGACTCACCCTTCTGCCTTTTATGTTGCTTCTCATGTTGGCAACGTGCAGGTGATCCCGAGTGAAGGTTTTACCTTCCTTAGTCTGGTTTTGGTGTCTTGCTCTGATACGTAGCACCGGGGGAGGGGCGACTAGTCTATTGGTTGTTTTAATTGAAGTTGTTCAAACTAGTTATTTGGTGATGTATTTGAAAAGGTTTATGAAACATGTCATATTCCGTTGCGTAGTGATTATGTGAACTGTAATGTCACTAAACAGGTGTTTTTGGGGGTTCGTCCCGATTGATGTGCTATGTATCACATACTCTCCTGTTTTATGAGCTTTCAGGTGTTGTTATATGTTGTTTGGTGAAATGTAGCACCCTCTTGCGGTTGCACTGAAAAGATTTTTGAAAACTCTGATTTTTTTATTCATTTAGATAGTAGTATTAGTAAGGGGGTGTTACACAACACATGTATCTTGGTCAAATCGTTTCCAAAACCCCTCAAACCAGTGCCCATTGTGTAGATAATTTTTTCTAGTTTCATATGGTTCAGGTTTCAAACAGATGCACCCAGTATTCAGAGAGCTAACACAGAAACAAGGGGACTGGGTTAAAGCTGGCTCTAATTAAAAACTGAACCTTGTGAACACGATAACTCCTTTTATTCTCAATGAAATTGGATGGTTCTTGGGCCTATACTGAAGCACTTGGTGTCTAGTTTCTAAAGAGACAGAAGTGAGTTCAAACGGAGGTATGTACAGTAAATCATGAAGGAAACATCAAAGGGTGTAAAAACTGTTTTTTGCCGAATTGGTGCTGCACTTGAAACTTCAGCCTCAATTTCGAAGTCCAGTACCTCAAGCTACTGAAACTTCTTGGACAGCAACTCACTTCGAATTTCAACACTGAACTTCCTCTTCCACAGACATGCAATACTCCCAGCAGCTCATAGAGCACTAAGGGAGTCCAAGGCAAGCTAGAAACACCCCTCTCTTCTCAAAATGGTGAAGGAATGCGAAAATGGTGATTTGAAGATGGAGTAGGGTGATGGTGATTCTGTTTGTATCGGTAGATAGAGGTGGAAAAACTGAATTGAATGGTGGTGTTGGAAGGGACATGCACTAAGGATCCTGGAATTTCCTTCCCCTCTCCCTCTCTTCCTCCTTCGCACTCTCTCCTCTCTCTCTTGTTCTATGTTCTGGTTCTGTTTCAAATGACTTGTGTTGTTGGGTGTTAGGGGTTCAGCTCAGTGGCGGATCTAGAAACTTTCATTTGTGGGGGCAAGTAAATGAACTATTTATCGATTTGCATTTCTTCAGGTTTGCATCTTTTTGCTTTCTAGGGTTTTCTTCAAAGCGTGAGTTCTTGCTGATTGTGTTGTTCTTGCTGTTTGAGTTAATTTCATGTTGTTTTTGCTGATTGTGTTGCAACTCAAAATTGTTTGTCAGATCAGATGCATTATGCAGTGAGGCTGTCTAAGTACATTTACTCCTGCTTGATTGTTTACGTAATCTGCTGATTTGGTTGGGCTGTTTTGATTAAAGGGGTCAACAATCTAGTCTCGCCACTTCAGTTAGATGGCTCAAAACTCCCACCTCTAGTAACACGGTAATGAATTGATGATATGGTATTTCTTTTTTTATGTTTCATTTAATTCAATTATTTGGTCGTAATGTGGATATTTTTTTGACCAAAGTTGTGATGTGGATAGTGAGTGGGAGTAAATTATTGATTGTGCTGATGTGCTCAACTTGCAATGTACATTTTAGTTGTAGTTATTTCATATTTGGGCAGTCCACAAGCTATTTTGAATCTGAGATGCTTGGTAAATAACTTTTCGTATTCATTGCATTGGGAAAAACCACTCTTGATATGGTAATTATACTTTCAAATATCAAGTTACTAGCAGCATTAAATGTTGTGCTACTCCCTTGTTTATAGTTTTGCAAACTTAATTTGGAAGTGTACTTTGCTCTCAATTAAAAGGTGCTTGGTGGAATGAAAGGAATGACAGCTTTCGTATGGCTAGGCTCAGTTGTTGACCCAGATGAGATATATATCTAAGTTAACTCTGGTTTTGCTCTTAAAATATTTTTGAACTATTGAAAATTTGAAATTAGTGAATTATGACAGACAAGCTAAGAACAATTGATTGGTTGATACAATCTCAGATGTAGCATATGTTTTTTAATGTTGATGTTGATTTTCCTAAATGGATGTCTAAGGTCAGTATGTTCTGTTTTGTAGGGAATTCGCTTCACGGGCATGTCGATTCCTGACTGCCAGAAAACACTACCAGGTGCATCTGGTGGGGAGCCTTTACTTTAGTCTGTATTGTGGCTTCTATTGACAAGAAAGGTAAAAACATTTTTCTTATTGGGTTACTTGTAATGCAATATAGCATCACCTTGTATGAAGGTGTTTTGATATATGCTCTTAGTGGAAGTTTTGTTGTATAATCTTTGATTCATACATTGTGTCACAGATACCAAGTAAAGAACAAGTAGATTCATTGGCCCAGAAATTGCGAAGGCATGCAACTATCCCAGGTTCATTTTCTTTTGAAGTTATAGCTTTGGAAATCTTGATGTAAGGATTGTTCATTGTAAGATAATAAGTAATATCACGATTTTGTATGGTGCTTTTTATAACTTATAAGTTCAATACTCTAGATGATTTTCTTTTAAATTAAATTGAGTTGACACAATATTCACAGTGCATGACAATATGTTTAGAAACATTTATATGATATGAACTTCGGATCTCTCATATAGGTTACGTTCTTTTAAGGTCATTGTTATCAAGGAATGTTATATCAGGCCTTGAGGCCAGCATCTCAATTTTTCTTTTCACATGTTGGATCCTTATTTGTGGAAATGCACGCTGGTATCTAAGTTCTTGTTACTTCAAAGATATGGACATGCTTCAATGCCTTTTATCAATGTTTCTAACATTCACTAGTTGCTCTTGCTTAAATGTCACACGTGTGACATGTGCTTAAATGTCAATGTTTCTGACAGGTGTTTTTGATTTTAAAAAGGAAGCTCAATCTTGAAGGAGCCATGTGCATCAAGATCATAAGTTCTCATGGACATATGGTGATCATTCTGAAATTTTGTTGTTTCATCTTATCCTGCATATGGATTGTTTCAAACATTTGATAGTGCCAGTAATTCAACATGTGTTTTGGTTGCCTTTGTTAAGATATAAATGATTTTGCCAAATCAAAATACTGTGGTTTTGAAAGATAAAGGACCTAATGCTGGATTATAACTTTCATTTTATTAGATGGGTAGCTTTTTGAAACCTGTTTTTGAAAAACGGGAAATTTGTCGATTGACGACTGCAATATGGACAGTAGAAAAATGAATCCTAACTAAGTCATCTAGCAGGAGAGGTGTCTAGTAGTTTGTCAGATTGGGTGTTCACAGCTATCAACCAGTATCTCATTTAGTTTTCACTAGAAGAATTTTTGTATGTTTAATCAGCTCATATCAACCTTCACTGCTAGGCCAATTAAATTAAGAGTTCATATCAACCTTCACTGTTTGAGACCCTTGTGGTGGGGCACATGCACCAGGTCTGCTTCCAATTCTTCATTTTCCCACCTTTTGATATAGTTCTTGTTGTTTTCTTTTTCTATTTCTAAGCAATAAAAGAATTAGTAGTAGTATTGAATTGAATGAAAGATGAAATTGAATTATTGCAGTTGTTGAAGGTGTATTTCATAGCTAGCTAAGCAAGTAAGTGTTGTATTACTTTCGTAAACTTTGAGGATATTGGAAGCAAACTTTGAGGATATTGGAAGCAAACTTTGACGAGTCACAACAAAGGTAGATGTATACAGCATCGGCGTGATTCTTATGGAGATGATATCAGGAAGGAGAGCAATCGACAACCGCCAACCAGACGAGAATATCCACCTTGTTACATGTTTGATATGTCTTGTTCAGACAATGTCATTTATCATAATGTTCTTTTACGATACAATTTGTTGTATAGCTATATTATTGGGTTTAAATAGGCCCCTTTACTAGTTTGTTGTGATATTCAAGCAATGGATAGTACTACACATGAACTGATAAGCAACTCAGAAGTTATTGCAGTAAATCAAGGCAAGTACATGCTTTCATGTAATATACTACATGCTTTAATGTTTCACTACAAAACTAGGATGTTGATACTGAACTGTTTTTAAGTCCATCTAGCTATCTCATCCAATCACACACAAATAGAGTAAATTCAAACTAATGTAACATTGGAATCAAATCATTTATGATACACTAACATATACATGTGAAATTAAATTGTCATAGTTCTCACACAATTTATTAATAGAAAGGTTTTGTGACAGGTGTGGGCAAGACCTCTCAGTGGTAAAAGAGTAGCCGTTGTTTGGAATAGAAGTTCATCAAATGCAACAGTGAGTGCATCTTGGTCTGACATTGGCCTAAAACCAGGAACTACAGTTGATGCAAGAGATTTATGGGAGGTAATATATTTAGTTAATGAGATTTAATGAACTACAGTTGATGCAATAGACTTAATGAAATTGGTTCTGTTATTTAATGAGATTGGTTCTGTTATTTTTCTTATTGATCTTGCTTGAAACTTGTTGAAACTTAGAAAGCACAATGATACTCCATCTTAGTGTTTTGTAAACTTCTGCATGTATATTTGTTTATACTACAAGGGAATGAAATTAGAGGTTGTGGAATTTGAAAATGAGTGAAAAGAAGTGACAAATTTGTGGGTCTCTTATACTACATGATTCAAATTGAACTTATATTTGTAGTGAGCTAAGTTCTATTCTTTCCATAAAGCATGATTATGTTATTGGTTGTGCTTTTGCAATTGAGGTTTACAATTTACTCAATGTTGTGGAAGTTGCAAAGTTCTCAAAAGTAACAATGAATGTTTTCTTAGATGTCCTGAATGCAATGAGAATGGACTTGTTAAATGCCTTGTTTGCTGCTAGAAATTGATTTAATTAGATTGGTTATGTTATTTTCAGAAAAGTTTTAGTTTCAATAGAACAGAAACAAACTCAATTTGTGATATGTAAGAGAATCCTCATAGATGTGCTAAATGCTAGCAATAGAAGAATGTGATTCAAGTCTTACCTTAAATAACAAGTTCAAGGATAGAGACACTTGTATCATTCAATATTTGAGAAAAATGTCATGCATCAAATCTTTTTGATTCTCTGACACCTATATAACTGTTCCTTAGTCAGTGATTGAGATAAGGTGCAAAACTTGGATTTATCATGTATGTTTTTCAGATTCTCTTACATCTCACGTCTTATTGCTTTTAAGCATATTTCTTTTTTGGTTTGATCAATATGTTCAACATGTTTGTGATCCTTGTGTTTATTTGTTAGGTAGCTGTGAGTGTTTAAAATTATCTAACTATGAATGAAGACAATGAGAATAACCTAGTGCACAATGACAGGTAACTACCACTTCTTTTATTTAGTTATATTATAATTCTTATGCTAAAATTTGGACTTGTGACAACTATAAAATATCAATTGCCTCTTAGTGTTCAACTATATTTTCCCTTTGATTTTGCAGTTCCATTTGTGAAAATGACGATGGATATCAAAGCTTCACTTCATTGTCAAAATTAGAGAAGCTGAGTATTGGATCCAAACACTCCAAAGATTTTTTTCTAGTTGTGAAAGGGGAAAAATAATGTTACGAGCCTGGCAATAGGTGTACATATAAGCCGGGCAATAGGGGTAGCTCTTTTTTTACCAGATAGATATTTAATAATTCTTAATTCTTTTCGAGAGTTATTGTAAAGTAAGTTACAATACTTTATTATATTACTAAACTTTTCCTTTTGGCAATAAAAAGAACAAGTTATTGCTTGTGTATTTGTATTTATTATTGCTCATGTATGCTGATCAGAAACATGTTTTTTTTTTTAAAAAAAATCCACTTTTAATATCGGTTCCTCTGGATAACCGATGTTAAAAGTACTTTTTATATCGGTTCCTCTGGATAACCGATGTTAAAAGTACTTTTTATATCGGTTCCAAAAAAACAGATGTCAAAAATACACTTATATTTGATAAAAACGGACTTTTCATAACGGTTCTAGGTGCAACCGTTATAAAAACAACTTTTCATCACGGTTCAGGAACCGATATGAAATGTACCTATTTTTTATATCTCCTTTTTCGGCATCGGTTCAGGAACCGATATGAAATGTCAATTTTAACCGATATGAAATGCCTTTTTTCCATTAGTGATTTAATATATGTTTTTTAAATTTCAAAATTTCAAATTTAATAGAATTGCAATTAAGTCGAAATAATCAGTTTGAAATTCATAAATCCCTCCTCAAATTTCACAATTAAAAATATAAATATGTGGTTTAAGAGTTGTTGATGGTATTAAATTATTAAATAATATGTAATCAAAATATTTACTGTAATTGTATGTTAGTTGAGGGACGCCATAATTAATATAATTGTTTAGATTAGAACTTCTTATAGATTAAATTTTAAAAAAATATAACTATTGAATATCAAATTTAATTCAGTCATTTATACAACATACGAATTAAAAAAAATTCTTTCTATTTACTTTTTTATTAAACCTACGCCCTCTCATCTATAAACACCAGAAATATTAAGTATGTCTCAATTGGTCAACAGCGAAAAAAACAATCACCTATGTGTACGATACATCAAGTAAATCAACTTAAATTAACTGCCTGTATTAAAGTAAAAATACGAAAAAAAAAATTTAAATTTTGTACGTTATATTTTTATTTTTAAAAAGAAACTTTTAAATCAAGTTTCAAACTAAAAAAACAATTTTTCTGATTAAAAAAATTCATTATCTAACATTATAGAAATTTTGTAATAAAACGCCAAACTAAATAAATAATTACTCAATTAATTGTTTCAATTTAGATTCTAATAGGTCAGCCGACAAATGTATTTTTTTTAAAAAAAATAGAACTACATAGTAATGTACAAAACACATATATAAATATATATATATAGATAAAATTTTAGGCGAAGATAAAATAATTTAAAATTACGCATATAACAAGAACATGTATACCCATGCAGCGCACAGGTCTACATCTATATATATATATATATATATATATATATATATATATATATATATAACATTTGAGAATGAGTCTCATTTATTACTTTTCCATGTGTCACTTCTACAACAATTTGGTAATTAATATCTTTTTTGTAATTAATGCTCTATAGATACTATGCATAATAAATACTAAATAACATTTTTTTTCTAATGTATCCAAATTGTATTTGAAAAAATTATTTGATTTATCAACACTCAAAGATATTTTGATTAAGATTTATTTAAGTATCTTTTCTAAAAAATAATTAATTTAAAATTTATACAGTATAAATTATTTTCATTATGAAACATAAATTAAATGACTAATTTAATTTAATTTTTATGTAAGGAGAAGTTTGGGAGTATTATAATTAATCACTTTTTTTCACAAAATTATAATGAATCACTAATCTCTTTCATGTATATTCAATCTATTTTTACAAGGCTCCGAGGGTGATCATCCAACAATTGATTAAAATACAACGAGACTTTTTGTGGGGGATTAATGATGGCGATAGAGGGTTGGACAAAGTGTGCAAACCAAATAAGGAAGGGGGTTGGGCATCAAAGATTTTGAGTTGTTCAATGTGGCTCTTTTATCTAAGTGGAAGTGGAGGTCTTTGGTGGATGTTGATGTGAGTTGGAGGGGTTTGTTGTTACATCGTTATGGGGATTTCTCATCATCTCTTATCCATGGCCTAACTTATTCAATTAATAGGGGTTTGAGAGGTTCTCTTTGGTGACGTGACTTGCTTATGTTGGAATCATCTTTGCCTCTTGACCGTCAGTTCAAATCCAGCATTAGGAGAAGATTGGGGGAAGGTGTCTCGATTGATTTTTGGAATGATAATTGGATAGGACACGCTCCCTTGTCTGTGGTTTTTCCTTCTATTTTTGCAGGTTGTATTAACAGGAACGCAACTGTTGCTGATTATGGTGCATGGACTGGCAACGATTGGCGTTGGCAATTTCCTTGGACGCAAGATGGCGACCAGATTTTTAATGAGGAAGCAGAAATGCTGCAGCAAATTTTATATGAAATTAAACCATCTCAGGGAGCACTTGATGGGTGACTGTGGACACAGGAGCCTTCTAAATCGTTCTCGGTCAAAACATGTTATGCAGCGCTGCTGGATGCTGCTGATCTGTCAGGTTTGGTTTCTGACCTTAACAAAATTCTGGCGAAGATTTGGAAGTCAGCGACTCCATCAAAGGTTAACATATTCGGCTGACATTTGTTCCGGAATTCGTTACCAACTTGTGAACAGCTGCTGCACCGCCACATAATTCAGACCGAAGCTGATGCTCTTTGTCCATTTTGTGTGCTTCACACAGGATTCTACTCATTTGTTTCAGACTTGTTCTTTTGCAACTGATGTGTGGTATAACGTTTGTGCTTGGTTGGGTGTACAACAGGTATTTAATCTAACTTTGGCTGAACATTTTTTGTGGATGGGCAAAGTTTGTAAAGGTAAGAAGGATAGGAAAACCAAGTACTTGATATGGTTGACGACGTGTTGGTGTCTATGGTTGTCCCGGAATGGAGTCATCTTTAGAAATGAGGATGCTAGCATAGCTGCTGTCATTAATCGGATCAAAAGTCTATCAAGGAGTTGGTTTGTTTATCGAATAGGTAGCGGCTCTAATTTGTCTGGATTAATCCACTTTCTAGCCTAAACAATGTGTAACTCTTCTTGTATTGTTTGGGTTTGAGCACCCCTAGTGCTCATTTAATGAAGAAATTGCTTATCGAAAAAAAAAAATCTATTTTAATGTATTTTACATTTCAAAATTAATAAAATTAAGTTTTATGAATTAATAGAAATACATTTTAGAATGTATCTTAAGGCCTAAATTCTTAGATGTTAGTCTCTTAGACATGTCACCTAATAATAATAATAATAATAATAATAATAATAATAATTTTAATAATAATAATAATAATAATAATAATAATAATTTGGTACAATCATACATATGGTCATCCTAATAAAAAGCACGTGGCAAAACACAACTATTTGTTCACTTAGAAACAACTTAATGTGATGGGCGTACATGTAAGTTAATTTTCTAATTACTTTTTTATATTTGAAAATTCTATTATAATTTCATGCCTTCTCTCTATGCATTAGTTTTAGAAATAAATAAAAGACTTATCTTTCCTCTTTATAGCCACTTATACTTTTTTTTGTTACTATAGGCAATTATGCTATAATATCATATTATAAATTAAAACTTTAAAAAATATGTTACATTCCAGAATTTTCAAGTTTCGTTAAAAAAATTATTAGAAAAAATGTCACATTATTATTTCCCCTGAATAATGAAATTCACGTTTTCTTTTCCCATTTTCTGAAATTATAAATTTCTGATATAAACTCTCAACGAGTAAAAACATTTTTTTGTTCATTTTTGTTCTAATTGGTTGATACACTTAGAAATAAGAAAGACATTTGATTTTTTTAGACTGGACGATATTTTTTATTGAATAAATCTATAATGGTAAAAGTAAAAAGAGATAACCTGAATTTTAACTATGAGGAAAAAAAAGTTAACAACTGTTTAGATAAGCAAATTCAAGTTTTATTATAATTTTTGACATTTTTATTTAGACAAAAAAGTACTCTTGATTGAGCCTATAAACTGAAATGACATTTTTTTAATGAACCTATCGATATAAAAAATAATTAATCATTAGGTCAAAAATTTTATTAATAATCACTAAATATAATATAAAAAAATAATTTATATTGATTCTTTTTAAAAGATGCAAATTATATTAGTTATGAGGAGAGAGATATCCCAACATCAATGACGAGAAGAGGGAGAAATTAAAAGATTTTAAATTAAAAAATTTAATTTAATCGGAAGTGATGAGTTTTTAGCGATGTTTATAAAATTGGACTGGCCATTGAACCGGAGAAGGCACTGGTTCAAGGTTCAAGGGTTTAACCGTGTATGAACCGGACTGGTGATTGAACCGGTGAGCACACTGATTATATAATATATTAAGTGATAAAATGCAAGATTTTTTTTTGACAAAAATAAGTGGTGAAGAATTGGATGAAATGTTATAAGTAAACATACAATAAAATGCAAATATATAATATATTATAAATTATGTGGTAAAGAATTGAAAGAAATGAAAAATATAAAAAAGACATTATGGATGGAAATAAACTTAAAAGTTAAGGAGGTGGTTTATAGCCCTTGCAGCCACAATTTTTTATTTATTTTGTAAAAACACTTACTACAAAGAACAGCAACACAGAAAGAAAATGGGTGCAACGAGACGATGGAACACTGATTATATAATATATGTGAGAGTGCTTGAGAGAGAGAAAGGATGAAGAAGCCTTTTAATGAAAACTAAGAGAGAGTGCATATGTGAGATGTGAGAGTGCTTGAGTAGCATTATTCCTCTAAATTAGTCGCACATCGGATATGTATAGCATTGGCCATGTTTGGTCAGGACACCTGGGGTCCATTGGCCAACCATTTTTTAAAAAAAGGTAGTTTAAAACTTTCTCCAGTTTAAATGGACCGGTCCGTTTTTCTAAACCATGGTAATTCTTTCATTATGCATTCTTCACGTATAGTATCTCAGTGGCAATATTATATGACCAACTGTTAAATTTCATTGCTGTAAAAATTAGCAAAATCATTTTTGATGAACATGATAATTTTCTCATGAGTTTAGTTGGTTATCACTTATTAGTAGTATTTACATATAGACTCTTTTACAACTTGGGGAAGGAATTAGTGACAAGTTTATGAAATTGGAAGGTTGTTGCATTGAATGATTGATTTATATGGGTGTTGCTAATATTGCTTTGAAGACAAGGAGTCAGAGTTATCTTGGTGAAATTCAAATTACATTCTGGAGGGAGCTTTCGAATTTGATAATTCTCTATGGTGGCTGCTGCAATATCTGATATAAAAGTTAGTAGGATGGAAAACGATAGATAGCGGAAATGCAAAAGGGGAAGAATGTAGGGTTGATATTGATATATCTTTGTTACAAACACTACTCTCCAAGCTTTGAGTATTTTTTTTACTCAATCTTGATTGGGAGGTAGACGGATTGGTAGTGGATTGCCTTGACCAAATATATGACCTGACATGACCATGTTATGACATGCTCATTAATATCATTATATTCAGAGATAAAGAATGCGATGAAGAACTCTAATTACCACAATATTTTTGTGGTCTGCTTAAATGAAATGACAAATAAACACCACGCTCACACCCGAGTTCGAACCCAGGAGTCGACGTCCCCATGTCACTGAAATTGCCAAGACAACCAACAGTGAGAGACAAATTCACAATACGATATATATATATATATATATATATATATATTATGCTTAAAAATAACAAATTAATATGAAATTTTGATAGTTTAAATATTATTTTCAAATCCCAAAAAATAGCATCATTTACTTATACACGAGTTTTTTTACCAACTTACAAAATATAAATTATTCGACAACAATTTTCAATAGCATACTTATATGCGTGCATGGCACGGGACATTTATCATTTACAAAAAAAGTCTTAATGTAATTAATTATCTTTATGTACCTCTTTTCAAATAAACAATTATATCTACACCTTCAAATAGTCTTATGACTTAAAGAATTAGTCCAACCTATGAAAGCCATCATAATCATGACCGCGTTCAATTGAAAACGTCCTGAAATATATATATATATATATATATATATATATATATATATATATATATATATATATATATATATATATATATATATATATATATATATATATATATATATATATTTAATAAAGCTTTTTCAACTTTTGAACAATTATTAGTCCTCTTTTGTAGCCTTCCTATCAAGCTATAATTGATAAACTTGGTCATTGACCATTTCTCATATCCATTGTCAAACATATACACGTACACAGTATATATAACAAATCATCGTTTTATGTATCAACAACAAAACAAGAGTAATGCAAAAACGACAGCCCTCTAGCACCGGAATCATCGGCCCTCAATATTGTGCTCCACACAATGTTGACCTACTAATTGTGAGAAATGTCGTGACATTAGCTGATAACTTCACAGTCACCAACGTTAATGGCAAAATCATTTTCAACCTTAACGCCTCTCTCGTGTCCCTCCGTGATCATCGTCTCTTACTTGATGCTGCCGGAAAACCGGTCCTCACCCTACGCCGAAAGGTTTGATACTCTCTTCACTACCTACCTAGTTTGATATCTTCATTGAATATTTTATATTCTATGTTTTATTTTGGTTAATTTGTGAATGGTTAGAAGAATTTGAACTAAGAAACTTATACATTCTATAATAAACCATGCTACACCACCAATAATGATTCATTGAACTATTCCCCATCTCATTTTAAGTTACTCTTTTGTAATATTTTTTTGTCTCAAATTATCTGTCACTTTAGAATACTAATGCAATATTTATTAACTTTTTTCACAAATATTTATTCAATTAACTACTTTTAATAAGGGTATTTTAGTAAATAAAACTCATCTTAACATTAAAATCAACACAATCAATTATTTTCTTAAGAATTATGCACAACTCAAATAATACACTTAAAATGATGAAACAGAGTGAGTATTATCTAGCGATATACATCCCGCTGGATCCACTAGATGTCTAAGATTATTGATCAAACTCCATATAATTTTAGAAACTACCACCTCTATGATTTTTTTTTTATTCGGATTTTTTTTTTACATGTTATTAATTTTTTGATATTTTTTATTTTACTCTTTAAACATTGCAAAAATGAATGATCATATTAACACAAGAAAATATGAAATGATTCAGTTTTATCTATGTAGATAATGGCAGGACATGATCGATGGCAAGCATTTCGAGGTGAAAGTAAGGAGATGAAAGATTTAATTTTTAGTGTAAAGAGATCATCCATGTTCCAGCTAAAGACCAAATTTGAGGTGTTCTTAGCTAGTAATATCAAAGAAGAAATTTGTGACTTTAAAGTCAAAGGAAGTTGGTTCGAGCAATCTTGTGTTGTTTATGCGGGAGAATCTCTACACATTGTTGCCCAGGTGAGTCTTTTTATTTATTGTCCTGGATATCTTTGTTGAGCAAAAAAATGAAGTTGGTTCGAGCAATCTTGTGTTGTCCTTGATATCTTTATATAACTTCTAATCTTGCAATTACAATATTTTCTCATTGTAGATGCACAAAAGACAAACTGTTCAAAGCGTTGCGCTTGGGAAAGAAAGTTTCACGGTTACAGTACATCCCAACATTGATTATGCATTCGTTGTAGCACTAATTTTGATTCTTGAAGAAATTAACCAAGACAAGAGACGAAATCAACACTAACGATTTTTACATTGACATGAGAATCTTTTATGTTAAGTAGGACTGATTCATCTAATCAATCTTGTTATAGATTGTTATGAATAAAATGGATACATTGGCAGATCAATCATTGATAGGGCAGAAGATCCAAGCAGCCAAGGATTCAGAAGAAGAAAGAGAGAGTAGCTAACAGAAAACAGGACATGATCGCTAGTAATGATTACCATGTACTATTCCGTTAAATTTTATTGAACTGTATCATAGGAAATATAACAGAGACATTCCTCTAACTCGTGTTTTACTAGTTCTCTGACCTTACAATTGGTGCTTTCATTAGCCAACATGGCTGACAACACACATATGAAGGGTTTGGAGGTTTCCATCAATGCAATCAAATCTACCATGAAAAAGATGGTGAGCGGAATATATGCAGTCTTCTAATGTAGACCTATCACACATGGATCATGTTGAGGCCACTTTGGGCTCGTTTCAATTGGGTTATGCTTTTCATAGTCATTCAAAGTCCTCTATATCTTTGCCTTCTTAGCTACCCTTCAAGGTCATAAACATTTAAGTTAATTTCCCTACATTTGATGGCTTGAATATCCTAAACTAGATCTTCAAAGCAGAACAACTTGTCTATCATTTTTCTACTCCAGACACATCACCTCACCATCACCACCATTAACACGAAAAAGGATGTTGTTACGCGGTTTCAAATGATGACTCACACGAATTCTTTCCAATCCTGGGCTACATTCACTCACACCTTGGAGCTTGACTTTACTCCCTCACCCTATGAATCACCCTAGCCAACCTTGCTCAAACTCACCCAAACACATTATGTGTTTAAATGTTATATAGATTTCAAACCAATAGCCAATAGGGTTCAAACCCTTATCTTAGAGGTCGTACCCGACTATTTCATTAGCGGTCTTAAATCATACATTTGCATAGATGTCTTGGCCTATTCACCTTAATCTATATCCAAGGGTTTTTGCTTAGGTCAACTTTACAACGAAAAGTATAAACCCTCAGCCAAGCCCCCGATCCTTCATCTACACGAATACCTTACCACACTAACCCTCCCTTGACAACCTCCCCATCCCTTGTTTCCTACCCCAAAAATCCCTCCATCCAACCAACTGACTAACAACCTAAAGTCAAACACGTTACCCGTGCATAATTTGACATGATCCATTGATGGATACATTTAGTTTCTCTATATCGTTGTCAAATTGGCTCTAGTTAAAAATTATTTTTAGAAAAAACTATGAACAAAAGATAAAGATTGAACCCTTATGCTTATGTGTGCACAACTTCTACTCGGAGAAGATGGAACAAACATCAAAGCTTTGTCCTTGGCACTTAGATTAAAGGAAAGAAGAACAAAATAAATCAATGAAAAATGTTGTAAGAAGGTAGAAATGGAAGAAGGACGACACACTCTCAAGAAAGTGATAAGTCTGGTGTGGATTCGCCACAAGAGTAAGGAAGGTTTGGATGAGAATCCAATTGGTTCATCCAAGAACCCAGGAGAACTAATCTCTGGAAGAAAAAAATCACAAAGAGTATATAATATAACTCAAATTATTCAAAATTCCAAAACAAGGAGAAGACAAGTATCAAAGGCTCCAAAGCATTCCGTTTCTAGTTTGACGACTTACCCTAATTGAGGAGAGACTCTTTGTCACTAGTTGTACCCCACCAAATGTTATATGCACCTAATAATCCCATTTAAATCGGACCTTAAAACAAAATCAAACCAACTGCAGTAAAGCATAGTCTTAAGCAAACTAAAATACTAAAAAAAAGTATTTCATTCATTGAGCATTTTTCCCTCGTATACAACAAACCTTCAAACCAACTATCATGTTAAACATGAATTTGTCAACAAATGTAGGCCTAAAGTGCTCTCAGGGTCTCTTATCTTTATTTAAAGTAACGAATTAGTCATTTATGTTTTTTGTCCTAAATAAGTCCTTTATCTTTCAAATTTTTGATACATAAATCCTTTTCTGTTAACCGTGCTGATTTATGTGTCAAAAAAAAAGGATTTATGTGTCAAAAATTTGAAACATAAAAGACTAATTTGGGACAAAAAAGGATTTATGTGTCAAAAATTTAAAACATAAAGGACTGATTTGGAACAAAAAAAAATAAAGGACCAAATCGTTACTTTAAATAAAGATAAGAGACCCCAGAAGCACTTTAGCCAATAAATGTAGCGTATCTTTGATATGAAAAAATGAATTTATTTTCTTAAATTTTCAAAAGTTACTTCCGAAAAATTATGAAATATCCCCAACATATTAAACATGAATTTGTCAATAAATGTAGCGTATCTTTGATATGAAAAAATGAATTTATTTTCTATAAAAAAGTTACTTCCGAAAAATTATAAAATATCCCCAACATATTTTACGAGGTTAAATACTATTGAAATCTAGATTTCGACAGAGTATTAAAGTTACCAACACTTTTTTTTTTGGTTACAAAAGTTACCAACACTTTTATGCTAGTATTATATCACAAGTGATGTTATCTTAATATTAAAGAATAAAGTAAATCTCATCAAAAAAATAAATGCTAATTTTCCTACAAGTAAATAGAGTTGATGTCGTATCTGATTAGGATTCCTATCCTCATTTTTTTTTTGACAATCCTATCCTCATTGATAAAATGGTTATATTCATATTTCGTTGTAAAATACTCTATCTTCTTAATTAATGTGACTAAAGATACCTTTCCTGCTCTATCAAAAATTAAAACCTCCCCTTCCACTAGATTGATGATCCTTCCATGTGAAATCATTTCATCGAACTAAGATGATGCCCGTAGAAAAATAGGTTTAAGTAAAAGAAGGCGGTGACTAAATATTTTCTTTAGCATGTGATTTGATGTTAATGTTACATGATTCTGTTGTTAGCTTTTGATGTATTGGACAGTATTTCCTAAGAACTCTACCTTTGTTTTGGCTCCACCAATCTTCTGCTTGATTTTCAGTGAACCTTCGCTTACTGCATTTAAAAAATAAATTAATAAAAAAATATTAGAGACGAACATAAATGTTAAAGGTAGAAACCGAAAAAACAAGTTGGGTAAAATAATTAAAGAACAATAACTACAATGAAAGTCAAGCTAGACTCGATTGTAGCTCGTATCAAATATCTGTCTTGGTGTTGGTTTATGTTTAGGGTGAGAAGAGATTCTAGTTTATCTCCGCCACTATAGTGGAACAATGCTCTCACTTGTATCAACAATCTCTGATTCCTTTGTGTTATTCTGGTTTAGAGCGCACCTAATCATTCTATTCTAATCTTTGCTGACATCAATCCCACACAGTCCACTTGGGCTGGTGTACTAACTTCCCATTTGAGCCCTCCACACTCTCACATGGGTCATAACATATACTAAGGTGTCGCAACTCATTAACCATAAACTAAAATTTGTGGTTAACACAAATATGTAATGAAATTTAGTTAATAATTGATGAGTTGCCACCTTGGTATAGAAATTAACAGAGTTTAATACTTCATTAGCCATGTATGTGAACTACATTATCCAGTGAATTGCTGTCAATTTTAATCTTCCAATTTGATGTTCAAATAACATTTTATAGTTTAATATCACAGGAGGTTTGGTTCAAAATAATGAATCAGAAATTTGCACATGTAACTCACCTGAATTTAACTCGTTTAAAAATTTTGATTCCATCAGGCCGTAACATGAGTATGACATAAACCCCAGACTCAAATTTTTCAATGACTTGTGTTTCTTGTAGTCTCCCTTCTTGTCTTGAAGACTCCATTGATATTGAACAATTTTCTTCTGACTTTTGTGGAGGCACTGCTTCTCCATCAGATATAGATGATCCATTACTTTCTCTAAGGTCATGTCCTCCATTCTGAGATGGATCAACTCCTGCAGTGTCGTCATTTTTTTCTAGTATATCATCTCCAATTTGTTGCTCAGACTCAAACTTGGATCTATTTATTTCTTCAAGGAAATTTCCTTCATCTTGGCAATGCTCAACCCCAGCAGCAGCAGCATTTTCTACTTGTCTATGCTCTTGCAGTTCAAAAGTGCTACTATATGAAGTAGATTTATCAAATGGATGTTGTTTCAAATAATCTAACTTCGATGATCCATTGATTTCATCAGGGAAATTTCCTTCATCTAGACAATGGTCAACTCCTACAATATCAGGTTTGTCTTCTAGTCTGATTTTTTGCAGTAAGGGAGAGCCATTGTCTGCAGCAAGTGTACTTTGCTGCTTGGATTCCATCACTGATGGTATGGAGGATGATTCAGATTCTGACATTTCCTTTAGAAAATCGTCAGCTCGACTGTGCACACTACTTAAGACTTTACTTTCTGGAAATTCTACTAGTAGCTTCTTTGTCATTTCCTTCAACTGAACAAAACAAAAGAAAAGTCTTGCAAATTAGAACAAGGAGCTCAAAATCAGTTTTATTACATGCACAAAGAATGTTCACTACTAGATGGAGTTTATGAGAAAAAAGGAATACTGTCTAGAAGTTATACTACAATTCAAAAATTCAGTTAAGTAGAAGGATAAAATTGTATTAAAAAAGTGCAAGAGACCTAACCAATGATAGCAAAAGGGCAATGATGCCCCTGTAATTTTATTAGAGAACCAGAAAAGAATTACACAAGAGAGACTTCTCATATTGGGTCATAACATTGCCATCCCCACGAAATATAGACCATCCTCAAGTCTCAACTTAGGAAGTTGATTCCTAACATTATGTAGCTTCTTCCTCAGCTGAGAGAGAATAGTTTTGGCACTATGATAGGCCTAGACATAGTTCTATATGAAAAACTGGAAGTAACAACAAAAGATCTTGGCACAATAATGAAATTGATCGCGTCAGTTTTTGGACAAGCTTTTGTAGCTATTCTTCAACGTGCATCCTCTCAGCAAGCTCCACATATCCATATTCCCACACCATTGAATTCGACAATGCAAAGCCATTTGATGTTGCCATTCTTAGACTATTTGATTCATTTCAAGATTTTAGCTTCAGAGAACCATTGCAAATAGATGCCAAATGAGAGAGCAGCTTGTTTGTCTTTGAACATCCGACAACCTTTTGGACAATTGATTGTGTTTGTCAAAATGACAAATGCAACGATAGTAAAGTCCTTACAATATTGTTATTATAAACCAAAGGAATGTACCATGATGGGTAACTGATAGAAGTAGAATCCATAGAATTGATATTGAAACAGTATTGTATTAATTGAAAAAGATGAGCATACAGTTAGAAACTGTCCAGAGTCACAGACTCCTCCAAAGAGCAATACTCTCCTAACTAAATTCCGAACAAACTCAATGATACCCCCTACATTCCTCTCACCACATTACATATAGTGGAATATTCTTCACGTCACTCCACTAACTCTCTTACTTCTTGATTCCCTTTTATTTCTCTAGAATATTCTTTCCAAGTCATGGGCTTCTTAATGGCATGACGCACGGTCCGTGCGCCATCTGGAAAATAAATTGGTGCATCACGCACGGTCCGTGCGCCATCTGTCTCGGGGTGCAAATTTCTCGTTTCGTCGCTCCTTTCGATTCCAAACCTCTTATAATCTTGTTCCCAACCAATTGTGATGATACTACCTTGATAAAATCATTGTTTTGAAGGTGTTCAACTTGATTTTTGAGAAAAGGTTTTGAAAGTATAAATATTCGAAAAACCGAAAAGTAGATCGCGTGTGAGTACATGTTTTGAATAACTAATCGAATTATGTATACAACTTGGTACCGTATTATAACGCCGGATGTCTTGTATAGTATTCATCAAAACGGGTTATAAAACAACAATAGATATAAAATATATCGAATATAGAAGTCGGCCCAATGCGGGTGTGATATATAAATTATATCAAGTTGGGTGACGACCCAACGAATAGCATACTAGGCGGGGAAGTCATGAGCCCCTACCCTAGGCCCTGGAAACGTTATGGAATAGTTACTAACGGGGGTTTATCGTGATTGTGGCTGTTGCACGGACGATGTTATGCTAAGTTCAATGCACGATTCGCCGAGATTGTGGCTGTTGCACGGTCAGTGTTTCAATTGGTAAGCTTGTAATGGTAAAGTAACTTACAAGGCTTAAAAATAAATGAATAGCACATAGATGCCGAGATTGTGGATGTTGCACGATCGGTAATGGGCTAAGTATTTATATGAGCAAATAGTTTATGAATTAAACTATGTTGCAACGGTTTTATAATTGAACCGAGTGATGTGAGGGGTTACGGTAAAACTCACTGAGATATGTTGTCTCATCCTATCATATGTTGTTTTTATAGAGCACAGGAAATAAGGATAGCAAGCGGCATGGTCAGTTGTCATGCTCGAGGAGACGTCGGAGATTTAGTCTTTCATCCTTGTTTTTGATTCCGATGTTGTCTTTGTATTCGGTCTTGTGACTCGAATTTGATTAATGATGTGTAAGAGTTTTCGTTGTTTCTTGCAACGATGTTTATCTAAGCAGAAATTTTTATACTCTGATGTAAACCAAAATGTATGTTTAGGTATCTCTATGTATTTCTTTGTTTTAGAAATACTGGGGTGTTACAACTAGGAAGGCGTATAAGGCGTCTGATAAGATCCTCTGTGGAGGGAATATCTGATGCTAAAAGAATGTTGCTCCGGACTGACTCATATTTTTGATGAAGGCCATAGATCATGCAAACATTGTCCAGTTTCTCAAGCATTTTCTTTGAGTCGTTGTCGGATACAAGGAGCTTGAACTCGTTTACAGCTGACTGGGCTTTGTTTGCATATGTCATGATGTTGTCTTCCGTTTATTGAAGAGTGGCTAAACTATGAATAACACCATAAAGACGCTGAATTTCATTTGAAAACACATTCTTAGCCTTCTGCCAAATATCATAATAAGTGGTGTATGAGCAATAGTGGAACAACAAAGAGGGTTCAATAGTTTGTCACAAAAGAGAGACTAATTGACAGTCTGCTTGTTCCCAATCTTGACGCAGATCTTTTTCAATGTCAGAGGAATTCTTAGTAAGGTGATCGGAAAGCCTTTGTCCCAAAAATCACATTTTGACGGAAGCCGACCAATTCAAATAATTATCACCATTGAGTTTTTCTGTTGTTATAGAGGGATTACCGGAGAAAACATAAGATACAAGATTCTTACCCAAAGATCCAGACTTTTCCTTTTCTGAAGACGAACTCATTTTTGATGACGATGATGATGATGAGATAACCAAGAACAATAAGAGGAATGGCAGACCAGTAATTTTTACTACGAACAGAGATCCCGTAATAAGAGGAATTGGCAGACCAGTAACAGAACAGAGATCCAAACAGAAACAGTACCAGCAAACACCAAAGTTCAGATAGAAACAGTACCAATAACACCTAAAAAAACGTAAGACCACTGTCCACTGTAATATCTGAAAACGTGAGTCCACTGTTCACAGAGATTATCAGAACAGAGAGATCGGCCCACGACGAGTTGAACGGAGCAAACGGCGCGTCAAACAGAGCTCTGTAGGGTGGCGCGTGGCCTTCACGCGCCGGTGAACCTGTTGCGTCTGTAACCGCGCGTGATGGCGCGTCAGGGAAGGTACGGCGGCGAAACTTCAGGGGATGGCCGATCTGACGACAACGATTCTGATGATAGGGTTTTTGGAGTACCTAGGGCCATCTAATATGGACTTATGACGGGACAGCTAGGGTTATAGATGTGAAGGCTAAGGTTTTTGGAGTTTTCAGTCCCACTGATCGTAGGCTGTTGATACCATGTTAAAATAGGAGACACACGATATTGGTCACGCAGTTCGGCCAATCGTTGCCTACGTCTGCGACTACAGAGCAGCTGTAGTTCTGTCTTATTAATTTTGTGTATTGAGTACAAGCACTAATGAGTTTAAATAGGCTACTCTATGTGTAAACCCTAACGGGCCTGGTAAATAGCCCGAGTACATATATAAATAACTCTACTATTTACAACATATCTCAACAGGATTTTAAAAAATGGTGATATGGACTAATAATCGAAAGAGTGTCCAAAAGAGTGTGTCTGAAAGGTTATCCCAAGCATTTCTCTTTATTTCTTTCATTTTCCCATTAGGTCCACCAATAAGTTTATGTCACACATTAAATATAATTAATCAATAATGATTTAAACTACAAGGTCTAAATTCAAAAGATTTATATCTACATTGTTATCTTGTTTAAAAGCATTCTAACAAAATATGCAGACAAATCATAAGTTCATTGAAACATTGTGGAGATAGTAAAGACAAAGTTGCAATCGACTTAGTCAAAAATTGATGCCATGTCCACTAAAAGTTTAAACTTGTGTTTGAAGTGCAAGGTGCAGGTCACCTATGATTATATTCTAATAATAATTGGCCTCACCGCCTATGATTAATTCATTATAGCTAAACTACATATTTTATTGTGCCCTCCCATTTCCATGACTATGCGTTCCATTTTCCAGTATTTCTTATGGTTAATTCAATTATTTGAGCTATGTCCCAAGCATTCAGATTGTAGATACCTGATGTTTTGTTGATTCAATAAATTCTTTTGCTTCTCTATGATTAGAAGATTCCACGGCAACCAAGGCAATAGCTTCTGTGGCCTGTTTCTGAAGCTTCTGAATTTCCACATCTTTCATGTCACTTCTTTGCTCCAAACTTCGAATCTATGAAAACAAATATCCATTAAATTCGAAATGGGAACAGGGTATGTGTCTATAAGAAAAAAAGGATGTGATTAATATATTTAAAATGGTACTAAATTTACCTGGCTTTGCAAATTCAAGACTTGTTTGTTCAAAAGATCATATGTCCTTTTCAAACTATTGAAATGACCCCCAGAAAATCTTGGACACACAGAACGCGGAGGGCTTGATCTGTTTGTGTTTGGGGATTTTAGAGTTGAATCGGCAGGTGGAGTTTGTGATGAACTGAGGGCTGTTTCAGGTTTCAAAACACTTTGAATAGAACTCAGTGAACTTGGAAATGCAATATCTTTCAATTTTAAAAGTGATGGAACTTGTGAAGCACGTACAAAGGAAGTAGAACCAAATTCGGTTCCAGGCTTATTATTCTTTATCTCAAGATATTTTATCGGTTCAGTAACGGAAGAGAGAAGAATTCTTGTAAGCCTTACTACTCCTTGGTCTAATCTATCTCTGACAACTGTGGGAGTATCTTTTACATTATGCTTTGAAGGATCACCAGCCTCAACAACTTTAAGCTTAGTAAAACAAGAATCACAAACACGATGAGGTTTTTCTGGTGATGGAGCCATTGCAGCTTTTAATGCCTTTCTAGAACTACAAGTATGGCAGAAAAGTGATCCACAATTAAAACAATTGTGCCTTTTTCTTGTTAAACCAAATGCTTGTCGACAACCAGAGCAAACAGATTGGTCAGTTCCAGTTACCCATTTATGGATGCATATACAAGATGTAAAGTTTGAGCCACATGAAATATTTTTTATATGCCTATCTTTCAAGGCTACCACCAGAGTAGGAGATTTTCTATCATCTGTATCTCCATGTCCTAGTCTTCCACTAGCACCTTTTCCCCATGAATATAGTTCATTTCTTGATGTCAAGGCAACAACATGATGTGCTCCACATGATATTTCCTCAACAAACTCACCAAGCAACTTATCTTGGACTAGAGTAGGTACTTTTCCAGCAGACATTGGATTTCCTAATTGACCATTTTCGGTGCTTCCCATTGTAAATACATGACCAGATGTAGTGAGAGCAACAGTCATTGTGTGTCCACATGCAATCTGGTGGAAATTATATTCAATAAGAGGCGAGACACGGGTAGGCTGAAGGTATGTTTCCTTGTTTCCATGTCCCAAACGATATTTGTCGCCATCGCCCCATGTGAAGAGCTTCCATGGTGAAACATTTGAACCAGATTGAAACATAACCTCTACAATAGCTGCAGTGTGCCATACTCCACAAGCAACCTTAATAGTCTTTAGTCCACCTAATAACTGTACTTCCTTCGGATGCAACAGACTATCTTGATTACCATGGCCCAAAACACCAAATGTTCCGTCACCAAAAGTAAACAATTTCCCATTCGAGGTTGCGAATGCAGAATGCCATGTGCCACACGCAACACATACAACTTGAAGTCCATCCAAAGCTCCACTGACCCTTTTTGGGATCCAGTGGCTAGCCTCAGTACCATGGCCAAGAAGTCCAGCATTATGTGTACCATCACCCCATGTAAAAAGATCATTAGATTTTGTTACAGCACATGTATGATACTCTCCACATGCAACACTTTCCAAAGCATCATCTACCAGATACTCAACTAGACGGGGCTGGCCAAAATGTTTATCAATTCCATGGCCAAGTCTTCCACCAGATTCTTCTCCCCAAGTAAAAACCTCTCCTTTCTTGTTGACTATAGCAAGATGATGCGCACCGGATACAATGTGACGAACATCATGAGCAACATTTGATTCTAAGGGCCTAGGAATCAACACTTCTGTCTTAGAAGGAACCTGAATTCCAGTACCATCAGAAGAAATCTCATCTGCAAAAACCTCTCCCCATATGTAAACATCACCTAGTGTCTCAATATCATCTGGTTCAGATCCTCCACTAGAATTGCTAGGAGTACTTGATCTTGATGAACTAACACGGAAACCATCACCAACACTTGCCCTTGGTTGCATATCTGCACGTTCTTCTAATCCCCCATCTATGCTTACCAGGAAAAATGCCTGAAGTTAACTCTAGTGCTACATCTAAAGGAGGACCACTATGGATAAAGCAAAAAATAGACTTGTAAACAAGTATCCGCGACTCACAGTCCCTGAAATCACAAAAGATCAACCTATTAGAAAGCTTGCATTTTATATGACAGTTTCAAACAAATGCATAATGTTAAAGACTTGAGTGCATAAATCACCAGTTAAATATCTGCTAATTAAATTGAAATAATTTCAAGAACACTCCACATGTTTATTTGTTTTTTAAAATCCAATCAGCAACAACAATTTGTCAGATGATAGAGAAGTTTTAAGATGCAACTTAGGATCATGTTTTTCAAATATTTCATCCTAAACATTGCACATTTTTTGATGAAATTTCACATAAACCATATATTCGGAAGCCTACAATTGAAAGGAAACTGAGAAAAATGAAAAGAAAAATCAAAGCAAAGAGTTATACAGCATTTGCAAAACTATCAATGACACAAGTAATGACATCACGTATAATTTAGAGCTTATATGTTCTTTAATATGTGATATACTTTGGTAAAAATAGAAGATTTAGAATAACGACATATTTTCCTGTAACTTAAAACCATAGTTATCAAAATCGAGATTCTACGCAAGATCGGAAGCAGGGTAGCAAAATCGGAAATCGTAAAATCGCAAGTAGAATCGTAAGATTCTACCAAAAAAAAGTATCAAAAACTAGAATCGGAAGGGGTTAAACAAAATCGTAACTCGTAAAATCGCAAGTAAAATCATAAGATCCTATGAAAACAAAATATTAGTATATATATACACACCTAGTAATATTAGAAAATGGGGTATTTTTTGGTGAAAAGGGGGTTGAGGTTAGAAAAAGAAGTTATGTATACTAGAAAAGGGGCTATTTCTAGTGAAAAAGTGGGTGTTGTTAGAAAAATAGTTAAAAGTACAGTTTTGGGCCAAGCCCATTACCGTAACCCAAGTTTTATCTATACCCTAATTTTATTTCACTTCACAGCAGCCGCACCATCTACTTTCTTTTCTGTTTTCTTCTTCCAACTATTGTATCTGATTCAGATCTTCTTCTTCACAAGATGAAATTTCAGATCTTCTTCTTCTATCCTCCTCTCTTTCATCTTCTTCTTCTTCTTCCAACGCGATCCTGCGTTAAATCGTGGCTCCTAACACCTTTTTGCTTGCGTAAAAACGATGTGGGTTGTGCAAAATCCGACCCGATTCCACAGTCAATGTTCTTGCGATTTCCATCGTGAAATCGTAAGAAAAATCGCAAATCATACGATTTCACTAACTATCGCACGATTTCACTAATTTTTCCGATTCTGCTATGAAATCGAATCGTAGGAGGTGTGTGGAATCGGAAAATCGTACGATTTTGCGATATAAATCGCAATTTTGATAACTATGCTTAAAACTCTGCTTCTACTAGTGGTAAACTGATCTTTCAAGGCAACCACTATGACTAACTAATGTCCATGGGAAATTCAAAGGAAGTAGCGGATACTAAGTGCAATTTTGTAAACTGTAATCCAAATTTAGAATAGACACAATCATTGGATCGGTTTCTAAAACAATTCACATAAACTAAGTCCTATTATCCCTATTTTTCTGTTCAGTTGAAAACGATTTAAGGCTTACAAACAATATCTATAGCTTGATTCCATGGGGGCCTAATAGATAACTTTGACATACTAGTTACTATACCTCATTAGTGGTGTTAATGTGGGATTTCACCAAATAATAGTGTTAGAGAGAGAGAGAGAATCAACCAATCTATTGACAGTTCTATATATGAATGGAAAATAAAATAACAGCTTGATTCATTTTCTTTTCTTTCTTCAAATCAAATTATTAGACCTAAACGAATTATCAAAGTAAATATGTTTTCTCACTAGACAAGGGCAAGGCAACCATACCCGGTTAGTATAAACATGTGAAAATGAGAGATAATACTTTTCTGGTAGAAAATATGATCTGAAGACAACAACCTGCAAAGTTGTAACAACAAACACAGGATTTCATAAATATCAGCCATGAGGCAACACCCAAAGAAAAAATTAAACTTTAACCAAGCATTGTGCAGCAATATATGTGAAAGAAAACCAAAGTTCATATTTGTATCCTTTCTATAATAAAGATAAATTATTTCATCCTACTAATGCCACTAAACCTGAAAATAATCGTACAGAGACATCATGCACATATCAACTATAGAGGTGGGACAATGCCCAGCATATCTAATGCTAGAACATAAATTTGATTTTTCAGTAAAATCTCTGATTGTTTGAATAGGAAATATTTTGTCTTTCTGTGCATTACTAGATCCTATGAATATATATACATACACACATATATAATGTGGTTGATAACGGCAAAATGGGCGGAAAAACCAAAGGCTTGATGCGACGCCAAGTTATGGTGCTGAGCGGTTTTCAGGTGCGGCGATCGCGGCACCAGAATCGCGCTAGAAGCGTCCTGTTGCGGCCGCTACACCAATGTCTTCGTTTTCTATGCAGCTTTTGCGTTTCAGGCAACAAAAAAGAAGATGAGAGAAGAACAAAAACAGTGAAATAGAAGGAAGGAGAGAAGAAGATGCAGAGAGATGCGAGAGAAGTAGAAGTTAACGCAGAGAGAGAATAGAAAACCTTCAGTTTTTTTTTTGGTCCATGAAAACCTTCCGTTGAGAACTATGGTTGGATTAACCTTGTAACGGGCTTGGCCCAATGCCATTACTTTCCCCACACCCCCTCCTACTCTTTCACACCCCCTAACTTCTAAAAACCCTAAAATACCCTCAACTTAAAAAAAAAAACACACACACACACACTCCTCTCACCCTCACACCCCTCACTCCTCTCACTTTCCCTTTCACTCTCCCTCTCATTCGAACCCTACCCTTCAACTCTCCCTCTCACTCAACTTCTCACAACTCACTCAATCTCACCCAATCTCCCACTCAATCTTCTCCACAAACACCCTCAAGACCACCTGGGTTTTGTTCGCCTCCTCTCACTCTCTCTAATCGTTCCATTTTCATTCAGGTAACCCTCTCTCCCTTCTGTACATTTGGTTTTTTTTTTCTGTGCATCTGTTGTGTTCGCATGACCTCATGCGAACACGTGAAAACGAAGGTGTTCGAATGAGGTCATGCGAACACAGTTCGAATGAGGCCATGCGAACACCTGTTCGAATGGGGTTGTTCGAACAGGTGCGAATGATTCTGTTCGAACAGGTGCGAATGATTCTGTTCGAACAGGTGTGACAGTATTGTTTCTATTATTTTGCTGGTTATGTTGCTTAATTGGTTTAATGGTTGTTGTTTCAGATATGGCGAGGCATCGTGGTGGTAGTTCACAACAGCCGGAGCGTAGGCCACCCCCGACGGCTTCCGAACGCAAACGGAGGCAAGATGGAGCTGAACCTTCCCGGAGGGGTAGGCGTAGGGACAGATTAGACGTCCCTCCTCCCCCACCGGAGGTTGATGATATTGGCCGGGATATTGAGCGTGATGGTCAATTTCCGGCATATGAGCTGGCCGGCCCTTCTGGTCATACACATGAGGAGGTTGGTGCTCAACATGAGGAGGATGTTGAGCCTCAGGAGCCTGCTGCTGCTCCTAGGGCTACATTCCCATTCCCTGGTGGACCTGTTGATGGTTCTGTCTTGCCCACATACGGGTCTCATATTTTGACTGAGTTCTATGCTGGCCGGGTAAGTTATTGTTATATAATAGCGTGTTGTCAATTTTGTTTCTTATTTTGTTGAACATATTGGCTTATTGTGCCTGTGTCATTTGTCAATGCAGGTTCGGCCGGACATAACTATGATTCCACATGGACCGGTTAACCTTGTGGTCCATGCTAGTATCAGGGAGACTCTTATCCTATCGGGGTTGTTCCCTCTCATAGGACTTGGTTTTCCCCTCACTCACAAGGGGCTGCTGAACGCATTCATAGAGCGTTGGCAGCCGGATACATCATCATTCCACCTTCCTGTGGGTGAGATGTCTATCACCCTTGATAATGTATCCCAGCTGCTACACATCCCCATCACGGGCCAGTTCTATGACATGCTTGACTGGACTTCGTGGCAGGGAGAGCAGCTGCTGATTGACTATTTGGGGGCCACCCCCCAAAATGCCGCTGAACAGACTTCTGCGCGAGGGTTGTCAGTTGGTCTTGTATGGCTGAGGGATCATGTCTACCACCCAGCCATAGCTGAGCAGAGGTGGCATCATGCTGCTAGGGCCTATTTGCTCTATCTTTTGGGCTGCACATTGTTCGCAGACAAGTCAAGAAGCAAGGTTAAGCTTGGCTACCTAGGTATGCTTCTTGATTTGAACAATGTTGGAGACTACTGCTGGGGGGCAATGGCCCTTGCCCATCTTTATGATCAGCTGAAGGATGCTTCAAGAAAGAAGACGAAGAAGATGGCTGGTCATATGGCTCTACTACAGGTATAAAACTTACTCTTTTTTTTTATAAGTTTGCTTTAGGTTTACTTTCAGATTTATAATCAACCAATGATATGTTCATTACAGTGTTGGATTTTTGAGCACTTCCAGAGGGTTCATCCGGAGTGCTGGCTGTATGGTGAGCCATTTGCCGGATAGAGTGCTCAGACAGTTTGGCCAGGTACAGCACATCCCGGAGGAGCCCAGACCTGCAAATCGGGCCGTCTGTACTATCACGGAGTGTGATGAGAGGTGGACACAGTTCCAGGACCACTTGGTGGCGCGGGGGCCTCCCTGTGTGCCGTACTCCTCAAACACGGTGCCGGGCTACTTTCCATGGTTTTCTAGTGTCTCACATCCCTTTGCCTTCCCTGAAAATTATGTAGAGCTTATGGATGAGCCGGATGTCAGTGTGGTACGTGTTTTTTATGTTAATTACAGTAATAAGTTTCTTCTACTTATTTAAATCTACTTATTTAAATAATGTTATGTTATTTGTTTGACAGATGCTGCCAGAGCTCCTGGATATGGTGGATGAAATGGATGGGACCATCAATGATAATGTCCTAGAGCCAACCAGGAGCGTCTTTCAGCGCATCAAGAGGTTGCTCAACCCCTTCCGTAGGTTTAGGAGGAGGATCGTCAATGTGTATCAGAGGAGGGGGCGCAACACCCAGTAGGATGATGTCTTAGGGGGGATATTTGTTTGGAACTTTTGTATAATTTAACTACTTTTTATATTATTAAGTATTTTTCTGATGTCATCTACTTAATTTGGCGCAAATTTATTGCCTTTTTATTACAAACCATAACCATACATGAAATACGAAAGACATAAAACCAACATAAGCAAACAACTAACTAAGAAACTAGTGTTTCGGTAGTCCCTGTTCCAGAAGATAAATGATCTCTTCTGGAGTGCGTATTGTGTCCACGTACAACTCTAAGACTTGTCGCCCCATCAGAAGTGTAGCATGATATTCCATCATGGTCCCAACGTCGTCATCGTTGCGGATCTCCATAACTGAAAAATAGGCAGTCCCGTAATCAAGACGGTTGTACTTTCGGTAACGTATACGCTCCACGTCTTTACGCCACGCTCCCTCTGGACGAATCTTCCTCTCAGCCTTTTCCTTCAGTTGGGTGAAGGTGATGTCCTTACTCATCCTGCAGAATACATGGTTAGGACAACGAAACACAACACCATGTTCGTCGGTGGTGACAGTCCCATGGTGATGAAGGGCCGTTAGGAATTTGTCGTTTGAGTACTGGGTTGGGCACAATTGCCATTCCATTTCAGCTTGGTTGTAGCTGTCAAGAGGGAGAGTAGGTTTTGGTGAAGAAGCAGATTAGGGTTTGGTGAAGAAGGTCTGAGGATGTGAACCCCCTTTTATAATAGGCATGGTGAAATGTCAGGCGTTGATTTCATTTTTAGATCACAAATCTGAGCCGTTTAAATTCTATCTGTTCAGACACATTTTCCAAAGGGATTGACATCCACTCCTTTATCTGACACACATTTGACTGATTGTAAGCCGTTGATCAAAACTGTCGGTGGAATCTGAGACGTCCAATATCTGTCGCTCTGCAACACTGGTTCGAACAGCATCATGCGAACCTATTCGCATGACCCCATTCGAACAGGTGAAAAACACCCAAGAGGGTGTGTCCCCATATTTAACACACGCGAATGGCCTCGTGCGAACCTGTTCGAAGGCCCGTGTTCGAACAGGTGAAAATTCGTGAAAAAAAAGAGGTTTGGCCTGGCCTTTTGGTCATTTCACACCCTTATGGGGTGTGTTTCGAGTAGGAGGGGGTGTGGGAAAAGCAAACGCCTTTTTTAGGCCAGACTTATCCCACACCCCTTGCTACTCAGCCCACACCCCCAAAGCCCCTAAATCCCCAAAATACCCTTAAATCAAAAACACCCCCACGAAGGAAAATTAGTGGATTCGGTTGAGGCTTCCCGAAAAATTTCGATTGAGGTCAACCGAATAGTGTAAAAGAGAGGTGTGTCTCAAAAAAATACCCGTTCGGGTGTGCCTAACCGTAAGTTTTCGGCTGACCCTAACCGTATCGGTAAAAATTCCCAAAAAAAAACACGGAGCGCATACCTCTTTAATGGCATATTGGTCATTTCGCAGGGTTTGGGGGTGTGGTGTGAGTAGCAAGGGAAGTGGGAAAAGACAGGCCCTTGTTTTCTCTCTCCTTCCACCATTGTATTTTTGTGATGGAGAAGAAGGAGGGAAGGAGAGGATCCAAACAGTTTGTTATCAACATTTTTTATATATTTCCTTTTTACTCTTCAATTTTATTTATTCTATGTATCTATCAACCACCACCATTCGCCTAGTGGCATAAATTACCTTTAGATATGGGGTCGATTTGGTGCTCCAAGTTCGACCACATAATGACGAATTTGGCATTGGCTAGTATAAAATTTACCTCTAAGTATGAGTGGAAATTAACATTTCGTTTAAAGTGGCGAGACACTCGGTAAATAGCCAATAATAGTTCCAAAAAAAAGACGTGCCTATCATTTATGTGACCATTTAATGTGTCTAACTCATAAGTATCAAGTTTGTCAAAAAAACACAAGTATCAAGACTTTAACCAAGTCTGCACCGCACATAAGCAATATTATATATACTACGTGCCCGTCTTCCGCTTTTGATATTGCGCTACAGTAGATTCTTTAAGGATTTGTAGTTTATTGTGTTCCGGACTGGGTTATCTCAGTCCAAAAGGGCTTCGCTCCAAAGGCCCGATAAAAACCTCGCGTTATGTACACCCCTATTTCATTCTATACAACTGCAATGTTTGCTAAACATGTTTTTTTTTAACATTCTTACTAAACTGGTCTGACTAAAATTGGTTAAGGTTATGAGCCTATGACTTTTCCTCACAGACTTGATCATATCTTGGAATGGTAGTAAACGATAGCAATGGTTTAAGTTTAGATCTCCTTAATGAGGCTAACCACTTAGCTTATATCTCTTGGCCAAATTTGCATTGCTAATTTTGATTCGGTATGTAATGAGGAAAATTCAAAATAAATTGCTTCATTTTTGGCCTCTACTCTCATGCCACTCATTTATCAGAATGAATTATCTGTTTACCAAAGACATTTATTTTTTTTAAGATGGCAGGATATACATACAAATGATGGTGAAATATTACAAAGAAACTACAACTAAAATGTTATAAACATCTACATCTGCTATGCTTTCAGTAGCAAATATAGATTGCAGGAACTTCATCTTCCAAAATTTCTAAAAAAATGCTATGAGTATTAATCCCTTTAAATATGTAAGAAACAACAATAGTGAGGTGAAAGTTACTCGACCAGTCATTCATGTAATGGGTGCAAAATTTCCAAGATAATAATGGGGGATGTCATGAAAATTTGTCATGGGGATGATATGAAAATTTGTCACGGATAAAAAGTGTAACATCCCCAATTTCGCTAATTTAAATTATTTAAATTAGCAAGAGGTCAAGATGATTAATTAGCATTATTGATTAATTATGATATGGTGAGTTAATTGGGATTTTAAGCAAATAGGAGCACAAGGGTATTTTTGTCTTTTCCACACATTAATGAGTTTCGGCTAAACCATCCTCCACAGAACATAACTATATGCAATATGTGATTATTGTATAAGTATTGTGTGATTAAAATTGACTTAAGAAGAAGTTAAGGAAGTTTAAGCCAAAATTGGACATAAGGGCACTATGGTCATTTCGCCCCTTTTAAGTGAATTTGAGCTGAAGCAACACACAACACATGAGTCACATTTCATTCAAGCTGAAAACAGAAAATGGAGAGGGTTGAGAGGGAGAGAAAACCATGGGAAAAGGAAGGGGATGAAGGGAGGAGACCTCCACCAATCCTTCATGCATGTCTATTCTATTTGCACCATTGTGATCCTTATCCCCTCCTCTCCAAACTGATACTGATTTCACCCCCAAAGAATCACCCATCCTCCTTTCACCATTTTCGCACCTCAAGTTCCAAGTGAGAAGAAAATGGATTCCTAGCTTGCATGTGGTTCCAATAGAACTTTAGGAGGGGTTTGAAGCCTTACATTTCAGTTGGAGTGTTGCGGTGCAAGATGAGGAGCCACATTTCGAATTAGAAACACATTTGGAGAAGGTTCAATAGCTAGAGGTGCTGGGATTCGAAGTTGGGGTTGAAGATACTCAAGTTCACCAATAGGGAAACAAATCCAGTAGAAAACCCGTTTGTACCACCTTCAGTAATTAACTGATATCTCTCTGTAAACGGCTCAGATGAACGTGATTCTTGATGATTTAGAAACTAGACAAGAAATGCTTCGAAATAGGAACAAGAATGAACCGATTTCATTGAGTATGGTGGGAGAAAAAGGAACTACAAGTTTCAGTTTTTGTATTAGAGTCAGTTTTAACCCAGCCCATTGTTTTCGTGATAGCTAACTGAGTACTGGGTGCATGCATTTGAAACCGGAATCATACGAAACTAGATAAAATTATCTACACAATGGGCACTGGTTTGAAGGGTTTTGGCCACGATTTGACCAAGATACACGTGTTACAAAACTGCTCACTGATGCTGGAAAACGGATGTGGAACTAGAAATATTGGTTTCTCAAATTTCGGATCGAATCGCCAAAGTTCGAGAGACGCCAATTCCTTAGTCAAGGAGGAAGTTCAGTAGCTGGGATTTGTGTTTGGTTGCTGTTCCGAAGTTCAGTTTCGAGTATCGGACGAGTTCGGTGCGAGTACGTGATTACGGGGATCGTTCGAGAGGTTACGGTTCGGTCGTTTCGTGTGAGGACGTGATTTCTCGCGAGGTCGTCAAATCGGTGAGTTCTATACTCGCTTAGGGACGTTTTGTTGTCGAGTCATTTTACTTTCTGAAACGATATTATTGAAATTCGCTTTGTGAAAACTTGACGAAAACGTTTTATCGAAAAACCGTAAATTGCATAATTGCTCAAATTGATTAGATTGTTGATTGATGATATGTATTGTTTGATTGTTTAATCGCTTTCACTGGATTGGAATAATATTCGTTATGTTAGGATGTCGACCGGAACGAAATTGGAATCGAAACGAACTTGGAAAAATGACACGAAACCGGAAAATTGGCCACTGGCAAGGACGCACGGATCGTGCCTCACAAGGGCACGGGTCGTGCGCCTTGTTCCCAGTAGCCAAGAAAAATGAATTTTTACACAGCACGGGTCGTGCGCCTCTGGGCACGAACCGTGCGTGACCTACGCAAATCAGCCTTTTCAAATTTTAAGACCGCACGGGTCGTGCGCCCTTGTGGCACGGACCGTGCGCCCTGTAAGATTTTCAAAACTGAAATTTAAGTGATACGCACGGGTCGTGCGCCTCTGGAGCGCAGACCGTGCGGATCCTTCTGTTACCCTAACTCAATCCTTTTTAATCCGTTCCAAACGATTCTGATTCCTTTCCGATTGATTCCCCAATGTTTCCCAAAGATGGAAACCTACTTATGTGATGAAATGAAAGAAGTTTGAGGTAAATCTCACAAGTTATAAATGCTAAGGAAAACCGTACATTAGTGAGACGCGAGTGTACACCCTTAATTCATAAAGGTCAAGGTAAGAAAATGTTAATTCACGGCAAAATACCTTCCCTCGTGGAAGGGTAGACGGTACATGACTGAATTCTAGACGGCCCAATGCGGGTACATGTATATATAATATATAATAAATACAAGAGGATAAGGGTGACGACCCTTAGAGGATTAGCATACTAGGGGAGGGGAAGTCATGAGCCCCAAAACCTAGACTCAAGGGGTTTCGCCCACCATGAAGTGCCTATAAAATAGGTAGGCCGAGGTGTTATGCTAAAATCATGGAACGAAATGTAATGCGTAGTTGCTTAGTAGGGCTAGAAATTACAAGAGGTAAAATATGATATGCTTCATGTGTCGCTTAGGAGGGCCATGAGCATAAAAGTTACATGAAATTAAAATATCCACGTGGTTGCTTATTAGGGCCACGAGTTTAAAGCAAAGGAAATAATGAACCGCTAGAGTTATTAAGGGGTCTCGATAGGACTCGCTGAGATAATGTTTATCTCACCCTTCATATTTGTGGTTTTTACAGAGAAACAGGGGAAAGCAAAGGCGGCGAAGCACGGTTAGCCGGTGCGACTCATGGAATTATGGGAAATTGGATTTCCTGTTTAGCCCTTTGTATTTTTATTTAGTTACGTCACCGATTGTATGACTTTCATTGTTTAAGTTGTAAAATCGTTTCCGCTACTTTGTGTTTTGAGTATTGAACACCAGGATTATGTACAAGTCTTAAGTTTTGAAACTTAAGCATTTTCAGGAAGTTAATGAGGTTCAGAGAACCATTTGATATGTATTATTGAAAGTTTAAGTTGTGTTCAATATTTCAATAACAGGAAGTTACTCTGATGTATGCCATTTAGTGCATTTCGGTGATTCTAGAAGTTAGAATTTATCGAGGTGTTACATTATGGTATCAGAGTTGTTCGACCTAGTCGGGCTTAGTTTAGTTTAGGGTTGAGTCGATTCCTTGTTAGTCCTTGTTGTGATTACACTTGTGATGCTAAGAGACATTGAGCCTGATCAACTCAATACTTGGTGTATCATAAGCGAAATTATGGAAGGATGACCAAGACGTAGTCCTCGACCAAGACTGAAGTTCCTTAAAACCCGTTTCATCTTAGGGAATATTGGAAAGAAGAAGGTAGTTAAGCCATCAACTCCGAATGCAAAGTTAAAAGGTAACCTATCAAGGGAAAGAAAGTGCAGTTGTATGATTCCTCAAGATTCCCCAAGTGTTTTGCTGGTAGGAAGCTCAAGAGGTGAATGTCGTCCTAGTGCGACTCAGTGGTAATATCTTAAGAAAAAGGGGTCACTCAATCCAGAGTGCCCAAAAAGAGGAAAAGAAAGGGTCAGATAAGCCTACTTCAGCTCGAGAGAGGGTCTACACTGCAGATGCTCAGAAAGTCAAGGCTACAGACACTCCACCGAGAATGTGGATATTGTCCTAAGTATGAGATTGTGTATTGATTATCGTCAGTTGAATAAGGTGACTATCAAGAACAAGTACCCTCTACCGAGAATTGATGATTTATTAGACCAATTGAGAAGAGCATCTGTATTTTCAAAGATTGATTTGAGGTCCGGCTATCACCAAATCAGGATTCGAGCTTTGGACGTCCCGAAGACACTACAAGAAAAAAGGAGTTTCACGTCACTTGATCGGCGTCGCGTGCCCTCAACTGACGTTAAATGGATGGAGATTGTTTCTAAGACCGGCATTTCCCGTCCGTTGTTAACCGAAGGCAAGCCACAAGCAACCGACGCGGTGCATGGGCGCGCATAGTTATTGGTTTCCTTGCAAATCCTAAAATTCACCCTATTTCATTTTCCCGCAAATGTCATCCTCCAGCACCCAAAATCTAGATCTTCAAACCAAACCGTAAAATAAAATCTTAGAAACGATTTTGATTTTGATTCTCCAACTTCTCGCAAGATCTTCTGAGAAGGCTGAACCGATTTCGATTCTCACACTTTGCTCTTCTCAAAAACGCTAAGCCTCTCTGAAACGCTGAGTCTCTCTCTAAAACGATATGCCTCCATCTCAGAAACGCTATCTCGTTGCATCCCTCTTTTCAAAAACCCTATCCGATTTCCTCTTTCTCTTCTCAGAAACGCTAATAATTTTTCCGTCGTTCTTCCCAGAATCACGCATCATCAGGTTTGTGATTTGTTTTGTTTCTGTTCATTTGTGTTTGTCATATTCTGAAATTTCTGATTTGAGCAATCCAGAGATTTATTTCGTGAAGCACAAAGTGATTAAGAAACCGCCTTCGCTCTCCTCCGTCGTTCGTCACTCTCCGCCGTCGTTCGTCGCTCTCCGCCAGATTTTGTTGGTCGCTCTCTCGTAGTCGGTAAGTCATCAATCTCTCTCTCTCTGAAAAGTTTAATGGTTCATGTTTTTTTTTTGCTTTTGCGAGTTACTGTAAATGAAATTAAAACAGTAACAACAAAAAGGAAATAGAGAAGGAAAGGAAACAAGCTTTTGGTGTTTTTTTAACTTTAATTTTAATTTTTAGAGAGAGATAAATAGAAGATGAAGTGAAGAAGGGTTGATACATACTTACCTACCTATAAATGATGAAGGGAAAGATTTTATTGTTATTGAGAATGTGAGGAGATGGATGGGAATGTTTATTAAAGTGGTCTGTTCAATTTTGCTCTTTGCAGTTGTATCTAGATTTTCTCTGTTGAGCACCTTTCCAGCTATGTGAAAAAAAATTCTCTAACTATATGTGCCAAACAAAGGTTTTCTGTGGTTGGTTAGTGTGTCTGAGATAGTATCTAAGAATAAGATAGTCTTAAAAAATAACAAGATGAGCATCAAAAGGACATTGCTTGTGGGAAATTCTTTGATGCCAAGACAAGCACATGGTACTTAATTCAATGAGTTTCATTTTCTGGTTCGCTACTTAGTGGCGATTGTGAATCGACGGAATGCACAACTCATTATCGCTACATAACCTTTCCTCTCATGTTTTCGCTTCCCGCAATTTCTGAAATCCCTCTTCTTCCAAAAATTTGAGCTCCGCTTTTCATTTCAAACCCTATTTCCAATTCCCTACTTCGATTTGTGATTCCAAAACACAAGCCCCCTTTCTTTCCCAAACCCTTTCTTCAATTTGTGCTTTTATGCGTCCAGTTGTCGCTGGAAAGTTTGCGCTTCCCATCTTCGATCGGTGCATAATCTCTCTCGGTAACTTCTTCCTCTCAATTTCCATATCTTTCTCCTCTTTCAGTATGTAATTTGTTCTTATTTTGCTTTCTGTGTGTGACTAATAGCGGAGGAATCTTCTTTAAGGAAAGCCCTCTCTCAGGTTCTCTCCCTCCCCTGAATATATTTTCTCCTATATGCGTATGTATGTAAAACTCAATGTCTATAATTTTTGCATGGTTATTTAAATCGAGTCTCTCAATGATTGATAATTGCCTTTGTTTGATAACTGCCGCTGCAGGTATCATTGTCCCTGTTACTCGTTAATCACCATTTGTCAATGTTTGATAATTGTCTATGCAGTATGCAGGTATGTTCCTTCTGGCCATCGTTTCATTGTTGATAATTGTTATTTCTGATGTCAAAGTAGCTTAATTAAAGAATTGATAGCTTAACTTAAAAGAATTTTATTTTATGAATTTAAATTTGAAAGCGATTGTTAATTGATTTATTGGATTGCATTTTTTTACAAGTTGCTACTTTGATACACCAAAATATTGGATTGCAGTATAATTGATCTATTGAATTGTAGTTGTTTGTCATTGTTTCAAAGGGCGTTTTTGTGATTCTGAATGCTACAATAGTGACCATAGGAAGCACCAAAATCAATGTTGGCCATAACTGGAGCTCTCTATATTATGGAGTTTCTATGTTTTGGTTTTTACAAGTGAGTACTTCTGTCTTTTGTCTTGAAATAATCTTATTGAGTTTTTATATTCATATAAATCAAAGCAATCGTTTGCAAGGGTTGCATGCACTTCTTTGTTAGTTTAGCAGATCCAGTCATGTCTTACATTTGGGGATCATGTTTTCTATTCATGTGTGTTTTTGTGTATTCTGGTTATCAGGAGTGGAGTTGCCCAGAAGCTGGTGAAGTATTGAAAAGGAATTCAGTTCCAGATTGGCCATTACTTGCAACTTACCTCATAAGTGAAGCTAGTTTCATGGAATCTTCAAGATAGAGCAATTATATATCCGCCTTACCTAGTCAACCTTTTACTCTCTTCTTTACTGGTAATTCAATTGCTTAACATAGTAGAAAACAAGCAAGTGCCTAGGTATATAAAATGCAAATTCGTCGTGCCTCGCCAAAGTATATACTATGTCTCTAAAGTTAGCAATATTGTCTCAAAGTAAAAATATTAATTGATTGGAGCTGTGTTTGGTGGTTTGGTGGTGATACTCTTCACCATTTAGCTTTCCTCATAGTCATTTGATTTAAACCCAAATGTTGCAATTGACTTCTTGTATCAAATTATGGCAGGTGTTTATTTCATATGGAAATAAATCAAATGGGGAGCTTCTGTTATTTTATGGATTTGTTCCAAAGGAAGGAACTAATCCGAGCGATTCGGTTGAGTTCATCAGTTGCTTTAGTTCTTTGATGCAAGATTCATCAGTTGCTTTAGTTCTTTGATGCAAGATTCTGTTATTTTGTATTTTCTTCCGAGTTGGTAAGGTTGCATTCCTTGCTCAAAAGTCAAATTTTCTTGAAATGGTTTATTGCAGGGTATTCTGTCTGATGTATTGAAATGTCTCGGTGACAATAAGAAGCACATGAGAGAATGTGCAATGAATACTTTAGACTCTTGGCTAGCCGCTGTTCATCTTGACAAAATGGTCTGTCCTGATCTTGTATTCTATTATTGTTTTATCTGAGTTTCTTTGTCCTGAGGATTGTGTTACTGCAGGTTCCTTATGTTGCATTGTGTTACTGATTCAATTTGGTTAAAGTTGTAACATAATTTATAATCTGCTGGCCCTTCTCGAAGTTGTAACAAACAACAATAGCTCAAGCTAGATTAAAAGAAAGAATAAGTGATAAGGCCACATGACAGGAAACAAGTCATGGTTTAGTGAAATTGATGAAACAGTGAAGAGAAAAGTGAAGGTTGGTGATGGCAGGTCAATCACAGCAAATTTTTAAGGTTGAAATTCACAGAGAAAATAGAAAGAAAACAATGATAAATGAAGTGTTGTATGTTCCTCCCATGACTAGTAATTTGTTAAGCTTGGGACAACTACTTGAAAAAGGTTATTTTATGAAAATGGAAGCTGGACACTTGGAACTGTTGAACAACAGGAACAAGGTTGTATTGAAGGCACCATTAGCTAAGAACAGAACCTTTAGAGTGGAGGGTAATGTACTTGATCATAAGTTCTTAAAGATGTCAACTGATGAAGTGAGTTGGATGTGGCATAGAATGTATGCACATCTAAACTTCAGAAGCCTAAGCCAACTTGAGAAGAAGAGGGTGAAAGGCTTGCCTACCATTGCCGGCCTTAAGTGACTTTTATGCTTAATGCTTATTTTGCAATGTAATACATACTTATTTTGATATGTAATATGTGAGAGCTACTTGTGCAATTGTTATCTTGTTAACAAGAGCTACTCTAGAAAGCTATTTGATAAATTTTTATCTTGTTATAGCAAGAGCTACTTTATAGAGCTATTGTTATTATTTTGTTAGGACTACTTTGATATTTTAAAACTTCTACTTATACTCATATGGTACCAATGACAATGTTATGCTGTTATTATTTAAGAGTTACTTTGAGTTATTGTTAGGACTACTTTGAGTTATTGTCTTGAAAACAAGTGTTTTTATTAAAAAATAGCAGCTGTCAAAACCAAAATAGCATGGCGGCGGTTGAAACTCACCGCTAAAATAATTACTAAAAACAATGCTTCTTGGCGGTTCAAATCGCCACTAAAATAAAAGAAAAATGACTGTCAACTTTCGGATTTACTCTCGGTTGGAACAGATGCAAAAATTGAAACAACGTCAGTCGACTTTCACATTTACCGTCGGTTGTCACTGACGCTAAAGAAGAAATAACGTCGGTCAACTTTCATGTTTACCATCGGTTGTAACTGACGCTAAAGTAGAAATTATGTCAGTCCTCTTTCACGTTTAGCGTCGGTTGCAACTGACGCTAAAGTAGAAATAACGTCAGGCAAATTTCACATTTACCGTCGGTTGTAACTGACGCTAAAGTAGAAATTATGTCAGTCATTTTTCACGTTTAGCTTCGGTTGCAATTGACGCTAAAGTAGAAATAACGTCAGGCAAATTTCACATTTACCGTCGGTTGTAACTGACGCTAAAGTAGAAATTATGTCAGTCATCTTTCACGTTTAGCGTCGGTTGCTACTGACGCGAAATTGACTTCCGGCGGTCGAAGAAACCGACGTTGTTCGGTCTAGTGGCGCCATATTTAGTGGCGCCATATTTAGTGGCGGTTTTGCAACCGACGGAAGTCAACTTAGCGTCGGTGGAAACCGACGCTAAACCCCATTTTCGAACGACGCTAATTCCCGTTTTTCTTGTAGTGAGACCGCTTTCCGTACGAGGTATGGACACTACGAATTTGTAGTGATGCCCTTCGGTTTGACCAATGCTCCAGCCATATTCATGGACTATATGAATCGGATTTTAATCCCTACCTGGATCAGTTTGTTGTGGTGTTCATTTCTAAGACAATAGAGGAGCATGTACAACACCTCCGAATTGTTCTGAACGTACTCCGAGAGAAGAAGCTGAATTCTAAGACATCCAAGTGTGAATTTGGATGTCTGAAGTGAAGATTTATGGAAATGTGATATCTCAGGCAGGTGTTGCAGTGGATCCCAGTAAGATTGAAGCTGTGGTAGACTGGGAACAACCATCTACAGTTACTGAGGTAAGAAGTTTCTTGGGATTAGCTGGGTATTATCGGAGATTCATTCAAGGATTTTCCTAGCTAGTTCTTCCACTCACTCGGTTAACTCGCAAGGGTCAACCGTTTGTTTGGGACTCAGACTGTGATAATTGTTTTGCGGAATTGAAGAATCGTTTGACTTCTGCACCTGTCCTGATTCTTCCAGATCCGTCCGTAGGATTCCAAATCTATTGCGACGCCTCTGGTAAGGGTTTGGGACGTGTCCTAATGCAGAATCAACAAGTAGTTGCTTATGCCTCCAGACAGTTGAAGCCGCATGAAGAGAATTACCCAACTCATGATTTAGAGTTGGCGGCGATTGTGTTTGCCCTAAAGATTTGGAGACATTACCTGTATGGGTCTCGTTTCGAAGTCTTTAGTGACCACAAGAGCCTTAAGTATTTGTTTGACCAAAAGGATCTGAACAACAGACAGAGGAGATGGGTAGAGTTCCTAAAAGATTATGATTTTGAATTGAAGTACCATCCTGGTAAGGCTAATGTTGTGGCCGATGCTTTGAGCAGAAAATCTATCCACACTACAGGTCTGATGATTCATGAGATGTCAATGTTGGAATCGTTTAGAGACCTTAATTTGAGAGTGAAGCCAAGAAGGAACAGGTTGGTGTTGAGTCACATTCGGATTTCGAGTCCTTTGAGAAATCTGATTCGCTCAGCCCAAGAGGTTGATTTAGAGCTGCAAGCGCAGAAGAGGTTGCCGAATTACACCGAAGATGGCGATGGTGTGATTTGTTTTGATGGTAGAGTCTGTGTGCCGAATGATGAGAGCATCAAGAGGCAGATTTTAGAAGAGGCTCATAAGAGTCAGTTCTCAATACATCCTGGGTCTACCAAGATGTATCGAGATTTGAAGCAATTGTACTGGTGGCCGGGTATGAAAGTGGAAGTTGCAGAGTTTGTGTCTCGATGCTTGACTTGTCAAAGGGTCAAGATAGAGCACCAGAAGCCATGCGGCCAGTTACAGCCGTTGAATGTACCAGAATGGAAATGGGAAGGAATTTCTATGGATTTTGTCATGCGATTGCCACGCTCCCAAGCCGGAAATGATTCTATTTGAGTAGTGGTGGATCGCTTGACCAAGTCCGCCCATTTTATTTCGGTGCGTTCGAACCACAAAGTTGCTAAGCTAGCAGATGAGTATCTCAAGAATATTGTGAAGATTCATGGAATCCCTACAAGTATCATCTGTGATCAAGATCCCAAGTTCACATCTCGATTTTGGAGAGCATTGAATATGGCGTTGGGGACAACGGTGTGTGCTAGCACCGCTTACCATCCACAAACAGACGGACAGACTGAGAGAACAATTCAGACATTGGAGGATATGTTGAGAGCATGTGTACTTGACAGTGGAGGCCGATGGGAGGATCATCTTCCATTGGTGGAATTTTCATACAACAACAGTTACCATTCTAGTATCGGAATGGCACCATACGAGGCATGGTAAGGAAGGAAGTGTAGGACACCATTGTGTTGGTAAGATGTAGGTGAGCAGAGAGTGTTGGGACTGGATTTAGTCCGTGAGACTACGGAGGAGATCCGACAAATCAGAGAAAGGATGAAGACCGCCCAGAGTCGGCAAAAGAGTTACGCCGATAAAAGAAGAAAGCCTTTAGAGTTTGACGAAGGAGACCATGTCTTTTTGAGACTTTCTCCGACCATTGGTACCGGTATTGCATCGCGAGCGAAGAAGCTCAGTCCTCAGTATGTCGGACCTTTCCAAACTATCGAGCGAGTTGGGCCAGTAGCGTATCGCATTGCATTAACTCCAGCCTTGTCCAGGTTACATGATGTGTTTCATGTATCGCAGTTAAGGAAGTATATTCATGACCCGAATCAGCCGTTGAATCATGAAACGATTGACATCAGACCGGATTCATCTTATCAGCCTACTCCCGCCAGGGTCATCGAACGTGGCGAGAAAGCGCTCCGGACGAGATCAATTCCTATTGTCAAGGTGCTTTGGAACGGTGCCTCACCCGACAAAGCGACATGGGAAGTAGAGGAGAACATGCGGGTGAAATATCCCCATCTTTTTGAATGAGGTACGTTTTGTCAATTTTGAGGACAAAATTTTTAAAAGTTGGGGTGATTGTAACATCCCCAATTTCGCTAATTTAAATTATTTAAATTAGCAAGAGGTCAAGATGATTAATTAGCATTATTGATTAATTACGATATGGTGAGTTAATCGGGATTTTAAGCAAATAGGAGCACAGGGGTATTTTCGTCTTTTCCACACATTAATGAGTTTCGGCTAAACCATCCTCCACAGAACATAACTATATGCAATATGTGATTATTGTGTAAGTATTGTGTGATTAAAATTGACTTAAGAAGAAATTAAGGAAGTTTAAGCCAAAATTGGACATAAGGGCACTATGGGTATTTCGCCCCTTTTAAGTGAATTTCAGCTGAAGCAACACACAACACATGAGTCACATTTCATTCAAGCTGAAAACAGAAAATGGAGAGGGTTGAGAGGGAAAGAAAACCATGGGAAAAGGAAGGGGATGAAGGGAGGAGACCTCCACCAATCCTTCATGCATGTCTATTCTGTTTGCACCATTGTGATCCTTATCGCCTCCTCTCCAAACTGATACTGATTTCACCATTATCCTTTCACCATTTTTGTAACACCCCTTTTCTACCCGGTAATTCGTTTAATAGAATATCAGAGTTTCCAAACATTAATTACACCACAAGGGATGTCACACTTCAAAAAAAACTCGCTTTTCGAAAACAGTCTTATATTAACTTCAAAACGTCATTATCAATTAAATTACAACTTCGCATCCAAAATCCAACAGTTTAATCATAAAAAGCATTACAACTATGCCAGGCTTGCAATACTACATTCCAATAACCACAACAGTCATAATGACTTAAACAACATTCATTCCCCTCCCTGGTGTTACATATCAGAGCATGACGACTCGACTCAAGAAGTGAAGCTAAAGGCCTTCACTAAGAATCACCTGCACGTTACCAACACGGGGGCAACATTCAAACAGGAAAGGGTGAGCATCATTTCAATCCATATAATAGAAAATATGATAAGTACTAATCATAGGCTACACACTAGAACAATCAGCATACAAAACACTAAATATCCACATCACAGTCATCATTCACATCACTTACAAATACTCATCTCGTGTCATATAGATTTATGAAATGCAACCCACTCGCGGGTATATGCATGAAGGTACCTTTTTACAAAACGTCGCTTAGCCACTCAGGCCGCATCATCACTTAGCCACTCAGGCCTCAAAACGTCATTGGTTTTATGCATATGGGCATGAGACACTATGACATGCACCACTCACTTCACACAATCACACAATTACTCAGATCACAGTCAACAATGTGACCCATCACTTACCTGTTTGCTCGCACGGAGCACAGCACCTGTCAAATTCATAATCATCACACAACATTACTAGGCCATTTAGACCTTAACATCACTTAGCCCTTCGGGCCCCAAACGTCACTGGTTTTTCATCGACACTCACACATAAACGTCAATCAACTCAAACCATAACCACTGAGGGCAAAAACGTCATTTGACTAACCACTAAGGGCATCCTCGTCATTTACACACCATTATCTACAACTTTGGCCACTAGGGGCAAAACAGTCTTTTATACGTCATAACTAATAATAATTAGCCACTAAGGGCAAAACAGTCTTTTAACTAGCCCCGAGAGCATCATCGTCAAAATCATCATTTTTGACATTACTTCGCTAAAACTGTTGTTTATACACCAAAAGGGATTTTTAAAGAACTTCATATCATTTTTCAATGTCACTGGGACGATCACCAGGGACGGCCACTTGGGCGCCCACAAACAATCAGAAAATAACAATTTTTCATTTTAAAAAAATTAGACACATAGATGGACAACGTAAAGAGCTTCACGACACTTTTTGAATCGTCCAAAACGGACGTCTGAGTCAAAAGTTATGATAAAAATAATTTTGGAAAAATCAGGCAACATCCTGGGAACAGGCGCCTTAGGCGCCCAGGCAACCAGGCAACACGTGCACTGGCGCCCAGCGCCCAGGCGCACAAGACAACGCAACACAGCACGGGCGCCTAGCGCCCAGGGGCAACAACGCGCACACAGCGCAACGCAACACGGACACGGGCGCCGAGCGCCCAGGCGCAACAACGCAGGCAACACGCACGCCACAGGCGCCCAGCGCCCAGGCGCGCACACACGCACAGCACAACACAACACAGGCGCCCAGCGCCCAGGACAGGCGCTCAACGCCCAGGAAACTGCAGCAACGCCCAGAATTTCTGTTCAACCCTTTTTAACACAAAAATTGGTTTTTCTTAACAATTCTAAAGCATAAAAACTCCAATTTTCCAGCAAACAAAAATGCATCTAATTGTTTTCGAAAATCACCAAACTCAATTATACCCAAAAATTCAATTGAAAACGTCACCAACAATCATCTTGGCACCCTAGGCGCCCAAACCACAACCCCTATGCGACCTCACCTCAAACAAGCCAAACACATGGATCTCAATTTTTTGGATTCTCAACATATGCGCATATCACCACCCATAAGACAACTTCATAGATCACACCACACAAAGAATCGAATTCGCAAAACACATTATAATGAACATATATGGAAGTCAACATTCAAGAACATCAAGAAAACGCAAAAGAATCATCAAGAACATCAAGAACTAGTAGAAACCTTAGATCTAGGACCCATCATATAATTTATTAAATAGAATGATAGAGCTCCCCTAACCTTTCCAAGAGAAGAATTCGATGCCCTAGGAGAAGTCACCTACAGAGCCACAACGACAACGGAGATCCCTTCCTCTTGATCTTCGAATCCTCTCCTCCTTCTCCTCTTGGCCGCCCCCTTGTTCTCTCTCTCTTTCTCACGCTCCTCTCTTCCTTTCTCTCTTTCTCAACTTTCGCAAATGATAGCTAGGGAACCCTAACCCCTTGTGCCTTGCTACTTCGCATATGACTTAATTCATGGGCTTGGGCTTCTCACTTAAGCCCAAGTCCATCTAATTTGGCACCTCCATCTTCTAATACCCCCTACACCTTTTAATATAATTTTCTGATAATTAAATTATATCCACTTAATTAATTTAAATATTTTAGGGTGTTACAACTCTCCCCCACTTAGAATATTTCGTCCTCGAAATTCACCTGTCAACGCCAACACTCTCCCTCTAAGGCCACCTAGACAACTAGTGCTATCATTCATGCTGATTACTATTGCTCTGATTACCGGCGGTAAGTGCTTAGGCGGCCGTCCCTCCTACTTGTTCAGCCAGGTAACTTCAAGCAGTAATAATCAGACTCACTCTCTACTCCGCTGCGCTACTCTGATAAACTAGCTCGCATCCTACCCCACTCATCTACCCATAAGGATAACAAAATACTTCAATCATCAATAGCATCACAACGAAATTCACAGGGTGCATAACAGTCGTACAACAAGTCTCATAATTTTAGTAACACGACAACAGTCATCCACAAACAACTTTGCCACCCAGGCGACATCAACAATCACAATTGCCACTCAGGCGACATCAACAACTACAATTGCCACTCAGGCGACATCAACAACTACAATTGCCACTCAGGCGACACCAACAACTAAAAACCAACAACAGAGCAACATCATCAACAACACAATATTAACAACTCAGTCACACAATCGGGCACTAAGGCACCGGCAACGGTTAACAATCGAATTAGGCACAACTCATAAACATAGGGGGAAGCGCATAAGTTAGGAACAGTAACAGCACTTTTCAGAAAACAGTAACATTTATTCTCTTGAAAAACAGCCAATATAGTTTCCGAAAAAGCAGTAGCAACATTTTTCAGAAAACAGCCTCAATAATTTCCAGAAAAACCGCAACAAAAGCAAAACAACGACAACAATAGCGTCAGCAACATCACGAGAAAGTTTACCAAATGCGTAAATATAGCAACAACAAGGCACACGGCACGGAAACAATGGCGTAATGTAACATGGCAACAACAGCAATAGTTTTTCAGGAAGTAACAACAATAATTTTCACAAAAACAGTAACAGTAGTTTTCAGAAAACTGCAACAATAATTCTCAATAACACAACATTTGCATATAACATAAAATCATATCACAAGGTGTTCAAGATCAAAGGATTAAGGAATATGGCACTAAGAAAATGTTATGACTAAGAATCAGTGAACACCCAATGCACAAAAATTCAAACAACACAACAGTCGTACATTCGACATATCACTAAAGACGGTACTCCTTTTACCTCAAAATATTTGTAAGCGGAATTGCAAAAATGTAATATTTGAAATTACAGTCCAGAAGGTAGGGACAGTAACAGTTATTTTTGAAAGCACTGACAGCGGCCTTAGGAAGCAGCAACAACAACTTTTAAAAAGGTAGCGACAATCATTTCCAGCAATAGTCATTTTGCAGAAAACCATAACAATTATCCGAATAAAACAGCAACATTATTTTCTGAAAACAGCAATGATCATTTTTCAGAAACAGCAACAATTATTTAAATAAAACTGCAACAGCAGTTTAATCAAAACAGCAGTAGCATTCGACTTTTTTAAAAAATAGCATGGCATTTATCATTCAAACAGCAATAGCAAATAGCTCAGGATGATCCACGAAACGTTATCAACTAAGTACACAGGAACACGGTTAACATTTAAAACCTTATTACAACTAGTCAGCCCAAAAGAATAGTTACATTAACATTTACAGTAATTAGTTAATTCGGCCCAAGTGTACAAGCGTCCAAAATGCACATTTTTAAATCTTAAGGTTTTTAAAACCACGTAACGCATATCGGAAGAGTACAATTGTTAAAACAAAATCCGAATCGTTTATAAAAGTAATTTTCAATGCTAATCTCGGCATCCAGCCGTAAAAGTGTTTAATGGACGTTCAAAAGCACTTTCAGAAATCACTTTACTTTTAGATTTTCAAAACCACATGATAGAAATCCATAAGTAACAACCAAGAGATTTGTCATAAAACTCCGGCACGCAAGGTTACACCTAGAGGAAATTAGGCAAGTCAAAATAGTAACTCTATGATGTGGTAGTTCTCAGCTAGAATATTTACATCCGGTCGCAATTTTCCAAAAGGAGTTGAGGACAAAATTAGTACACTTGAATGAAAGCATTTTCACTTGTAGTGATTAAAACACCACGGTAGCTATTAGTGCAGTAACAACTTAAAATAGTCCATAAAAATAATTTTACAACGCATTTGGTTTCCAAACATCAAATCACATTGCACAAGACTTCTCACAGAGGCTTACTGTCGACTACTTAGACAGTTCGGACAAAGCAAACATAGGAGGGTATCATGCAACAAGGTAAACTATCAGTAGCATACAGGCACAGCAGACACACATGACTAGGTCAGACAAACAACGTAGGCTGTAATTACCATTTTAAAATGCAATCATGTTTGTTCACACTCAAGGGACAACCAAACTCAGGATGGTGAGCATGTAATATTATACTTTACAAATGCATGAGCATGCGAATACATGTCAAGTCAACATCTAACAACAAACATCAATTACAAGAGCATCTGAGTGCATGTCAATCTAACATTTTACAACAAGCGGCAATTAATTTGAATATGATGCAGGGTACACCGAGCTCAATACCAACCAAAACACATGTGCGCATTTAAACAACAGAGCATACCATTTAGAAACACGCAGCAAGGAGGTCAACAATAAGGACCACAACAGCAAAACACAGTTCTCACACTGAATACACAATAGGGCACACAGCACTAGTAGGGAAATCTCCCCCACTAGTTCACTTACCAATAGAAACTTTCCGGTGTACCTGCAACACAACAACGGTCAGCACTGAACAGACAACAGTTGGTCACTATCTGACACAACGACTCGACGACTCGGCCGGACAGACCAACCATTGCTCTGATACCACTATTGTAGCACCCCTTTTCTACCCGGTAATTCGTTTAATAGAATATCAGAGTTTCCAAACATTAATTACACCACAAGGGATGTCACACTTCAAAAAAAACTCGCTTTTCGAAAACAGTCTTATATTAACTTCAAAACGTCATTATCAATTAAATTACAACTTCGCATCCAAAACCCAACAGTTTAATCATAAAAAGCATTACAACTATGCCAGGCTTGCAATACTACATTCCAATAACCACAACAGTCATAATGACTTAAACAACATTCATTCCCCTCCCTGGTGTTACATATCAGAGCATGACGACTCGACTCAAGAAGTGAAGCTAAAGGCCTTCACTAAGAATCACCTGCACGTTACCAACACGGGGGCAACATTCAAACAGGAAAGGGTGAGCATCATTTCAATCCATATAATAGAAAATATGATAAGTACTAATCATAGGCTACACACTAGAACAATCAGCATACAAAACACTAAATATCCACATCACAGTCATCATTCACATCACTTACAAATACTCATCTCGTGTCATATAGATTTATGAAATGCAACCCACTCGCGGGTATATGCATGAAGGTACCTTTTTACAAAACGTCGCTTAGCCACTCAGGCCGCATCATCACTTAGCCACTCAGGCCTCAAAACGTCATTGGTTTTATGCATATGGGCATGAGACACTATGACATGCACCACTCACTTCACACAATCACACAATTACTCAGATCACAGTCAACAATGTGACCCATCACTTACCTGTTTGCTCGCACGGAGCACAGCACCTGTCAAATTCATAATCATCACACAACATCACTAGGCCATTTAGACCTTAACATCACTTAGCCCTTCGGGCCCCAAACGTCACTGGTTTTTAATCGACACTCACACATAAACGTCAATCAACTCAAACCATAACCACTGAGGGCAAAAACGTCATTTGACTAACCACTAAGGGCATCCTCGTCATTTACACACCATTATCTACAACTTTGGCCACTAGGGGCAAAACAGTCTTTTATACGTCATAACTAATAATAATTAGCCACTAAGGGCAAAACAGTCTTTTAACTAGCCCCGAGAGCATCATCGTCAAAATCGTCATTTTTGACATTACTTCGCTAAAACTGTTGTTTATACACCAAAAGGGATTTTTAAAGAACTTCATATCATTTTTCAATGTCACTGGGACGATCACCAGGGACGGCCACTTGGGCGCCCACAAACAATCAGAAAATAACAATTTTTCATTTTAAAAAAATTAGACACATAGATGGACAACGTAAAGAGCTTCACGACACTTTTTGAATCGTCCAAAACGGACGTCTGAGTCAAAAGTTATGATAAAAATAATTTTGGAAAAATCAGGCAACATCCTGGGAACAGGCGCCTTAGGCGCCCAGGCAACCAGGCAACACGTGCACTGGCGCCCAGCGCCCAGGCGCACAAGACAACGCAACACAGCACGGGCGCCTAGCGCCCAGGGGCAACAACGCGCACACAGCGCAACGCAACACGGACACGGGCGCCTAGCGCCCAGGCGCAACAACGCAGGCAACACGCACGCCACAGGCGCCCAGCGCCCAGGCGCGCACACACGCACAGCACAACACAACACAGGCGCCCAGCGCCCAGGACAGGCGCTCAGCGCCCAGGAAACTGCAGCAACGCCCAGAATTTCTGTTCAACCCTTTTTAACACAAAAATTGGTTTTTCTTAACAATTCTAAAGCATAAAAACTCCAATTTTCCAGCAAACAAAAATGCATCTAATTGTTTTCGAAAATCACCAAACTCAATTATACCCAAAAATTCAATTGAAAACGTCACCAACAATCATCTTGGCACCCTAGGCGCCCAAACCACAACCCCTATGCGACCTCACCTCAAACAAGCCAAACACATGGATCTCAATTTTTTGGATTCTCAACATATGCGCATATCACCACCCATAAGACAACTTCATAGATCACACCACACAAAGAATCGAATTCGCAAAACACATTATAATGAACATATATGGAAGTCAACATTCAAGAACATCAAGAAAACGCAAAAGAATCATCAAGAACATCAAGAACTAGTAGAAACCTTAGATCTAGGACCCATCATATAATTTATTAAATAGAATGATAGAGCTCCCCTAACCTTTCCAAGAGAAGAATTCGATGCCCTAGGAGAAGTCACCTACAGAGCCACAGCGACAACGGAGATCCCTTCCTCTTGATCTTCGAATCCTCTCCTCCTTCTCCTCTTGGCCGCCCCCTTGTTCTCTCTCTCTTTCTCACGCTCCTTTCTTCCTTTCTCTCTTTCTCAACTTTCGCAAATGATAGCTAGGGAACCCTAACCCCTTGTGCCTTGCTACTTCGCATATGACTTAATTCATGGGCTTGGGCTTCTCACTTAAGCCCAAGTCCATCTAATTTGGCACCTCCATCTTCTAATACCCCCTACACCTTTTAATATAATTTTCTGATAATTAAATTATATCCACTTAATTAATTTAAATATTTTAGGGTGTTACAATTTTCGCCATCCTCCTTTCACCATTTTCGCACCAATACTGATTTCACCATTTTCGCCATCCTCCTTTCACCGTTTTCGCACCTCAAGTTCCAAGTGAGAAGAAAATGGATTCCTAGCTTGCATGTGGTTCCAATAGAACTTTAGGAGGGGTTTGAAGCCTTACATTTCAGTTGGAGTGTTGCGGTGCAAGATGAGGAGCCACATTTCGAATTAGAAACACATTTGGAGAAGGTTCAGTAGCTAGAGGTGCTGGGATTCGAAGTTGGGGTTGAAGATACTCAAGTTCACCAATAGGGAAACAAATCCAGTAGAAAACCCGTTTGTACCACCTTCCGTGTTTAACCGATATCTCTCTGTACACGGCTCAGATGAACGTGATTATTGATGATTTAGAAACTAGACAAGAAATGCTTCGAAATAGGCAGAATAATGAACCGATTTCATTGAGTATGGTGGGAGAAAAAGGAATTACAAGTTTCAGTTTTTGTATTAGAGTCAGTTTTAACCCAGCCCCTTGTTTTCGTGATAGCTAACTGAGTACTGGGTGCATGTGTTTGAAAACGGAACCATATGAAACTAGATAAAATTATCTACACAATGGGCACTGGTTTGAAGGGTTTTGGCCACGATTTGACCAAGATACACGTGTTACAAAACTGCTCATTGATGCTGGAAAACGGATGTGTAACTGGAAATATTGGTTTCTCAAATTTCGGATCGAATTGCCAAAGTTCGAGAGACGCCAATTCCTTAGTCAAGGAGGAAGTTCAGTAGCTGGGATTTGTGTTTGGTTGCTGTTCCGAAGTTCAGTTTCGAGTATCGGACGAGTTCGGTGCGAGTACGTGATTACGGGGATCGTTCGAGAGGTTACGGTTCGGTCGTTTCTGTGAGGACGTGATTTCTCGCGAGGTCGTCAAATCGGTGAGTTCTATACTCGCTTAGGGACGTTTTGTTGTCGAGTCATTTTACTTTCTGAAACGATATTATTGAAATCCGCTTTGTGAAAACTTGACGAAAACGTTTTATCGAAAAACCGTAAATTGCATAATTGCTCAAATTGATGAGATTGTTGATTGATGATATGTATTGTTTGATTTTTTAATCGCTTTCACTGGACTGGAATAATATTCGTTATGTTAGGATGTCGACCGGAACGAAATTGGAATCGAAACGGACTTGGAAAAATGACACGAAACCGGAAAATTGGCCACTGGCAAGGACGCACGGATCGTGCCCCACAAGGGCACGGGTCGTGCGCCTTGTTCGCAGTAGCCAAGAAAAATGAATTTTTACACAGCACGGGTCGTGCGCCTCTGGGCACAAACCGTGCGTGACCTACGCAAATCAGCCTTTTCAAATTTTAAGACACGCACGGGTCGTGCGCCCTTGTGGCACGGTCCGTGCGCCCTGTAAGTTTTTCAAAACTGAAATTTAAGTGATACGCACGGGTCGTGCGCCTCTGGAGCATGGACCGTGCGGATCCTTCTGTTACCCTATCTCAAAATCCTTTTTAATCCGTTCCAAACGATTCCGATTCCTTTCCGATTGATTCCCCAATGTTTCCCAAGGATGGAAACCTACTTATGTCATGAAATGAAAGAAGTTTGAGGTAAATCTCACAAGTTATAAATGCTAAGTAAAACCGTACATTAGTGAGACGCGAGTGTACACCCTTAATTCATAAAGGTCAAGGTAAGAAAATGTTAATTCACTGCAAAATACCTTCCCTCGTGGAAGGGTAGACGGTACATGACTGAATTCTAGACGGCCCAATGCGGGTACATGTATATATAATATATAATAAATACAAGAGGATAAGGGTGACGACCCTTAGAGGATTAGCATACTAGGGGAGGGGAAGTCATGAGCCCCAAAACCTAGACTCAAGAGGTTTCGGCCACTAGAAATAGCGGGATAGGTTCACCAAAGCCAATGAAGTGCCTATAAAATAGGTAGGCCGAGGTGTTATGCTAAAATTATGGAACGAAATGTAATGCGTAGTTGCTTAGTAGGGCTACAAATTACAAGAGGTAAAATATGATATGCTTCATGTGTCGCTTAGGAGGGCCATGAGCATAAAAGTTACATGAAATTAAAATATCGACGTGGTTGCTTATTTGGGCCGCGAGTTTAAAGCAAAGGAAATAACCAACCGCTAGAGTTAGTAAGGGGTCTCGATAGGACTCACTGAGATAATGTTTATCTCACCCTTCATATTTGTGGTTTTTACAGAGAAACAGGGGAAAGCAAAGGCGACGAAGCACGGTTAGCCGGTGCGACTCATGGAATTATGGGAAATTGGATTTCCTGTTTAGCCCTTTGTATTTTTATTTAGTTATGTCACCGATTGTATGACTTTCATTGTTTAAGTTGTAAAATTGTTTCTGCTACTTTGTGTTTTGAGTATTGAACACCAGGATTATGTACAAGTCTTAAGTTTTGAAACTTAAGCATTTTCAAGAAGTTAATGAGGTTCAGAGAACCATTTGATATGTATTATTGAAAGTTTTAGTTGTGTTCAATATTTCAATAACAGGGAGTTACTCTGATGTATGCCATTTAGTGCATTTCGGTGATTCTAGAAGTTAGAATTTATCGGGGTGTTACAAAAAGTAAATTTTATAATTGAGCAAAGACAGTATAAATTGGAAAAAGTAAAGTGTCTCACATTGAGGAAAAAAAATGCTCTAGATATCACTACAACAGGATTGTTAAAAAAGGGCGCACCCTTTAGTGGCGCTTTGTTGTAAAGCGCCCCTTATTCTCAAAACACGGAGGGCCTTTAGAGGCGCTTGCTGAAAAGCGCCCCTGATTCTCAAAATACGGAGGGCCTTTAGAGGCGCTTTTTAAAAAGCGCCCCTTATTCTCAAAAACACGGAGGGCCATTAGGGGCGCTTTCTAAAAAGCGCTTCTGAAGGTGTACTTAATTAGAACACGAAAACACAATCAGAGATGCTTTACACACGAACGCCCCTAATTTCTAAAACACGGAGCCACCTACAGGGGCGCTTTCCACGAGCGCCCCCAATTCCCTAGTTTTTTTTAATTCTTTTTCGTTACCTTCATCCCTCTCAGTACTCCCGCTATTTTCCTCTTTCCCTCTCAGTACGCCCTAACATACTCTCACCCAAACGCACGCAATCGCAGCACGCCTCACCCTCCAGCTCAGACGCGGCGACGACGACACCACCGGTGGCCACCACCATCTGCGCCGCAACCCAGAGCAGAACCCTTCGGCCTTCAATAAAAAACACAAGCTCTCAATAGCAAGCTCTCACTCTCCCTCCCATTACGCCCTAAGCCCTAAATCACGGTAAAACCCCCAAATCGCATCCTCATTCTTCTTCAACGAACCAAAAGCTCGTCGTTCTTCTCCAAGCGTGACTCAAGCAGACAACCTAGAAGCTGAAACTGAACTTGAAGGCAACGGAAAACAATGGTACGAATTTGTTCTTGTTCTTGGTCGACTATTTCATTAATTTTTCTTTAATTTCTTACTTGTTATTGTTCAGATCTGTTTTTGTTCTTGTATTTTTGTTAAAAATCGAATCTGTGATTGTTTCTTTGTGTAGTTGACCGTGATTTTGTTGCTTTGTGTAGTTTCACTGTCTCGAGATGCTCATGATGATTTACATTTGCTTGTGAAACTTTGAAATTTAACAATAGAGTTAGATGCTTGTTTTGACTGTGTGGTTATTTTATATTTATTTGTTTGATGTGGGATTGGAGAGGGACCTTTGAGTGTAATATTGGATTGAAGATCTCTGCATAAATTTCTGATTATTGTCTGAAAATTTCTGAAGTTCCTTGAATTCATTACTTTGTCTAATATTGCTGTGGGGGTGATAATTGTAACTTTATCTAATATTTTCTATATCAATCATGTTTCACCTCAGATCCCATGTTGATAATGAACTTTAGTTTGGTGATCTGATTCGTTCAAATTTATTTTGTAGGACGTTACTTTTGATTTTATATGAATTTATGTCAATTACATGCTTAACTTCTGTTATCAATTTGAGAATCATTTTTTGCTTTCTCAGTGAAAAAGTAGCACTGCAGGCTCTAAAGGCTAGTGATTGGCATCTTGAAGGAGCATTTGATTATTTTTACAGCTAGCCCCAGCTTAGAACATTTACCGATTCTAGATACTTGGAGGAGCTATACAATAGATATAAAGGTTAGCAAAGAAGGTGAAAAAATTGAGACACCTATAGCTTTTAAATTAATTGCTCCATAGCAACTTATAATCTCTAATATGCATAACAATCAATTTCTCTGGGAACATGTCAATTGCTCTGCAAATCTGATTTCTATTTAAGTTCCATGTATGCGCTGTCATTAATTGTTACTCTCATTTAGATGCAACTGGATTATTACTTTTTCTTATTCTTCTTTGGGTTCATAATAATGATTATAATAACTTTAAGAAAGTTATTTATTGGCACAGGCTCTCTCGTTGATCTCTCTCGTGCGCTCTCTCTGGTTCATCTCTCTGCGCTCTCTTTGGTTCTTGATACTAGGTCTGGTTCTAGTTCACTGTTCGTTTCATCGGAGCTTTGCGTTCGTTGTTCAAGTTCGTTCAGGTTTGTTGTTGCTTCCCCCTTTTTTCAGGTACTTTTGTTGTTCTCTTGTTTTTGATATTTTTGTACATATTTGGAATAAAACTGTTATTGGGGATGTTGCCGATAATGTTCAATCATTTTAAATTTGCTTGATTTTTTGTATTGCTAATGGAAGACTAGAATTTGGTTCCTTTGGCTTTACCAAAGGACCAAGAATAAGAATAGAATAGGAAATAGAGCTTGGGAAAATAGGGAGAGGAATTGAAAAACTTTTGAAAGAGGAAGTTTGTTTGTTTTTTTTGGATATGAATTGAAAAACTTTTAAAAATTGTACTTTGTGTGTTTTTCACCTATAACATATTTAAGTTCTCTTATCAGGAATTTATAATAAATTTCGGTCTAATATGGATAGAAAGTGGATGTCTGTCAATCGTCTGTCGAAAGAATATGCCGATGGAGTGGAATATTTTGTGAACTTTGCTGTTCGACGTTTAGGAACTTCTAGTAAGTTCAAGTGTCCTTGTTTAAGATGTTGTTACGCCAATCGAGTTACTGCAGTTGAGTTGGAAAGACATTTAAAGGCCAACAGAATCGATCAAAGTTATATTTGTTGGACAATGCACGGTGAGGAAATAGGTGAACCTTCAAATATAGATAATAGTACTCATAGATGTGATCCGGTTGATTATCCTGAAACATAGACATTTGATGGTGACCAATTTGAAGAGATGGCAAAGGCGATTGAAGACGATCTTAATGATTGTCCTCAAATGTTTGAGAAGTTGATAACCGACACGGAGACACCGTTGTATGCGGGCTGTACTGAATTCACAAAGTTATTGGCTGTGATAAAGCTGTATAACTTGAAAACTTGCCACGGATGGACGGATAAGAGCTTTACGGAATTACTCGGACTATTGAAAGATATGTTGCCGGAAGACAATGTTCTCCCTTCTCGGACGTATGATGCAAAACAAATGTTAGGCACCATTGGTTTGAACTATGAGAAGATACATGCTTGTCCGAATGATTGCATTTTATTTCGGAATGAACATGTATTGTTAAAGTCGTTCCCTAATTGTAATGCACCGCGGTATAAGAAGAAAGAATCTGCTCCAGAAAAGGTATTGTGGTATTTTCCCATAATTCCTCGATTTAGGAGTATGTACCATAGTTCGGAAGATGCAAAACAGTTGACTTGGCATGATGATGAAAGGATTAAATATGGCATGCTACGACACCCGACAGATTCTCTGCAGTGGAAAAAGATTGATATTCATTATCCCGATTTTGGGCATGACCCAAGAAACCTACGTCTTGCATTGTCTGCCGATGGATTTAACCCGCACGGTATCCAGAGTAGCTCCCACAGTACATGGCCTATGATTTTGGCGATTTATAACTTACCTCCATGGCTTTGCATGAAACGCAAGTATATGATGTTGTTTTTGTTAATTTCTGGCCCTAAACAACCAGGAAATGATATTGACGTATACTTGGCTCCTTTAATAGAAGACTTGAAGCAAATGTGGGAGATTGGGGTAGAGGTGTATGATGTGTGCAGAGAAGAAAGTTTCATTCTGAAGGCTATGATTTTTGGCACCATTAATGTCTTTCCAGCATACGACAATCTATCCGGGTACAAGAACAAAGGTCAGTGTGCATGTCCTATATGTGAAGATAATACAGATTGGATGTGGTTGGAACATGGTAAGAAGAATATATATCTTGGCCATCAGAGATTTTTGCCTCCAACTCATCAATATTGGGTGTGGAGAAAGGCATTCAATGGGAATTCAGAAACTCGTAAAGCTCCCCCGCCTTTGACCGGTGAACAACTATTTGAAAAGGTGAAAGATTTGAACATTAAGTTTGGGAAGCCTTTTGCAGGAGAGCTTGCCAAACGAGGGTGGAAGAAAAATTCGATTTTCATTGAGTTGCCCTACTGGAAGTCATTACACGTAAGACATTTCATTGATGTGATACATGTTGAAAAAAAATGTATTCGAAAGTGTCATTGGTACCTTACTCAATATGTCAGGGAAGACTAAAGATACCATCAACACAAGGTTGGATTTGGTTAGTATGGGGTTGAGACCCGAATTGGGTCCGATAAAGATGGGTACACGTACATATCTACCTCCGGCAGCTCATACTCTATCTAGAAAGGACAAAAACCATCTTTTGTAAGTTTCTTCATGGAGTTAAAGTTCCAGAGGGGTACTCTTCAAACGTTACGAACCTTGTATCGATGAAAGACCTCAAGTTAAAGTCTCTAAAGTCTCATGATTTTCATGTTCTCATGGAGAATTTGCTACCCATTGGTATACGATACATTATGTCCAACAAAGTGCGTCAGGCCATAACTGAACTTTGTTTCTTCTTTAAGGCGATTTGTAGTAGAGTGATTGACCTTGGAAAGTTGCCAGATCTGCAAAGATCAATTACTGTGACTTTATGTGAGCTTGAGATGTTTTTTCCGCCTTCATTCTTTGACATAATGATTCATTTAATAGTTCATCTGGTTAGAGAGACACAATTGTATGGCCCACGTTACACGAGATGGATGTGCCCGTTTGAGCAATACATGAAGATATTAAAAGGATATGTTAAAGACCGATCACGACCCGAGGGTTGCATTGCTGAGCCCTACATAGTTGAAGAAGCTATTGAGTTCTCCACCGACTATCTATCTAGTGTTGAATAGTTTTTTGGGCTGCCAAGGGTGCGTCACACAGGAAGCGTTGGTAAAGGGATGACAGGAAGGAAAATATTGATGGTGTAACACCCCAAATTTTTTGTATATATGTATATTCATTTGCTTGAGTATAGTAGTACCGTTGGGATGTATTTTGTGCTTGTTTGCCTTTTGTAACTAATATATTTTAGTAAAGAGTATTAGTTTATTATTTATTTATTAGGAATTTATAATAAATTTCGGTCTAATATGGATAGAAAGTGGATGTCTGTCAATCGTCTGTCGAAAGAATATGCCGATGGAGTGGACTATTTTGTGAACTTTGCTGTTCGACGTTAGGAACTTCTAGTAAGTTCAAGTGTCCTTGTTTAAGATGTTGTTACGCCAATCGAGTTACTGCAGTTGAGTTGAAAATACATTTAAAGGCCAACGGAATCGATCAAAATTATATTTGTTGGTCAATGCACGGTGAGGAAATAGGTGAACCTTCAAATATGGATAATAGTACTCATAGATGTGATCCGGTTGATTATCTTGAAACATAGACATTTGATGGCGACCAATTTGAAGATATGGCAAAGGCGGTTGAAGACGATCTTAATGATTGTCCTCAAATGTTTGAGAAGTTGATAACCGACACGGAGACACCGTTGTATGCGGGTTGTACTGAATTCACAAAGTTATTGGCTGTGATAAAGCTGTATAACTTGAAAACTTGCCACAGATGGACGGATAAGAGCTTTACGGAATTACTCGCACTATTGAAAGATATGTTGCCGGAAGACAATGTTCTCCCTTCTCGGACGTATGATGCAAAACAAATGTTAGGCACCATTGGTTTGAACTATGAGAAGATACATGCCTGTCTGAATGATTGCATTTTATTTCGGAATGAACATGCATTGTTAAAGTCGTTCCCTAAATGTAATGCACCGCGGTATAAGAAGAAAGAATCTGCTCCAGAAAAGGTATTGTGGTATTTTCCTATAATTCTTCGATTTAGGCGTATGTACCATAGTTCGGAAGATGCAAAACAGTTGACTTGGCATGATGATGAAAGGATTAAAGATGGCATGCTACGACACCCGGCGGATTCTCCGTAGTGGAAAAAGATTGATATTCATTATATATATTGATGAATAAACCGTAATTCGTGGAAAATGCGTTGGTATGAATGATGTTATATGAATTCTTTGAATTGGGATAAATGACGATACCGAGTAGGGTTCGCGAGTGAGAATTTATAACATATGCTAAGGAAATGGACTTGGAGTTCCACTAAGGTTTTGGTAACCACTTATATATGAACTTAATGAAACGGACTTGGTGTTCCGATACGGTTTTGGTAACCGCTTAATAATTAACTTAATTGAGGTGACGACCTCTGTGATAGCACACTAGGGGAGGGAAGTCATGATTCCCATAACCTAGGCCCCTTCTTTGTTTGCCCACCAGTGAGAGTAGATTGGGTTCACCGGGGGACTGAAATACAGGATCCTCGGTGTTGTGCTAGTATAAATGTGACACGTAGCTATCCAGACTTGGGTTACGAATGTTACATGTAGCTATCCATACTTGGGCTACGAATAAAACATTTCACGTAGTTATCCAGACTCGGACTACGATTAAAATGAAGCATAATGAACCGTTAGTGTTAGTAAGGGGTCTCGATAGGACTCACTGAGATAATGTTTATCTCACCTTTTAATGTTGTTGTTTTTCAGAGAAACAGGGGAAGTTGAAAGCAGTGAAACATGGCTAGACGATGTTCCGCATGATGATGTTGAAGACTAGCTAGCTGCTTATGTTGTTTCTTATTTTGAGAACTTCGATTATATGACTTGTACTCGTACTTAAAGTTGTATATCGGTTTCTTCTTTATTTCTGCATTTGGTTATTGAACCTTAGGTTTGAGGCGAGGACGTCTAACTATGAAACTTAAGATATCTATGTACTTCTTTTTGAAGTTTTAAAATGCGAGTGGTGCTTTGACATGTTTAGTCAAAGTTTTAGTATTGTTCAATGTCCATAAAGCAGGAATAACACTCTGATGTATGCTATGAAAGTATATCTTGGTATTTTCTCTATGTTGAAATATCGGGGTGTTACATTACGGTATCAGAGCAGTTCGACCTAGTCGGGCTTAGTTTAGTTTAGGGGTGAGTCGATTCCTTGTTAGTATTTGTTGTAATTATACTTGTGATGCTAAGAGACATTGAGCCTGATCAACTCAATACTTGGTGTATCATAAGCGGAATTATGGCAGGATGATCAAGACGTAGTCCTCGACCAAGACCGAAGTTCCTCAAAAACCCATTTCATCTTAGAGAATGGAGAACCTGAAGTGATGGAAGCGTAATCAGATAGATAATGTAGAAAGGATTTTTGGAACTTTTCAAAGTAAGAATGAAGGGAGTTTTTAGCCCTCGAGTAGGGTGACTCGACAGTAGAGCAGTACACTGCTGAATATGCGAAGTTGTCCCAGTTGTATTGGTTGGCTATCTATGTACTGAATGATCAAGAGAAGCATAGAGGGAATATTGGAAAGGAAAGTAGAAGGTAGCTGAACCATCAACTCCAAAGGAAAGGTCCAAGGGTAACCTCAACAAAGGAAAGAAAGTGCAATCGTCTGATTTCTCAAAGTTCAACAAGTGTTCCAAATGTGGAAGTTCCACCATGGTGAATGTCGTATGGACTCCTATCATTGTTTTTATTGTAAGGGGGAGGGTCATAATACTAACGAGTACCCAACAAGGAAGAGGAACAGAGAGGAGCAAGCTGCTCCCGCACACGGGAGAGTCTACACTTTAGATGCCCAGATAGTCAAGGCTACAGACAATCCACCGAGAATGTGGATATTGTCCTAGGTATGAAATGGATATCTGCCAACTGGGTAACAATTAATTGTTTTCATCGGACTATCGGTTTCTCCTCTGAGTCAGTGGAGCTACAACCGACCAATTCCGAAGCGGTTATCTCATTCACTTCCGCAAGTCATTGTCTATTCCAAGGCGCAGAAGCTTACGTCATGATGCTGTCTGCATCGACTGAAGCAGGTTTAAATCTATCTTCTGTGCAAGTTTTTAACGAATTTCTAGATGTATTTCCCTATGAAGTTTCTTCGTTACCTCTGGATCGTGAGGTGGAGTTCTCTATAGAATTGGTTCCGGGCACAGGGCCAATTTCTATAGCTTCTTATAGGATGTCTCCCTTAGAGCTGAAGGAGTTGAAAACCCAACTTGAAGAGTTAATATCAAAACAATTTATCCGACCGAGTGCCTCGCCATGGGGTGCTCCTATATTGCTCGTCAAGAAGAAGGATGGAAGCATGAGATTATGCATTGATTACCGTCAGTTGAACAAAGTAACTATCAAGAACAAGTATCCTCTGCCAAGGATCGATGATTTGCTAGACCAATTGCGAGGAGCTTCAGTATTTTCAAAAATTGATCTAAGGTCAGGTTATCACCAAATCAGAGTTTGAGCTTTGTATATTCCGAAGACCGCTTTTCGTACCAGGTATGGACACTACGAGTTCGTAGTGATGCCCTTCGGTTTGACCAATGCTCCAGCTATATTCATGGATTATATGAATCGAATTTTCAATCCTTATCTGGATCAGTTTGTTGTGGTATTTATTGATGATATCTTGGTGTATTCTAAGACGATTGAGGAGCATGTGCAACATCTTCAAATTGTTCAGAACGTACTACGAGAGAAGAAGTTGTATGCCAAGCCATCTAAGTGTGATTTCTGGATGCCTGAGGTAAAATTTCTGGACCATGTGATATCTCAATCCGGTGTTGCAGTGGACCCCAGTAAAATTGAAGCTGTGGTAGACTAGGAACAACCATCTACAGCCACTGAGGTGAGAAGTTTCTTGGGATTAGTTGGGTATTATCGGAGATTCATTCAAGGATTTTCTCAGCTGGTTCTTCCACTCACTCGGTTAACTCGCAAGGGTCAACCGTTTGTATGGGACTCTGCCTGTGATGAATGTTTTGCAGAATTGAAGAATCGTTTGATTTCTGCACCCATTCTAATTCTTCCAGATCCGTCTATGGGATTTCAAATTTACTGTGACGCCTCTGGTAAGTGTTTAGGATGTGTCCTTATGTAGAATCAACAGGTAGTTGCTTATGCCTCCAGACAATTGAAGCCGCATGAAAAGAATTACCCGACTCATGACCTAGAGTTGACGGCGATTGTGTATGCCCTAAAGATTTGGAGACATTACCTGTATGGGTCTCGTTACGAAGTCTTTAGTGATCACAAGAGCCTTAAGTATTTGTTTGATCAGAAGGAGCTGAACAATAGACAAAAAAGATGGGTAGAGTTTCTGAAAGATTACGATTTTGAGTTGAAGTACCATCCGGGGAAGGCTAACGTTGTAGCCGATGCTTTGAGTAGGAAGTCTATTCACGCTGCAGAGTTGATGACTCATGAGATGGCATTGTTGGAATCGTTTAGGGATCTTAACATGAAGGTGAAGCCAAGGAAGAACAGATTGGTGTTGAGCCATATTTAGATTTCGAGTTCCTTGAGAAATCTGATTCGCTCAGCCCAAGAGGTAGATCTAGAGTTACAGACTCAGAAGAGGTTGCCAAACTACACCGAAGATAGTGATTTTGATGGTAGAATCCGTGTCCCGAGTGATGAAGGTATTAAGAAGCAGGTTTTAGAAGAAACTCATAAGAGTCAGTTCTCAATACATCCAGGGTCTACCAAGATGTATAGAGATTTGAAGCAGTTGTATGGTGGCCGGGTATGAAAGTGGAAATTGTAGAATTCGTGTCTCGATGCTTAACCTGTCAGAGGGTTAAGATAGAGCACCAGAAGCCTGCCGGTCAGTTGCAACCTTTGAATGTGCCAGAATGGAAATGAGAAAGTATTTCTATGGACTTTGTCATGGGTTTACCACGGTCCCAAGCCGGAAATGATTCCATTTGGGTAGTGGTGGATCGCTTGACCAAGTCCGCTCATTTTGTTCCGGTCATTCCAATCACAAGATTGCTAAGTTAGCGGAAGAGTATCTCAAGAATATTGTGAAGTTACATGGAATTCCTACGAGTATCATATGCGATCGTGATCCCAAGTTCACATCACGATTCTGGAGAGCATTGAATATGGCATTGGGAACCACAGTATGTGCTAGTACCGCTTATCATCCGCAGACGGATGGACAGACTGAAAGGACAATTTGGACTTTGGAAGATATGCTAAGAGCTTGTGTACTTGACAGTGGAGGCCGATGGGAGGACCATCTTCCATTGGTGGAGTTTTCCTACAACAACAGTTACCATTCTAGTATCGGAATGGCACCATATGAAGCATTGTATGGAAGGAAGTGTAGAACACCATTGTATTGGTGGGATATTGGTGAGCAGAGATTGTTGGGTCCGGATCTAGTTCGTGAGACTATTGAGAAGATCTGTCAGATTAGGGAACGAATGAAGACAGCTCAGAGTCGGCAAAAGAGTTACACCGACAAAAGAAAAAGGTCATTGGAATTTGAAGAAGGAGATCATGTATTTCTGAGACTTTCTCCAACTATTGGTACCGGTATAGCATTGCGAGCGAAGAAGTTCAGTCCTCGGTATGCTGGACCTTTCCAAATTATCGAGCGAGTTGGGCTAGTAGCCTACCGCATTGCCTTACCTCCAGCTTTGTCTAGATTACATGATGTGTTTCATGTATCGCAGTTAAGGAAGTACATTCCCGATCCTCAACCGTTGAGTTATGAGACGATTGACATCCGACCGGATTTGTCTTATCAGCCTACTCCAATCCGAATCATCGAACGTGGTGAGAAAGTGCTCCGAACGAGATCAATTCCTATTGTCAAGGTGCTTTGGGACGGTGCCTCACCTGACGAAGCGACATAGGAAGTAGAGGAAAACATGCGGGTGAAATATCCCCATCTTTTCGATTGAGGCATGTTTTGTTCAATTTTGAGGACAAATTTTTTTAAAAGTTGGGGTGATTGTAACATCCCCAATTTAGTTAATTTCACTTGATAAAATTTACAAGAGGTCTAGTTAATTTATTAGCAAAATTGATTAAGTGAAGTATGTTTGCTTGTGTGCTAAATTATATTAGTACTTGAATTGTTGATTGATTGGGGGAGCGAATTGGGATTTTAAGTGAAGATACTAGGAAAGGGGTATTTCCGTCTTTTCACCCATTAATGAGTTCAGCTGACCCATCTCTCATCTTACACACCTATATACTTTATTTAATCATTGTATACATGATTGGTTGAAAATGCAATTAGAAATGAATTAAGTAGAGTTTAAGAGGGGATTAGTGAACCAAGGGTGTTTTGGTCTTTTCCACCACTTAAATGAATTCCTTCAGCTGAGTCATGCTTCCCCTTCTCACTAAGTCAGCAAAACACACCAACACTACCTCATTTCCAGCTGAAACAGAAAAATCTGAAGAAAGAAAGGAGGGAGAATGAGAGAGAGAGAGAGAGAGAGAGAGAGAGAAAGAGCTTGGGGAGGAGAGAACTCCATGAGGTGTTGATGCATGTTTCTTCTAATTCCACCATTCAAACACATTTCGCCTCCTCTACCTAGTGATACCAATTTCAGAACTAACACTCTCATCCATCTCATTTCACCATTGTAGAGCCTCAAGCTCAAAATGTAACACCCATTTCTACCCGGCAATTTAATAGTAAAAATCAGAGTTTTCAAAAATTTTGACAATTAAACGGGTGTTACATTTTCCGACTAAAATCCACAAATGAGCATAACTAGGTCATTTATAACATTAGATACCTACCACATAAAATAGGAGGAATCAATAAACGAAACAAGTCAACTTTCAATTACTACGCAGCGGATTTAAATAGGTTTTAACTCGAAATCAGACAATAGGATAACAAAATAAAATAGTAATGATATGCGTTCATCCCCCCGAGTGCTACGTATCAGAGCGACGACACCGAACTAATGAAGGTAAAAGCCTTCATTCGTGGTTACCTGCACAAATTACCGACATCGGGGTAACATTCAAACAGAAGGGGTGAGATATCGAACCATATAATAAGATGTATGAAAAACAATATATATAGAATCAGGACATCTAAATACATTATTTCACATCAATCAGGTAATCTCAATCATCAAGAGTCAACAACATAACCACTCAAATATGCAATACGGTATGTAATGCGGAATGCGACTCAATACTATGCACATGCATGCGGTACCGTTTGGAGCAGAACTCCCGACTAAAAATCTGCCAATAAATAGAGGCATCAACGACTAAAATTTGCCAATCCAGGCCGACGTGTGAGACAAAGCTCCAGGGCCATCAGCCCTCGACAAAAATGCAAATGCCATGCGACGCGATGATAAATGCTCAAACTATCAATAACAATGGTTACATAGCAGCACGACAACAACGACAGCAGGAAGCGACAATTGGCCATAGGCCTACGACATAGTATCCTTGCCAATAAATAGAGGCAATCCAACGACAAAAGGAAATAACACTGGCCATAGGCCTACAACAGAATATACTGCCAAAGAATAGGGGCAATTCGACTAAGGCAACATTACCAACAATTATCAATTAGCCACTTTTAACAACTTAACCAACTAACAATTACCAAATAAACAACTTTAATAACCAACAATTATCAACTAGCAATTCAACACTTTAGCAACAATTAGCAATTGACCAATTTAACCACTTAACCAACAATTAATCTTTTCAACAATTTAACAATTAATAATTGACAACGTAATCAACAATTAGACAACCGGGGCCTAATGCGCCTAAAGCGCCCAACAACAGCAAACATGGCGCCCTATGCGCCCAGCAACAGTAAACATAAAAACAACAACAGCAAACAGCAAACAGGAGCAACAACAACAGGGCAAATTTCCATCAAACATACCTCTACTTCGGTGAATTAATTAACCTATCAAACGATATCGAAACTTTCCAAAGGACCCCTGTATGGAAAGCTAAGAATGTCTAGTTCCTGACTATAATTGTTATTTTGCAAAATAATGGTCCAATTCGTACAGTTTCAGTAAATAAGCAACAAGCTTCAGAAAACAGGACAGCCACCATGACCTAGCTTGTGACACCTCTAAAATTATCAAAACTCGGTCAAATGACATGCGACTTGAGCCTAACCCGAAACAAATTGAGTGTAGTTTTCAATGAATCAAGAATCATTCAAAAAGGAGTTCAAACGAAAACGTTATACACGAAATACCGAACCTATATCCAGACTGTTTCCAGAATTTTAACTTAACTTGTGACACCTATAACTCGAGCTATACAACTCCAAATGCAACCAAACTAGTGCCAAATTAAAAATCATTAAGTCTAGTTTCTGAAAAGTTAAACCACATAATTTTTGGACTTTTAACCTAACTTGTGACGCCTATAACTCGAGCTATACAACTCCAAATGCAACCAAACTAGTGCCAAATTAACACGCATTAAGTGTAGATTCTGAAAAGGTAAACCACATAATTTTTGGACCACTAGATTGTTCCCAGTTACTGTATAACCGAACCTATACCCAGATCGTTTCCAGAACTTTAACCTAACTTGTGACGCCTATAACTCGAGCTATACAACTCCAAATGCAACCAAACTAGTGCCAAATTAACAAGCATTAAGTCTAGTTTCTGAAAAGGTAAACCACATAATTTTTAGACCACTAGATTGTTCCCAGTTACTGTATAACCGAACCTATACCCAGATCACCCCAAACAATGAGTTTAGCAACAAAATTGGCATCAATCATTCATCAATTTCAATAATTTTGTATATCATCAATAGATTTTCAAAGAATAAACAAACATAATCACTTATTAAACAAACATAGGATCCCCTAATTCCCTACATAAAGCCCTTCATATACCCTATTATAGAGTTAGAACCCCACCCTTAACACAAGCCCATATAAAGTAATATATTAATGCCCTAATATTTTCTACCACTTAATTCCTAATAATTAATTAAATAATTAATTAACTATTTTGGGGCGTTACAACTCTCCCCCACTTAGAATATTTTCGTCATCGAAAATTTACATAAGCCTCAAGGATAAAGTAAATAGAATGAATACATCAAGATTTCACCACATGAAAGAGGAATCGAAACATTGTCAAAGTCAAAGAAATTAAAAACGACTATCATGGGAAGGAACGAAGGTATCAACAAAAAAAATAAGGCACAAAATTGCACACTTAACAAACCATAGTAAAATCAGTGAAAATAATAATAGCATAAAAACACCGTCCAGAATTAAAATCATTACACGTGATCGCGATTATAAATAAAACAATAATTACAGCGTGTAAACAAGTAAAATATTACTTATAGAGATCAAAATAGTCCGCACATTAGCAAGGAAGTAACACCTCTAAAAATCATTAGCTGAACAAATTCACAAAGCACTTCCTCTAGATCATCAATATAAAACTAAAATACACTATAGCAAAGATTTTATACAAACTTAGTATCCACTGACTAAAATAAGTTCAGTGCCTATGGCCCCACCCAAAAATAAAACTAAACTAGTGTAAGGGGAATTAGTCAACAGTCAAGGGGAAAACTAGTATAACAACTCTAGCTCCTCGATAGAAAACAATTATAAGTCAAAGAAGGTAAAATTAAAATATTTGAGCAAAGACGTCATTACTTACAATGATCAAAACATTACTGCACGTTATAGTGATGGAGTGACAGATTAAAATACTCAAAATAGTAATTTCATGAAGCACCCGATTTAAAGCACCAATACAACAATAAAAGCATGCTATAAAAACTAATTCAGTAGAAGTGTACCAGCATTCTTAATGTACATTTTCGTTCATGAAATTGGAAAACCAAGTAATGTAACACCAATCTTAAAGATATAACAACCAAAATTTAATCATAAAAATTCAGCAATTATGCACAATTGAAGTTCCTAGTTAGAGACTATATAGCATAAAATTCACGAAGTAGTTTGCAAAGATTCGGAGTTAGCAACATCCCACGTTGAGAAAAATTAAGCAAATAGGGAAGAAAAGAAAAAGAAATGAAGGTAGTAATAACATGAGATGGTAGTCCACTGCTAACTACAAAAATCAAAAATAAAAGTAACGAGAAAGTTGAAGTCATGCAAGAACAACCATTACGATGTACATAAGTCATACACCCCACGACTTTTTTTTGTAGTAAATTAATCAAATTAAATACACGTATACGTCAACAGAAATAACAAAAACAAGTTATTAAGATTTCAAAGAAACCTCAATAGCATTTTCCTTCGTATTTAAAAGAAGTAACTAACACATTGGTTAGTTTTAAAGGGATTAGATACAATGTGTAATTAATTTAAAAAAAATGGAGATACCCATATAATTCTAGGCTTTCATTAGAAAGAAACAACCAGCATACACTTTTTTTTAAAAGGTGGCACACATGATCCACAAAGAGCATACTTGTGCAACAAACTAATCATATTTTGCTAAAAAGAATCTTCACACAATTACGAAAACAGAAATAGTTTTATTACCATGTACTTATCATAATCTGTTTTAAAACGATATAATAAAACAAGTGAGATAATAATAACCCAAAAATACAACTCACAATCATTACACGTTGTTGCATTATAAAATAGGAGAAAACAATAGTTGTAGCATTTAACCAATAAATTTATCACTCATAGTAGTCAAGACAATGAAGCACCTTAACATAAGTAGCAAGACTAGTCCACAAGGCACTTAGTATACAACATCAATATGAAATCAAGAACATGCTGCAGTAAAAACTTTATACAAGGTTAGTATTCATTTATTAAAAATAAATTTAATACCAATATTAGTATCCAACCATAAAATTGTTTAATAGGGGTTCACAAACAACCTCAGAAATTACTTTATTTTTAGATTACAAAACCACATAAGACAAATCAAGAAGTAACAACCAAAATCATGTCATAAAACTCAAGTGTACAAGATCAAACTTCACGTAGCATGGAATTATGAAGCAATCCACAAAGACCCAAAATTCGCAACACTGCATGTCAAGAACAATTAGGGACACAGCATAAAGAAAAATAAAACAACAAACATAAAACATAGTTGACATTTCAAAATCATTGTGTTTAATCGTACTCACAAGATAAAAGGAACCAATAATTGTAGCATTTAGCAAAGAATGACCACTTATAGCCATTAAGACATCATAGCACCTTAAAATAATTAGTGAAATAATTTCACAGAACACTTAGATTAGAGTCTCAACACAAGAAATAAGACATGTTATAGAAATTGATTTTATACAAGACTAAATTTTAATTTAACCAAATTATAGAACTTAGACTATCTTAATAAAAGTTCACATAACAAGAAAGTCTCAAACAATAAAGCAATAGATATACATTGCACACAAGGAAGAGATAATAGACACACCATGAACAGACTATAGAATAGACAAGGGTCTGTGAAAAATTCTCTTTAAGGAAAAAGAGTCGATCAATCAAAACAATTTAAGCAAATCAAAAACATATGTGAGTATCAAACAACAAAGTAACTTACTAGAAGCATACAAGCACACCAAGTACACATTTGAATCTTAGAACGCCAAATCACAGTGTAAATCATTGGGATAGGATTCCCGCATCTTGCTTTCCAGCCATCATAACTTAATACTACAACACAAACAATGGTTAGAACTAAATGACAATACTAGATCGTCAAATGACACAACGACTCGACGACTTGGTCGGACAGACCAACCATTGCTCTGATACCACTATTGTAACACCCATTTCTACCCGGCAATTTAATAGTAAAAATCAGAGTTTTCAAAAATTTCGACAATTAAACGGATGCTACATTTTCCGACTAAAATCCACCAATGAGCATAACTAGGTCATTTATAACATCAGATACCAACCACATAAAATAGGAGGAATCAATAAACGAAACAAGTCAACTTTCAATTACTATGCAGCGGATTCAAATAGGTTTTAACTCGAAATCAGACAATAGGATAACAAAATAAAATAGTAATGATATGCGTTCATCCCCCCGAGTGCTACGTATCAGAGCGACGACACCGAACTAATGAAGGTAAAAGCCTTCATTCGTGGTTACCTGCACGTTACCGACATCGGGGTAACATTCAAACAGAAGGGGTGAGATATCGAACCATATAATAAGATGTATGAAAAACAATATATATATAGAATCAGGGCATCTAAATACATTACTTCACATCAATCAGGTAATCTCAATCATCAAGAGTCAACAACATAACCACTCAAATATGCAATACGGTATGTAATGCGGAATGCGACTCAATACTATGCACATGCATGCGGTACCGTTTGGAGCAGAACTCCCGACTAAAAATCTACCAATAAATAGAGGCATCAACGACTAAAATTTGCCAATCCAGGCCGACGTGTGAGACAAAGCTCCAGGGCCATCAGCCCTCGACAAAAATGCAAATGCCATGCGACGCGATGATAAATGCTCAAACTATCAATAACAATGGTTACATAGCAGCACGACAACAACGACAGCAGGAAGCGACAATTGGCCATAGGCCTACGACATAGTATCCTTGCCAATAAATAGAGGCAATCCAACGACAAAAGGAAATAACACAGGCCATAAGCCTACAACAGAATATACTGCCAATGAATAGGGGCAATTCGACTAGGGCAACATTACCAACAATTATCAATTAGCCACTTTTAACAACTTAACCAACTAACAATTACCAAATAAACAACTTTAATAACCAACAATTATCAACTAGCAATTCAACACTTTACCAACAATTAGCAATTGACCAATTTAACCACTTAACCAACAATTAATCTTTTCAACAATTTAACAATTAATAATTGACAACGTAATCAACAATTAGCCAACCGGGGCCTAATGCGCCTAAAGCGCCCAACAACAGAAAACATGGCGCCCTATGCGCCCAGCAACAGTAAACATGAAAACAACAACAGCAAACAGCAACAGCAAACAGCAAACAACAGCAACAACCACAGGGCAAATTTCCATCAAACATACCTCTACTTCAGTGAATTAATTAACCTATCAAACGGTATCGAAACTTAGCAAAGGACCCCTCTATGGAAAGCTAAGAATGTCTAGTTCCTGACTATAATTGTTATTTTGCAAAATAATTGCCCAATTCGTACAGTTTCAGTAAATAAACAACAAGGTTCAGAAAACAGGACAGCCACCATGACCTAGCTTGTGACACCTCTAAAATTATCAAAACTCAGTCAAATGACATGGTACTTGAGCCTAACCCGAAAAACATTGAGTGTAGTTTTCAATGAATCAAGAATCATTCAAACGAAATACCGAACCTATATCCAGACTGTTTCCAGAATTTTAACCTAACCTGTGACACTTATAACTCGAGCTATACAACTCCAAATGCAACCAAACTAGTGCCAAATTAAAAAGTATTAAGTATAGTTTCTGAAAAGGTAAACCACATAATTTTTTGATTACTATATTGTTTCCAGTTACTGTATAACCGAACCTATACCCAGATCGTTTCCAGAATTTTAACCTAACTTGTGACGCCTGTAACTCGAGCTATATAACTCCAAATGCAACCAAACTAGTGCCAAATTAACAAGCATTAAGTCTAGTTTCTAAAAAGGTAAACCACATAATTTTTGGACCACTAGATTGTTCCCAGTTACTGTATAACCGAACCTATACCCAGATCATTTCCAGAATTTTAACCTAACTTGTGACGCCTATAACTAGAGCTATACAACTCCAAATGCAACCAAACTAGTGCCAAATTAACAAGAATTAAGTCTAGTGTCTGAGAAGGTAAACCACATAATTTTTGGACCACTAGATTGTTCCCAGTTACTGTATAACCGAACCTATACCCAGATCACCCCAAACAATGAGTTTAGCAACAAAATTGGCATCAATCATTCATCAATTTCAATAATTTCGTATATCATCAATAGATTTTCAAAGATTAAACAAATAGAATCACTTATTAAACAAACATAGGATCCCCTAATTCCCTACATAAAGCCCTTCATATACCCTATTATAGAGTTAGAACCCCACCCTTACCTTGGATTGAAGTTGAAACTCTTTGATTTTCCTCTCCTCTAGCTCTAGCCGTCGCCTCTCCTTAAGCTGTCTTCTAATCCTTATTTCTTTTTCTCTTCTAATGAGCAAACCCTAACCTACTATCACTTACTTACAATGAATGCTTCATAAAATTCGACTAGACCATGGGCTTCTCTCCACACCCCCAATTTTACTAATTCTCACCTTAACACAAGCCCATATAAAGTAATATATTAATACCCTAATATTTTCTACCACTTAATTCCTCATAATTAATTAAATAATTAATTAACTATTTTGGGGCGTTACACAAAATAGCCAAAAATGTATCCTAGGAACTGTATGTAGCTTGCATGTTGAACCTAGAGCAATATTAGGGTAACTGAACATCCACATTGAAGATTGGAGTAGATTAGAAGGAATTTCTGTTGCTGAATTCGAAGTCTAAGTTATTGGGAACCTTGGTTTCGGTTTTAGAGGTATTTGGAGCGACTCCGGGATAGTTCGTGTGTTACGGTTCGTTCGGGTTCATAGAAGTCTCGGTATTTTACGATTTTCATCGCAATCGGTGAGTTCTATACTCGCTTAGGGAATTATTTTCGAAACGTTGGTCAAGTGTTTTGATTCTGTGACTCGCCAATTTTAGTGTTAAAAACCGTTTTCGAAGTTGGAAGTTTTACGGTTTGTTTTGTAAATTATAACTTGATGGTGATTGAATTGTGATTGTCATGATTGTGGTTTGTATTGATTTTGTGCTGTTTTGGACTGAATTGATGTATTGTGATATTCGGGTATCGATCGGAATAAGTTTCGGAATCGACCGGAATGAGAATTTTACACGAAAACAGGATTTTTAGAAATGCTGATAAGTTAGCACGACCCGTGCTGATTTTAGCATGACCCGTGCTGATCTTTCTGTCACAGATTTTAAGTGTAGATAAGTTAGCACGACCCGTGCTGATCCTTTTGTCCCAAATTTTGAAATGTGTCCAAACCCTTCCTAATTGATTCCAAACCTATTCTAATCCCTTCCCTAACTATATATATTGATGAATAAACCGTAATTCGTGGAAAATGCGTTGGTATGAATGATGTTATATGAATTCTTTGAATTGGGATAAATGACGATACCGAGTAGGGTTCGCGAGTGAGAATTTATAACATATGCTAATGAAATGGACTTGGAGTTCCACTAAGGTTTTGGTAACCACTTATATATGAACTTAATGAAACGGACTTGGAGTTCTGATATGGTTTTGGTAACCGCTTAATAATTAACTTAATTGAGGTGATGACTTCTGTGATAGCACACTAGGGGAGGGAAGTCATGACTCCCATAACCTAGGCCCATTCTTTGTATGCCCACCAGTGAGAGTGGATTGGGTTCACCGGGGGACTGAAACTACAGAATCCTCGGTGTTGTGCTAGTATGAAATGTGACACATAACTATCCAGACTTGGGTTACGAATGTTACATGTTGCTATCCAGACTTGGGCTACGAATAAAATATTGCACGTAGTTATCCAGACTCGGACTACGATTAAAATGATGCATAATGAACCGTTAGTGTTAGTAAGGGGTCTCGATAGGACTCACTGAGATAATGTTTATCTCACCCTTTAATGTTGTTGTTTTTTAGAGAAACAGGGGAAGTTGAAAGCAGTGAAACATGGCTAGACGATGTTGAAGACTAGCTAGCCGCTTATGTTGTTTCTTATTTTGAGAACTTCGATTATATGACTTGTACTCGTACTTAAAGTTGTATATCTGTATCGGCTTTGTTTCTGTATTTGGATATTGAACCTTAGGTTTGAGGCGAGGACGTCTAACTATGAAACTTAAGATATCTATGTACTTCTTTTTGAAGTTTTAAAATGCGAGTGGTGCTTTGACATTTTTAGTCAAAGTTTTAGTATTGTTCAATGTCCATAAAACATGAATAACACTCTGAAGTATGCTATGAAAGTATATCTTGGTATTTTCTCTATGTAAAAATATCGGGGTGTTACAATGAACATTATATGTCACCTACAATTTTGAGTCTATATAGGGAAAGAACGAATGAAGAAAAACAAAATAAGAACACTGAAGAAAACAAAAAAGATAAAGAAGTTGAAGAACAAAATATTAAAGTTAATATTGACCAATATATGGATATGGAAAATGACAGTGATTATGAGGACTTGATTATTAAAAAACTAGAAGGTTTGCAAATCAAGGAAGAAATAAAAAATGATCATGTTGAAGTAAAGGCAAACATTAATCCACCGGTAGTTGTTAATTCTGAAAAGGCTTCAAGTTCGGGAAGCAATAATATAAACCAAAATAGAAATTGGAGAGTTAACGAAGAAGAGCAGTCCAATCCATCAAGAAAAAACATAGATCAAAGACAATATTTCATTAGGAAAACAAGTGATTTTATTCCTATGAAGTATATACCTTATGATAAAGAACCACAAGCCTTAAATCCTACAGGAATCTACTTAGATCTAGATTACGTTGAAGATAGAGAAAAAATGATAACTCTATGGATAAAATAGAATGGTGCAGTAATAAACAAGGAAGGAATGACTAAAGAACAAGGGATGGATTTTTTAAGAAGAACTATGCGAGGAAGTGTTGAAAGATATATAGAAAGCTTAGGAGATAGTTATGAAATTCTAAAAAATGAGTCAGAAGAGAATTTTTAGGACAAACTCAATCTATAACAACCGAACAGATTTGGTCCCTAGATAGAGAAAGTGCTATAAAAGGAATGATGAATATTAGTATTTGTAATATGTGTTATTTTGATCAATACACGTGTGAATTTATGGATTGGTTTTATAGAGCAAGATTTAGGGAATTATCACCAGAATATAAATTTTATAGTAGGATATAGGTTTAAATAGTTATTACCCCCTACAAATATAGCCATTATCCAGTTACCCCCTGCAAAAAAAAACATTTAAAACAAACCTTGCAAAATGTAAAGTTATCCAGTTACCCCCCTACCGTTAAATTTTCTGTTAAAATATGTAAAACGTCACATATCCAGTTACCCCTGCCACGTGTCACCTTATTATTGGGCCTATGTGCCACGTGGCACTGACATGCCACGCCAGCTTCTATGTCACCACTGCCACGTGGCACTGACATGTGCCACGTCAGCAGCCAATGGATGGCTGCCACGTGGCACTAGTTGTTACACTCATAATTAAATATTTTTTTGGCCAAGGGGGGTGTTGAACTCGTGACCTCTTACTCACCCACACACCTCCTGACCACTGAGCCACATTAGTATTTGTGATTATTATCTCACCTACAAATATATATTACATCATTTGCTACTTAATATAAAAAAAATCTGGCATTTCATCATCAACGACAACAAAAAATCATCTTCTTCATCTCTTCCCAGAAACGCATCTGGACATACAGATACCCAGAAAATCATCTTCTGCAACCTTATTTCTCTCTCTCTCTAAAACCTCCATTGTTAAAACTTTAGAGCATTATTCCGGCCGCGTTCTCTCTCTCTCTCTCTCGTCCGTCTTCCCCTCAGATCCAGATCCCCTTCCCTTTCTTCCTCCGCCGCGTTCTCTCTCTCAGTCGCGTTCTCTCTTCTCAGTCGCGTTCTCTCTCTCTCTCTCTCTCAGTCGCGTTCTCTCTCTCTCAGTGAAGAACACTCTTGCGTTCTGGATTTGAAGAGGAACTGATGATGACGAAAATGGTGGAAGAAGAACACTCTCTCTCAGTGAAGAACACTCTCGCCATGGCTGTTGCGTTTTCCAGATTTGATGTGTAAATCATACCCAATTCGTAAATCATACCCAATTTGTTTTGAAGAAGATGAATTCAATTGTTTTTTTAATAAAACATTAAATAAAAAATTCTGTAGAAGAAGAAGAATTTGGTAGAAGAATTTGGTAGATGAATTTGGTAGATAATGAATTCTGCGTTTCTGGAATGCGTGTTTGCAGAATGGTGTTTGCAGATTTATTTTTTTTAAACTAAGTAGAAATGATGTAATATATATTTGTAGGTGAGATAATTATCACAAATACTAATGTGGCTTGGTGGTTAGGAGGTGTGTGGGTGACTAAGAGGTCACGAGTTCAACACCCCCATTGGCCACAAAAATATTTAATTTTGAGTGTAACAACTAGTGCCACGTGGCAGTCATCCATTAGCTGCTGACATGGCACATGTCAGTGCCACGTGGCAGTGGTGACATAGGAGCTGACGTGGCATGTTAGTGCCACGTGGCACAGAGGCCCAATAATAAGGTGACACGTGGCAGGGGGTAACTGGATATGTGACATTTTAACAGAAAATTTAACGGCAGGGGGGTAACTGGATAACTTTACATTTTGCAAGGTTTGTTTTAAATGTTTTTTTTTGCAGGGGGGTAACTGGATAATGGCTATATTTGTAGGGGGTAATAACTATTTAAACCTAGGATATATTATGAGAAGTTACCAGAGCCATTTAAAACCAAGATAATAAAAGATTTTTCGGAACAAATAGTAATACAAAATATGAATACACCTAGTATGGGAGCAAGAATCTGGTTTGCTAAAAAGAAAATAACAGACTATTGTATAGAAGCTAAAGAGCAAAAGCAAATCTATAAATATCAAAAAAGACAATTTTGTTGTTCAAAAAATAGCGAGGTAGGTCAATATGGTTGTTATAAGCCCTATAAGAAAAGAAAGAAATGGAAATTTAGAAAAACTACTTTTCAGAAATATGATAATAAAAGTAGATATTTTAGAAAAAGGAAGTTTAGTAGGTATAATTGGAGTTATAATACAGATAGGAATAGTACTAATAAACTGGGTAGTAATCAAAGTTATAAGAATCCTAAGAAATGTACATGTTTTATTTGTAAAGAGGAATGTCATTATGCAAACCAATGCCCAAAAAGGAATAGACAAAATATTAAAATTTTAGATCAGATATACAAATATGGTTTTGAACCAGTAGAATGCTAGCATAAACTCTGAGGATTTAAGTGATGATGAATAGAGAGGATGAAGATATTACTGACCAATCAATGGAATTCTCTAGTATTCAGGAATATGAAAAATTAGAGGAAATTAAAAGGCTAGATCTCGACATAGAACCAATGAAGAATTTATTTGAAAGATTTGGAAAATATATAGGACAAACAGTTAGAATTCAAAAAATTCATGAATCAAGCGTAGAAATAGGAGAAGCTAAGAAAAAAGGGAGAATTCCCTTAATTACGAAAGACATAGTAGATTCGGTATTAAAAATATGAATAAAGAAAAGAAAAAGAAAATGAAGGTCATAGACCTAATAAAAGTGCAATTTATGATAAAGGGATATTTTCAAGAAAAGTTAGATTCACCAATAGCTATGTACTTGATAGATGAAAGAATTAGACATAATATACAAGATGCTCTGTTTGGAGTAGTTATGGGAAACTTATATTTTGGAAAGATAATCTTTGAATATGAACCAAATTTTAGTGTCTCTATAAATGATAAAAATTTAGATAAAGCTCTAGTGTTATATCACAAGATGGAAAACTTTGAGATGCCTCGAGGAAGCCATAGTTATTCGATAACCTATAGGACAATATTTGGTATAAGTCCGAGTCATCATACAATGAAGTTTAGACCAGGAAAAATTAAGTTTAAAGAAATATTTGACGGTTTGGTAGAATGGATACCACCAGAGAGACTAAAACCAAAGCAATTAACCTATATAGATGAGATTAGAACAGATGTTATGCCAAGAGTTATTGACAGAGCCGGTGAAATCATAGGAGATGAAACTCGAGCTATTATTAGAAGAACAGGATCAGAGAGAATATTATCTAAATTTAGAAATTTAGAAATTGGAAGGAAAAGCTTAGATTTAACAGAAAAGAAAGGACGAGGTAGTTCACAATATTTTATTGAAGTAGGAATTAAGTTAGGAAGAAATTCAATAAAATGTCTAATAGATACTGGAGCAGGAACAAGTCATATAACCATAGATTTATTACAAGGAATAGGAATACCAATAAAAGAATTAGAAATAAGTACTATTATTTGGATTACTATAATAATAAATGTAACACCCCGGTATTTTTAGCTAGTAGAAATGCCTAAGTGCACCATCCCTAATTTATCAGAGATAATATTTCCTGTTTAGATACTGAACACCACTATAAATTTTTCGCTGAATAATAACAAAGCGGTCTTAATCATAATTAAAACCACAACGGTTTCCTAACCATCAATCATCAGTAGGACTTAGTGTTCAATACCATCACAAGAAAACGCGGAAACAAAATACATAACGTATACATCCAGTACAAACGTAATGTTATGATACAAAGCTAACAAGGGAAAAACATAAACTTAAGCACAAAAGCTAAGTCTTCAGCAACCATCCGAGCACAACCTACTCGTACCTCTTGGATCTCCTCTTTCCCTGTTTCTTTGTAAAACAACAACATATAAACAATGAGATACAATCTCAGTGAGTTCTACCGAGACCCCTATCTACACTCTCGGTTCAATTATGAGTCCTATTTAACTTAACACGACACCGACTGCAATCCAGTGCTAAATCCTGGTGAACCGTATTATAGGACTTTCTTTCAATCGTGGTTTAATTTACAACCACGTGCATTTTAATTCAACACGACACCGACTGCAATCCGGTGCTTAATCCCGGTGAACGTGTTATAACTCAGTACGACACCGACTACAATTCTGTGCTAAATCCCTGTGAACTGTACAGTACGACACCGACTGCAATCTAGTGCTAAATCCCGGTGAATCGTACAACAAAACTTTTAACATAACACCGACTGCAATCCAGTGCTAAATCCCGGTGAACCCCTTTAACCAATAGTACTTTCCCTAATGGTCTACGGGCCTAGGGTAAGGGCTCATGACTTCCCCGCCTAGTATGTTAACCTCGTGGGTCGTCACCCACACTCGATATAATATATATATATCCACCCGCATTGGGCCGGCTACTAGACTCGATATATTTTATATATCGTAACTATCACTTGAACATTTAGTCCATTGACATTAAACTTTAAATTGAACATTTAGTTCCACATAACAAGCGTATCACGTGTTCGCTCCCGTATACTATTTTTACGGTTTTTCGAATTAAACATAACTTTGCAAACGATTATTAAAACCTTTGAAAAGATATTCAAAATCGTGGCATCACAAGCATAATATCATTGGAAAAGGGTTAGGAAATGATTAGAAGAGGATTGGAATCGAACGTGATCGTTTCGGGCAAGTTTATAAAATTTTGACAGAACACTGCGCACGGTCCGTGCTCCCATACGCACGGGTCGTGCGCCCTGTAATGCATTTTCGAAAACAGAAACAGAACGAGACGCAAGGTCCGTGCGCCTAGGACGCACGGGTCGTGCGCTTTTGACAGCATTGTATTTTATCCCGTTTTCGCGTTTTTCGTCGTTCCGATCAATTCTGATACATGTTTCAGTCCAATCCCAACATAAAAACAGTCCAAAAACATATCCAAAAAACAATGATCATCATCAAATCATCAATCAAACAATCCAAAAACCAATTGGACATAAAACCTGAATTTTGTACAAAATACTTTTCGACCACGAATCAAAAACCGAAACACATTTCACAATTTAAGTGTATTAATTCAAAAACCTAAACGTGAGTAAAACTCACCGATTGTGATGAAAATCAAAAATAGTCGAGGATCCACCAAAACGGAATTCTCCACACAACCACACGAACGTTCCCCACATCAACTTCGACGCTCCGACGACGCCCAAATTCGCTTCCAAAGCTTTCCACTCAATCACGAGACATCTTTGAAGCACTATTCATCATATTCAACCTCCAATCACTATTCACACATAACCCCAAATTTTTGGTTCACTAACCCTAACTCTCCTAAGCTTGATTTCTTCACCACAAACCAGTAAATAAACTCCTCCCTAAACTTCTACAACTCCAAAATTCATGAATGGAGTGACAACACTTCAAACCTTCTCTTTTATGCATCAATTCGAAAATGGCAAGATGAGAGTGAGTGAGTTGTAAGTGATGATTTTGGTACCAAATTGAAGAGGATAAAATGGTGATCAACTTTCATGTAGGATGGATGATGATTTCGTGAGCCTATCTTTCCCTTGCTCCTCTTCTTCCTTCGTGACCCACTTTCTCACTTTCTCCATTTATTCTCTTTTTTCCTTTCTTTCCTTTTATTCCCTCGTTCTCTCCCTCTCTGTTTCTTTCTTTCACTTCCTCTTTTCTTTTCTTTCTTTATATACATATATACATATATTATTATTTTTAAGAGGTAATATGGTCAATTGACCAGATTGCCCTTAATCTCTTATTTCGTTCCAAATCGTCATTATTTCGTATTATCCGATTAACGATCCTATGACAACCAATAATTAATTTTAACACTCAATAAATTTACCAGTCAAGTCTAAAATAATTCAATTGGGTTACTATAATAATAAACATCACATTACTCATAAAGCCGATATAGTAGTAATAATAAAAGAATATGAAATCCCCATATCAATAGAAGTAGAAGACGGCGTAAGTACAGAATTCTTATTAGGAATGGACTTCCTACATAGTTTTGATGATTATACAATAAAAGATGATCATATAGAATTATTTTATGATGGAAAGAGGATTGAAATTAGTAGAGTGTAAGAAAACTAATAAAAGACAAAATTCCATAGTAATTGAAGTAATTTATGAAAGAAAGATATATCACGCATTAATAGACTCAGGATCAGGTTTTAGTATAACTAGTCACCTTTTTCCCAATATTCAAAAAATTGACAAGATCATAGGAAGAGATATTCATAACAAGGAAACTGTTTTTGATCAAGGATATAATAATCTTTGGGTTATTATTGGAAATCTACAAGTTAGATTTGATAAAATATACTATTATGCCAATATAGTATATGATTTTCTAATAGGACAAGATTTCATAAAGAGAAATTTGCCATTTACTCTTGATAATACACAGGTTTATTTTACAAGTCCATGTGGAACCCAGTTTTCAACCATAGCGGTTAATCAACCCTATAGACATATATATAAGCACAGCGTGGTGAAATAATACCATTATATTTAAACCAAAATCTTAATCAAGAATTAATTATAAAAGAAAAGATTTTAAAAATTTTGGAAAATTGTTACGAAGAGGAACCCCAAGCGTTTGTAAAAAGAAAACAATATTTTGCGAAAATAGAGCTATTAACTGACAAACCAGTTTGTGAAAAGCCTATGATATATACTAAGGAAGATGAAAGGGATTATGTAAATATTATTGATAAGCATTTAAAATATAAATTAGTTAGAGAAACTAAAAGTGCATATAATTCAGCTAGTATCCTAGTAAGAAATCATAATGAAATTAAGAGACAAGAACCTAGAATGGTAATTAATTATAAGCCTCTAAATAAGATTGTAAAAGACTACCCTTATCCCTTACCAAGAAAAGATATGATTTATGAAAAGATCAAAGAAGGAAAAATATTTTCAAATTTTGATTTAAAATCAGGTTTCTATCAAATATTATTAGAAGAAAAAAGCCAAGTTTGCACAGCTTTTAGTACTCCACAAGGTATGAATGGAATATTCTGCCAATGGGATTAAAAACAAGTCCAGGTATTTTCCAAGAAAGATTAGATAGAATTTATAAAGACTGTTATCAGTTCATAATTATTTATAACGACGATATATTGATTTTTAGTCAAAATATTTATGACCAAAATAAGCATCTATTTATTTTCGCTACAAAAGCCTATGAAAATGGCTTAGTGTTAAGCAATAAAAAGGCTGAGCTAGCAAAAGAGAAAATCAGTTATTTAGGATTAATAATTGATGAAGGAGTTATAGAACTTCAACCACATATATCTGAGAAAATTTTAGAATTCCCAGATAAGCTAGAAAATTTAAAACAAGTGCAATCCTTTTGAGGACATATCAATTATGCTTCACAATTTATTAAAGATTGTGCTAAATTAAAAAGCAAATTGCAGGCTAAGATTAGAAAAGATCAAAAATTCGAGTGGAATGAAGAAGATACAAAATGGGTACGAGATATTAAAGATAAGGTAAAAAATTTGGAGAAGCTTCCCTTACCCAGGGAAGAAGATGAATTATATATTGAGACGGATGCCTCTGATAAACATTGGGGAGCAGTTCTGAGACGACCAGGAGATAATCAAATTTTAAGATATACATCAGGAACTTTTCAGAAGGCAGAATTAAATTATGATATTAATGAAAAAGAAGTATTAGCAGTCATAAGAGCGATAGAATCTTTTAAGATCTGGTTAGCGAGAAAGGAGTTTATTATTAAAACCGATAATACCCAAGTAAAAGCCTTTTTAGAAAATAAGATAAAAGATAATATTGTTAATCGTAGAAGAATTAGATGGTAAATGCGTGTTAGCCCTTTTACTTTTAAGGTTGTCTATATAAAAGGTACTAATAACTGTTTTGTGTAACACCCTGGTATTTCTAACAAGTAGAAATACTGAAGTGCACACTTAGGCATACATATGAGAATAATTTCCTGTTTTAGATATTGAACATAATTATAAACTCTTGATAAAAACCATATCAATGAGTCTCACATGACATAAACTGCTCATAGCCTAGAGTCGAATATCCAAATACAAAGAAATAGCGGAAACGATTTTACAAATTTTACTGATACAAGTTATACTATCGGGAATACAAAGACCTCGAGGGAAAGACATTAACAATGAAAACTAAGTCTTCACCGTCTTCATAAGCACACCACCTAGCTGTGCTTCTTCACCTTTGCTTTTCCCCCTGCTTCTCTGTAAAAACCACAAAACATAAACAGTGAGATAAACATCTCAGTGAGTTCTACCGAGACCCCTAACTACGCTCTCGGTTCAATTATGAATTCTTATACATTCGTAGTTTACTTTATAAACTACATTCTTTTAATTTAGCACGACACCGACCCCAGCTTTGGTAATCCCGGTGACTCGTACAAGTCAACATAGTATGATGCTAGCCCCAGCTTTGGTAATCCTGGTAACCATACTATTGATATCTTTAGAATGACATCGACCCCAGCTTTGGTAATCCCGGTGACCATTCTTTCTAACTTTAACTCGGTACTGACCCCAGCTTTGGTAATCCTGGTAAACCGTATCATAACTTTATTACAGCACCGATCCCAGCTTTGGTAATCTCGATGAATTGTTTTATAACTGTAACATAACACCGACCCCAGCTTTGGTAATCCCGGTGAACCCCCTTACCAATAGTACTTTCCCTAATGGTATACGGGCCTAGGGTAAGGGATCATCACTTCCCCGCCTAGTATGTTAACCTCATGGGTCGTCACCCAAACTCGATATAGTATATATATATATATATATATATATATATATATATATATATATATATATATATATATATATATATATATATATCCACCCGCATTTGGGTTTACTCCTATATTCGATATAATTTTATATATCGTGAATCATAGACCGGTTTAGATGATTAAATAATAATCATTCCGCGTCAGTTATACAACACCACATAGGACTTATAGTCCGTTTTCCTTTCGATAAAACATGACCTCACACGTGTTCTATTATCCGGTTTTTCAAGACAATTTATAATTTCAAAAGCAGTGCATTATACAATTTAAATCACATATTTGATTAGGCCTTTCAATAAGCTTTCAAACGCACCTAAGAACACCTCAATCGGGTTCCCGGATCAAAAGTTATCGCGAAAACAAAATCAGTGTACAGTTGTTGAAAATACACTGTGGTCGCGACGCGATGGACACAGATCGCGACGCGACCGTGGACAGAAAGGCTGGGAACAGGTGTTCTGAAACCCAGTTTTTCCCCAAATCTATCTCAAATTGTTACCGAGACATTCCGTGACTCCCGAGACTTAAAAACAGATGTTTAGCAACATAATTCAGACCATATTCCAACATAAAATTCAGTCATATTACAACATAAATCATTCCTCAATCAACCAAACATATCAATCCTTAACAAACAAATATCAATTTCCTCAAAATCCGTTAATTGTCGATTTAGTTTCTCGACCAAAACAACATTTTACACGCAATTCAATCCGAAACAATCACATCACATAATTAATCAAATCAATTAACATAGAATTCATTTCAATCAATCAATCAATCATAGAATTCATTTCAATCAATCAATTCGAAACATAAAATCCTAAACGTGAGTAAAACTCACCGATCGTGATGAAAATCACGCAATACCGAGACTTTCCGCCACTCGAACATCCGACTCGCAAAATTCGAGAAATCCTCGTTCGGCACCAATTTGCACCTAGACACCAACAATGGCTCCTAAGGCTTCACAACTCTCATTTGTCCAATCAACCATCTAGCTTCCATGAATCACTATTCATCATCTTCAACCTCTCATTTGTCCTATTCACACATAACCCCAAATTGAAACCCTAACCCTTGATTCCTCCAAATGCTCCAAAACTCTAGTGATTGAGCTACCCAATCAATAACTTGACTTCTATGGAGCACTAATCACCATCCTCTTCTTTCCTTGGAGCTTCAATCATCAAACTCTCTCTCAAAATCGAAAATGGTGGATGGAGAGAGAGTGAACCATATGTTGTGATTCTTGTATCAACATGGAGAGGAAAGAATGGTGATCATTTTTTGTGTAGGGAAGATGAAGTTTCCAAAAGCCTATTTTCCCCTTTCTCTCCTTCCTCCTTCGTGACCCACTTCTCCTCTTTTCTCCATTTCTATTCTTTCTTTTCTCTCCCTCTGTTTCACGTTTTCTTTCTTTCTTTCTTTCTTTCTTTCCTTTCTTTTATTTTCACTTTCTTTCTATATATATATATATACTTATATAAATATATATTATTAGAAATAAATAAATCAATATAAATTAATAACAATTAACTTAAATTGGGTGAAAACCCTAAAATACCCATTTCTATCAATTACTCGATTAAAAACCCTACACCAATTAATAGTCAATCTAAAACTCAATTAATAAAATTATTAATTAAGCGCTAAACTAAGCTAATTGGGTTAACCTAGAATGGTAATAATTATAAGCCTCTAAATAAGATTGTAAAAGACTACCCTTATCCCTTACCAAGAAAAGATATGATTTATGAAAAGATCAAAGAAGGAAAAATATTTTCAAAATTTGATTTAAAATCAGGTTTCTATCAATTATTATTAGAAGAAGAAAGTAAAGTTTGCACAGCTTTTAGTACTCCACAAGGAAGGTATGAATGGAATGTTCTGCCAATGGGATTAAAAACATGTCCAGGTATTTTCCAAGAAAGACTAGATAGAATTTATAAAGACTGTTATCAGCTCATAATTATTTATATCGACGATATATTGATTTTTAGTCAAAATATTAATGACCATAATAAGCATCTATTTATTTTCGCTACAAAAAGCCTATGAAAATGGCTTAGTGTTAAGCAAGAAAAAAGCTGAGCTAACAAAAGATAAAATCTGTTATTTAGGATTAATAATTGATGAAGGTGTTATAGAACTTCAACCGCATATATCTAAGAAAATTTTAGAATTCCCTGATAAGCTAGAAAATTTAAAACAAGTGCAATCCTTTTTAGGACATATCAATTATGCTTCACAATTTATTAAAGATTGTGCTAAATTAAAAAGCAAATTGCAGGCTAAGATTAGAAAAGATCAAAAATTCGAGTGGAATGAAGAAGATACAAAATGGGTACGAGATATTAAAGAAAAGGTAAAAAATTTGGGGAAGCTTCCCTTACTCAGACGATTGACAGACATCCACTTTCTATCCATATTAGACCGAAATTTATTATAAATTCTTGATAAGAGATCTTAAATATGTTATAGGTGAAAAACACACAAAGTACAATTTTTAAAAGTTTTTCAATTCATATCCAAAAAAAACAAACAAACTTCCTCTTTTAAAAGTGTTTCAATTCCTCTCCCTATTTTCCCAAGCTCTATTTCCTATTCTATTCTTATTCTTGGTCCTTTGGTATAGCCAAAGGAACCAAATTCTAGTCTTCCATTAGCAATACAAAAAATCAAGTAAATTCAAAATGATTGAACATTATCGGTAACATCCCCAATAACAGTTTTATTCCAAATATGTACCAAAATATCAAAAACAAGAGAACAACAAAAGTACCTGAAAAAGGGGGAAGCAACAACAAACCTGAATGAAGCTAACCACTTAGCTTATATCTCTTGGCCAAATTTGCATTGCTAATTTTGATTCGGTATGTAATGAGGAAAATTCAAAATAAATTGCTTCATTTATTTATTAGGGTTACAAAATATTAGTTATGATTTATTATTATTATTATTATTATTCTTATTATTATTATTGATATAATTATATAGTTTTATAAGGTTTAGAAGTGTTTTAAAGTGGAAAAGAAAAAGTATTAGATATTAACTTTGTAGCTTAACGTTGTAGTCCATTGTTTATTCTTTTATTTTTTTCAACTTTACTAGCTGCACGCCTGTTTTCACACCACGCACCCTCCCAGCAGCACTTAATCATAAATTTGCGTACTGTTCATCTCCTTCATGTTATCGTACGCAGTCATGTTATCGTACGCAGAACTCAGCGCCGCCACCACCAAATTTCAAGAAACTTCTCTCTTCGATTTCTCAATGATTTGATCAGGAAATAACACCAAACTTTGTAATCCTACATAAAATTGACCTCTGAATTCATTTCTATTATCGAGTCCATCAGCTGTGGCTCTGTTTTACGCTTCCTTAGTGACCCGTAAATTGTCTCTGTACTCGTTTGGTGCCAAATCCATTACCGTAGACAAGTTGGTTTGGTCCTACTCAGTGGTACAACATTTTAATTTATCCAGGTACGGGGGAAAGGGTTTCTTTTCTATATGGGGAATAGGGGATAGGACTATAATAGTATTGATTTTCGCTATTCCTATTTGTTTGTATTTATTATTTATTATTATTCGGTTTATTCAATTTGGATGACTGTAAGATGACTGTAATTTAATGGTTGGATGACTGTAAGTTAATGAATTGGATGACTGTAACTATTATGCCGAGTTTAGGGAATTAATCTAGCATGCTTAGTCAATTGTGTGTTAAAGGATGTCCGTTAATTAACACGTGAGGAACGAAGAGTCATACACAGGTGACCGTAGAATTAAGTTGCTAGTGGAGATGAATTTAGAATAAGAACGGAGTAACTATAAGGATTAATGTTTAAAATCAATCCTAGGTGTGGGCGATGCGTAGCAAATTAAAGTGAATGGTAATTGATGAATAGTAGTGAATGGTTAAATAAGATTGAGACTAAGGGAGAACTTGGAGACATGACTAGTCAGTTAGTAATTACATTCTAGTAACGAAAACATGATAATTGACTTTCAGAATAATTCTTAGGGACGGAAAGACAGGTCGAGCTAGTTGCAAATCACGAGTAACATAGGACAATAAATAAGTGAGGCGTCCATAGCTAATTAATGACTTAATGCTAGTTAGATTAAGAACACTTTGTAGCTTAACGAAGTGAATTAAGTTATAGACGATAGATGATGACACTCAGACATATGTGAGTAGATATAGCATGGATATAGCGTGAGAGTTATTCATGATTAAGTTTAATAACTTAAGTGAGAAGGAAGAGTTAGTACAATTGTTAAATGATAGTTGATGATGATGTTTAAGGAACCTTGTCGCAGTGTGGGGAAGGACACGTCGAAGTATGGGCGAGTGATAACTCTATTTTATATAGAGTTATTTATGCATCTAAACATAACTAATTACTTGAAACCAAGTGTAATGTGTTAAATATAGTAGTATGAAGTAAAATAACAACATTCTATGTTTCAAAGAGGATTATGTAATGATTTAAGCATTTTGTATATATATTGGTATGTTTGATATGTTTGTTCAGTGCACTTGCAGTTAGGTGCAACTACACCAAAGAAACAAACAGTGCATCTGCACTAACCACATTTACAACAGTGCAACTGCACTTAGGTGCATCTGCACCATCCTGCGTTGAAGGCAGATTTAAACCCACCTTGGAAGCACCTCAATTCATACCAATGCATAAACATTTCTATGACATCATGCTTAGTCACAAGTCACATGGAGGCACATGCCAACATGCAAGAGGAGGCGCCCACAATGGGAAATCATCATGAAAAGCTACGCATCTAGGACACATGGTCTTCCACAATTGGACCTCTCTTTTGGACTCAATCCCCTCAATCAAAGCTCTGAAAAGTAACCATGGTTAAGCCACCTTTGGTCAGCTTGATCTCCAAGCAAACCCACACTTGAAGGAAACCGCCAAGGCTATATAAATGCTTCCACTTCTCACTTGAACAATATCTCATATCTCACATCATAAGATATAGATCATACACTTCACTTGTAATTTAGTAGTTTCATTCCTTATAGTTTTTAGTAGTAGTTAGTTGGCAAGAATGTATGGAAGGAACCGACGACTTCTTCCTTCACTTCTTCATCAACTTAGTTAGGTGCAACTGCACAAGGAAGTCAGTGCTTCTGCACTGCTGGGCAAATTTATGCAAGAGTACTTCAATCAGTGTAATCTCTACCCTATTGATATCTCTTGTACTTTCATTTATATTAATATGTTTTATTTCATCTATCTTTGCCTTGCAATGCATATTATGAGCTAGACCTTTTTTGGTTAAGATGTTCTAACTTTATAATGAGCTTTTGAGTAAGTTATTGTGCCTTTAAGTGTTGCATATATTTTGGGTCTTGTGTTATACTACATCCATCTTATTGTAAGGTTGATCGCTTAGAATAAGTAGAGTTATATTCACAAACATGGTTTATAACTAGAAAACAAGACTAATAAGGGTGAGTGTTTTAATTAAGGCTTTGTTAACTTGTGTAATAAAGAAAACTTTGTTAAAACCATGTTAAGTCCTAGACATAGGATACCATAGTCCTTAGGGTGAAACAATGGGTACTTCAAAGGCAGAAGTGAACTTATTTAGCACGCCTAGACCTAGGAAGCTTGTAACGAAACTCTGAAGAAAGTAGCTGAAAGGCACATACTCATGCAGCTGCACTCAATGCATCTGCACCTTGGTGCATCTACACCACATAAAAGCACAAAACTCTCAAAAGTGAATTATTTAGTGAAGACATCTCAACTATCATTCTCAATTGATTTCCTTCACATTCTTTTACATATTTTAATTCTGTTTTCACTTAACATAAAAAACCCAAATTCGTGAGTAGTATAGTAGCACCAATTTATATTTTCGTAAACATACATAAGTTAATCCAATCCCTGTGGGTTCGACCTTTATTATCATTATATTACTTGTTTGTGACTGTGTATACTTGCACATCTTTTTCACACACCAGCGAGCCGTACCAGATGATAGGTGTTGTTGTTGTTGTTGTTGTTGTTGTTGTTGTTGTTGTTGTTGTTGTTGTTATTATCGTTGTTCTCGTTGTTGTCGTTGTCGTTGTGCGATATCGTGTCTGATTAGGTTCATGTGTATCCATCTTCTTGTTGTTGTTGTTGTTGTTGTTGTTGTTGTTGTTGTTGTTGTTGTTGTTGTTGTTGTTGTTGTTGTTGTTGTTGTTGTTGTTGTTGTTGTTGTTGTTGTTGTTGTTGTTGTTGTTGTTGTTGTTGTTGTTGTTGTTGTTGTTGTTGTTGTTGTTGTTGTTGTTGTTGTTGTTGTTGTTGTTGTTGTTGTTGTTGTTGTTGTTGTTGTTGTTGTTGTTGTTGTTGTTGTTGTTGTTGTTGTTGTTGTTGTTGTTGTTGTTGTTGTTGTTGTTGTTGTTGTTGTTGTTGTTGTTGTTGTTGTTGTTGTTGTTGTTGTTGTTGTTGTTGTTGTTGTTGTTGTTGTTGTTGTTGTTGTTGTTGTTGTTGTTGTTGTTGTTGTTGTTGTTGTTGTTGTTGTTGTTGTTGTTGTTGTTGTTGTTGTTGTTGTTGTTGTTGTTGTTGTTGTTGTTGTTGTTGTTGTTGTTGTTGTTGTTGTTGTTGTTGTTGTTGTTGTTGTTGTTGTTGTTGTTGTTGTTGTTGTTGTTGTTGTTGTTGTTGTTGTTGTTGTTGTTGTTGTTGTTGTTGTTGTTGTTGTTGTTGTTGTTGTTGTTGTTGTTGTTGTTGTTGTTGTTGTTGTTGTTGTTGTTGTTGTTGTTGTTGTTGTTCTTGCTGCTGCTGTTTGTAGTCCTAGGACCGTACGTGAGGTCGCGACACTAGTATTAGCCGAAGATTAGTTAAGGATTGTTGGTGCATGCGTGTTATGAAATTTGTAACCACTATTGTTGATTGTTTCCTTGTTATGTGATAGTCTTTGCTGTTTTAGTTTCGGTCTTATGTTCCTCATATGGCTTGGACGCTCCTTCTCACCCGTACACCACTTTTTAGATTGAGTTCCAGGTGTCGTTGGAGTGGCGTTCTAGGCAGCAGGAGAGATTTGATTCTACGCGTTGATGTCATTCCAGTTTCAGTTTATTGTATTAAAGGTTAATTGCTTTGATAATGTGACATCGGGATATGTGTTGTATTTCTAATATTATATGTCAGGTCATTCTTCTTGTTAATGTATTAAAAGAAATGTTTTACTGCTTTAGTTTTTGATGTTATTATAAATCGTTTTTATATGATTTTATTGAAGAAAGGATTTGTCGCACAGTCTTTATTATTACTATAAATTGTTTAATACGATTTCAGAAAATTGACGACATCTTTTACTTGCGAAAGGTATTCCCAAAACAATGACAAATATTATTTTGAAAAACAAATTTACTTGTTCTGCGTACTTTTTCACTCTAATTACTTTCGGGGTAAAGGGTGTCACATTTAGTGGTATCAAAGCAGTTCGGTCCTAACCGGACTGTTTGTGTTGTTTATTATGCTTTACGATGGGTGATGTGACATCCCAAATTTCGGTTAATTTCGTTTTATGAAATTAACTAGCGAATTGTTATTCGATGAAATATTAATTCAAGTCATGGACATGTTAAAAGCGTGAAAGCAACATTTAGTTGCTAATAGTATGAATTATGTGATTGTTTTGAGGTAGAAATAGAATTATGTGAGGATTAGGGGACCAAGGGCGTTTTGGTCATTTCCATATGTTTCGGATCCCTAACCCAAATTACACGACACAAACATATTCCTTAACTCCATAAGACCACAATCACAATTTAATTAGAAGTTAATTATGAGTTAGTGGTTAATTAGAAGTAAACTAAGGTGAGGAGCTAAGTGGAGGGCATTTTGGTCATTTCCCATCCACTTAAAGCCTTGCCCAGCTGAAAACACAACCAGCACCCTCATTTCATCAAAATCCAGAAAAACATAGAGTGAGAGAGGGAGGAGAGTTCGAGAGTGAGGGGGAGAAGAAGAGGCTCAAAATTCACTAAAGTCCTATGCATGTAAGTGTTTTCTTCTCCATTCTCTTCCATTTTTCATTTGCTTTCCAATGATGCCATTCATTCAAGCTGAATCCTTCTCCTCCTCATCTTGCCATTTTTTATCCTTGAAGCTCAAAGTTGAGTTTTTCCTCCTTGAAGCATTGCATGTACCATTGGAGCCGTAGAAGTGATTTTCATCAAATTGGTGAAGCTACATTGTGACTAGGAACACCTTGGGGAAGAAATTCAGTAGCCAAGGAGCTTAGGTTCAGAATAGGATCTGTTGAGTTTCGAAATTAGAAGTGTGAAAAGTTCAGTTTCGAAGTCTAGACCCGTTCGGTGCGAGTTCGCGATTACGGAGATTGTTCGAGAGGTTACAGTTCGGTCGTTTCGCGTGAGGACGTGATTTCTCGCGAGTTCGTCAAAACGGCGAGTTCTACTCACGCTTAGGATTATTTTTGTATTTCTGAAATGATTATGTGACCCTTTTGTGGCTGTTCCGTGGTTTCGAAAGTTTTAAGAGTCGAAAACCGTTTTCGGGAAAATTACGTTCTACGGTTTGTTTATTAAAATATATGTTAATATGTGAATGGTTGATTGCTATTGTTTGGACTGGATTGACTGGAATATTGTCTGTGTTTATGTTGGATTTCGATCGGAATACGGATTGGACTCAAACGGAATTGCGAAAATGAGAAAAACGGAATGAATTGGTGTACTGACAGAAGCGCCCAAGTCGTGCGCCTATGGCACACGGATCGTGCGCCTATGGCACACGGATCGTGCGCCAACTTCGCAAATGGTTTTAAAAATAATGTTCAGTGCGCACGGGTCGTGTGCCCAGGGCACACGGACCGTGTGTGAGCTTCTGTTACCGGACACCGAATTCTCATTTCGTCGCTCCGTTTGATTCCAAACCTCTTCTAATCTCCTTTCCAACCCTTTGTGATGATTTTTCACTTTTAAGACATTGTTTTTGACATGTTCAAAGATGGTTTTGAAAATTTTCCTCAAACCTATAAATGTTTCAAAAACCGAAAGATAGTACACGTGAGTGGACATGGGTTATGTTTAAGGTTATGGAACTATATGTTCGATCAAGTTTATGTTTATGTATTAACATGAATGACATGTGATAAAAAGGGATGAATAAACATTTTCATCAAAGACTGTTGAGGTTTAAATATATAAATTATATTGAATACAGGAGACGACCCAATGCGGGTTTTATATAAAAGACGGCCCAAAGCGGGTGGATATATAAATTATATCAAAAGGATGGGTGACGACCCAGTAGATTAGTATACTAGGGGAGGGGAAGTCATGAGCCCCAGAACCTAGGCCTCAGAAGGTTTGAAGCTAGCGTAAGCTAGTGGAGAGGTTCGACGGTAAAGGCGTGGTCATTACCGAAGATGTGCTATGGCATGAAAGGAAAAGATATATGCGCGTAGGCCCTATATGGACTACGATTAAAGGAAAAGGAATAAAAGGACCGAGAGTCATTGTGAGGGGTTACAGTAGGACTCACTGAGATAATGTTTATCTCACCCTTTATATGTTGTTGTTTTACAGAGAAACAGGGAAAGAAGAAAGTGACGAGCCTCCCCCCACTTAAACTCTTGCAGTGTCCCCTATACAATTATTCAAGTGAAAAAGAAGAGAAACTAGGCAACAAAAAATATAAACAACAGACAAAACAACAAAAACAGATAAAAACAAAACCGTAGTAGGTGCTACCAGGGTGCTGTCAGCACCTATTTAGCACCTACTGCAAAATAGAAACATGCAGATTAACAGTTAGGGAAGAAAACCCCTCCTTGAAGCCTGTCACTCTTTTCTTTCTGGAGGGCTTTCTGCAATCTTCTTGGGAAACCGAGCATTTTAAATTCAATTTGACACACACCTAAATGCTGACAAGGTGTTGGGAGGTGCTATATAATCAATGACAACTCAACTCCAAAATTAAAGCAAATCACCAACCAAACAATCATGGAACCTGCACAGCCAAAAACTAACACACCACATGTTTATTAGCATCTGGGCTGCCTCCAAGTAGCACTTGATTTATTTCCAATTCCTCAATCTGACTTGTTGAAACATGTTACTGTTCTTTTAATGGGGTGGCGGCCTTCATTCTAGCCAGAGGTCAAACCCAATGTCTCTTAACCCTTTGTCCATTCACCTTAAACTTAGTTCCAATGGCCTCATCAAAAAGATCCACAGCCCCATGGGGGGTATATTTTCACTAATTTAAAAGGACCGAACAATTTGGACTTGAGTTTTCAAGGGAGCAACTTTAATCTAGAGTTGAATAATAAGACTTGGAAACCATCCTCTAGATTTTTAGGTTGCAGCCTTTTGCCATGCTAAGCTTTGGCTTTCACCTTGTAGAGCTCGGCATTTTCATAGGCAAAAAGCCTATGTTCTTCCAATTGATTAAGCTACAACATTCTTACTGAACCAGCCTTTTGCAAATCCAAATTGAGCTTCTTCACAGCCCAAAAAGCCTTGTGTTAATGTTCAATGGGCAAGTGACAGGCTTTACAATAGACTAATCTGTAAGGTGACATCCCCAAATGGGTTTTGAATGCAGTCCTGTAGGCCCACAGAGCATCGTCCAAGTGAAGAGACCAATCTTTTCTAGAGGGGTTAACAAAATTTTCTTAATCTCTCCATTAGATAGCTCTGCTTGCCCACTTGTTTGAGGATGATAGGCCGTGGCAATCTTATGTTTGACCCATATTTTAAAAGCATGTTTTCAATCAATTTATGCAAAAGTGGGTTCCTTTATCACTAACGATTTCCCATGGTGTGCCAAACCTTGTGAATTTGTTCTTTTGCAAAAACTTACTCACAGATTTGGCATCATTTGAGGGTAAGCCACAACCTTTATCCATTTGGACGCATAATCTACTGCCACAAGAATATACAAGTTGTCAAAGGATAAGGGAAAAGGTCCCATGAAGTCCATACCCCAAACATCAAATAGCTCAACTTCCAAAATGTAGTTTAGGGAAATTTCTTGTTTATTGGACAAATTCCATACCCTTTGGCATCTATCACAACATTTTACAAACTCATGACAATTTTTGAACAAAGTAGGCCATAAGCAACATGTTTGCAACACTTTTGTTGAAGTTCTGGTGCCACCAAAGTGTCCTCCACAAGGTGTTGTGTGGTAGTGCTGTATGATATTCAGCACTTCTGTCTCTACCACACACCTTCTAAGAATATGGTCCGAACACAGCTTGTATAGGAATGGTTCATCCCAAAAATACTCCCTAGCTTGCTGCATAAATATTCTCTTCTGCTGAGAGTTGAAATCAGCAGGAACAATTTTGCTCACCAATTAATTCACCACATCAGCATACCAGGGAACACCTACAAAAGCTGATATAGCATCTGTCACAACACTTGTCACAACACTTTCTACAGAATTTTTCTTAATATCCCCAATGACTAACAACTTCTCATCAGGGAATGATTCCTTGATTTCTCCATGATTACCCCCGCCAACATCTTCAGGGAGCCTTGCTAACTGATCAGCCACTTAGTTTTCAACTCATTTTTTTTATCTCTAATCTCAATGTCAAATTCTTGGAGAAAGAGCACCCACCTTATAAGTCATGGCTTGACATCCTTCTTTGCTATCAAGTACTTAATGTCAGAATGACTTTGGTTCCTACCAAATAAAATCAGAACTTATCAAAAGCAAATACCACAGCTAGAAATTCCTTCTCTGTAGTGGTGTAATTAAGTTGGGCATCAATCAACATTTTTCTTGCATAATAGATGGAATGGAATACCTTGTGTATATTTGCCCAAGAACAACCCCTACAGCAAAATCACTCCAATTCGGTGCCACTATGACAGGTGCAGAAATGAGTGCTTCTTTCAAAGTGTTGAAGGACTCGATGCATTGGTTGTCAAAGTTCAAAGGCACATCATGTTGCAACAATTGACAAAGTGGTTTGGAAATCTTTGAGAAGTCCTTAATGAACCTCCAAAAGAACCCCGCGTGACCAAGGAAACTCCTCACACCCTTTATGAACGAAGGTGGAGGAAGTTTCTCAATCACTTCCACTTTAGCCTTGTCAACCTCAATCCCCTTCCTTGAAATCTTGTACCCCAACACTATTCCTCCCTTCACCATGAAGTGACATTTCTCCCAATTCAAAACCGGATTTGTCTTGTCACACTTATCCAAGACTTGCTCCAAGTTGGCTAAACAAGCTTCAAAATCAGCTAAAAAAACCAAAAGTCATCCATAAACACCTCCATGGATTTCTCAAAAATTGGAGCCTTTTGGACAGAAGGTAAATTGCCTTTCAAAATGGTTTCCTTCATATCCAAAGGCTCATACTTTTTAGCCCATTATTGTTTCACAGATTATTCCTTCTTTGAAATCAATGGAAATTCCTCCTTGAACTCCAATCCATCTAAGTCTTCAAGCTCTTTTTTTAGGGGATCTTGAGCTTTAATGAATTGTTTATGCACCAAGGAGTCGATAGAATGCAGAAAGGAACAATCTGCTACATTTTCATGAGGATATTTCAAAGCATTAAAACATTAAATTTTACCTCGTGATCATTGACCCTCATGGTTAATTCACCTTTTTGCACATCAATGAGGGTCTTACCAATAACAAGGAATGATATGACCAACCTGATGGGCACCTCAACATCAGCTTCAAAGTCCAAGATGATGAGATCCACTGGGAACACAAACTTGTCTACTTTGATTATCACATCTTCAATCTTACCCTCAAAACAGGCCATGGATCTGTTCGCCAGCTGCAAGGTCACTATTGTTGGCCTTGCTTCTCCAATTCCAAGTTGTTGGAAGATGGATTTGGGCATCAAGTTGATACTCGTACCCAAATTACATAAGGCTCTACCACAATAGCTCTCCCCAATGGCATAGGGAATGATGAATACCCCTGGATCCTTGAGCTTCTTGAGTATCTTATTTTATAACAATGAGCTGCTCTCTTGAGTCATGGAAACATTTCAAATTCTCCCAATCTCCTCTTTTGTGTAAGCACATCTTTCATGAATTTTTTATAATTAGACATTTGTTGCAAGGCATCCACCAAAGAAATATTGATGAGAAGTTGTTTGAGGATCTCAAGGAACTTCTCAAATTGCTTATCTTGGTGTGCCTTCTTTAGCCTATGAGGAAATGGGGGAGGTGGTCTCTCAGACACCAACTTAGGTACTGCAGGTACTGTAACAGTTCCTGTAGTACCTACGACAGATTCTGCAGCACCTCTGTCAGTTCGGTTAGCATCTTCAGCATTTTGTTGCTCAATATTTGCCCCATCAATTGCTCCTTCTTTATCGTTTTCTAGCTACTCATTAGGCCTCACTGTAGTTTTACCACTTCTAAGAGAAATAGCCTTGACATTAGCTTTTCCATGAGAACTACATGAGCTCGGCTCAGTGGCTACATGAAGTGAACCACTTGGTCTTGCACTGATGCTAACCAAGCCGAGTTTCCAGATTTTTTATGGAAGCCCCATGAATCTGAATTGCTGCACCCTGGGTCTGATATTGGGTCTTTGTTATAGTTATGAAAGCCTTAATGAGGGCCTCCAAAGCTGGTTCATACTTAGGTGCAGTAGGAGTAGAAAATCCAGGTGGAACTTGAGGTCTTGAAGGTGCTGTAGCAGGTGTTGCAGCAGCTGCATTATCTTTCCAGGAAAAATAAGGGCGTTGTCTCCAACCAGGATTGTATGTCCATGAATAAGGATTATTATTCTTGTTGAAATTTCCCACAAAATTAACTGAAACGGGATTCCCTGGGCACTCTTCATATATGTGTCCTGCCCCACAATAAACACATGAAACAGTATTTGCAGTGGCAGCAACAACCTCAACAGGTACAACAATAGTGGAGGCAGCACTTATAGTAGCAATAGGTGCTGCAGTAGATGTTGTGGTCAGATTTTCAACATATTTGCAATAGATGCCAGCTGTGCCGAAAGTGCAGCAACCTCACTTGCTTCATGAATACCTGCCACCTTTTTGGCGGCACTAATTCTTGCTGTAGGCCATTGGTAACTATTGGAAGCTATGGTCTCCATCTTGGCATATGCATCATTGTAGGATTGGGACAACAAAGCACCCCCGGTTGAAGCATCTAACATATCTATTGTTCTTGGCATTAACCCATTGTAGAAGGTATTCATTTGAATGCATATAGGAATACCATGGTGAGGAAGTTTTCTCCACAACTCCTTGAATCTCTCCCTTGCCTCAAACAAGGATTCATCATCACTTTGCCTTAATGAGGCAATTTCATTTCTCATTCTAGCATTCTTAATGGAGGGAAAGTACTTAGTTAAAAACTTTTCAGCCATCTCATTCCATGTAGTGATAGAATGTGGCTCCAAAGAATTTAACCAAGCCTTTACCCTATCCTTGAGAGTAGGGAAACAACCTTAATCTAAAAGCATCATCTGTAATTCCTGGCATCTTGAAATTACTTGCAACCTCCAAGAATTGCCTCAAGTGTAAATGGGGTTCATCAGTAGGTGTCCCTCGAAACTGTCCCACGGTTTGTAACATCTGAAACATCATTGATTTAAATTCAAAATGATTTGTGGTGATGTCAGGTACTACAATTCCCGTGTTCATGGTTTGGGGATCAAAGACAGCGTAGTCCCTCATGGGCCTATCTGTCCCTATCATTAGCTAGCCCAATAGTGTTGGTTTGCATCCCCACGTAATAGTCATAGATGCTCTCTAATTCTTTATCAGTTTGAGGGCATGTGCCTGCCATGTCTATAGTAGCACCTAATTCAGCAAATCCTCCGTGTTTGTGATTGTGGGTCCTTAACATTCTGAAAGCTCTCTCAATCTCAGAGTTTAGTTTGTACTATGGTGTGCTATGTCTGCGCATACAATAGAAACAAATCTGCTGACACAAACACACAAGAGGTGAGAAACAAGCTCACTAGCTACTTAACAAATCAAAAATGCAATTGAATAAAACTAAACAATCCCTGACAACGGCGCCAAAAACTTGTTGTGCAAAAACGTGTGCAAGTATACACAGTCTAACAAGTAATATAATGATAAGTAAAGGTCATTCCCACGTGGATTGGGTAGCTAAATTAATGCAAAAAAGGCTTGAAAAGTAAACTAGGGAGTACAATAAAAAGGTTAGACAAAACATGTTCAAACATAGAATTTAAAGTGTAAATAATCTGGTTTTTAAACCAGGATTAGATCTGGTTAGGGATATTAATTCCATTGTAATATCGATTCAGTGGCAAGTGCTGTGAAGATGCTGACAGCACCTGAATGCAGAATTAAAGTATGCTTTTCAGCACTTTCACCAAGGTTTGATTAATGGTACCTTATGTCTAAGCCCCCATTAATGTGGACCCTAGCCATGATAAAAATGATCCAGAACATCTCATGAGCTTGGTTAAATATTTTTAGTTTCACCAACTTTATTAAAATGTCTTTTTACTAAGGATACTCATGTGAATCTCTACGCATTCTACTTATTAAACCTTTCCAGTATTTAAAAAGTTGTATTAAACAAAGGTGATCAAACTCTGCTCAATGTATAACAATAATACTCATACATTCAAAATGCTTTCAACATCAACAAAGTTCTTACTATTGGAAATCAGTCACAACTTCATTAAATCCCTAACACTAAAAAATTAATTAGCTCATGTTGAGCATACAAACAACCAAAATCAAAATGAAAACAAAGGTCAAGACTAACATTACCACTGATGAAAAAAACAAGAAATTGAGAGAGAAGAGAATAAAGCACAGTTCTGCACTTCAGCTAACAGCTCCTAGCTCCCAGCAATTTCACAGCATTCTGCAGGTGCTGTTTCAGTGTTGTGTAGTTTCAAATATGGTGGAATGGATGAAGGTAGAAGATGAAGTGGTAGTGGTGGCTGGTTAAAAACCACTAATTTCCTAATTAATAATCAAGGAATGTTATTAAAACCACTAATTTCCTAATTAATACTCAAGGATTTACAAATATTACAAGTAGTAAAAGCATAAATAACTCTTATAAATAATAGTTATCAAGTACTGCCTTATGAAAGGAAGAACTTGTCGCGGGGATGTGTATTGCATCCCTCCAAACCTGCTACTCCTCTTCCTGAATGGATACTGCTAATCCCCCCATTTGATGCATGAGAGGGGGAGTTGCCTAAGCGGAATGTCATAAATCTTGTCCCGTGTTCTAGCTAGGGCTTGAGCAAAAGAATTATTATTCATGTTATGATCAAGAATTGGCACACGACAGATTCGTGTTTCACCAAATTAGTAAGTTAATGAGTTTTTGGAGAAGAAGACACAAAATAAAGATGCATGGATTCAACCAATTTGTCATTATTCATCTTCCCAGGTCACATACGTACGAATGGAAGGATTCAATCAATATAACCCACAATTGATTTTGTAGATAACAAGTAATATAGAAGAACAAGTTTACCTAATGAAGTTACTTGAGTGTACAGGGTATATGATCATGAGACTATCATCAAACAGATCAAATACTTTTTTCTATGCTAAAAACATATGCTGCATGAGTCATATTGTGTGTTCGTCATCTGGTCTACAAAGATAGTGAATGGCACCAAGCTTTGACTATGCCTAGGAAGCCTCAAGCATCTGACCAAAGAAGCACCATTTGATCTAGTTACTTCAACAAGCGTTTACTCTACGGGAAAGAATGCTTTTAAAATCACCAAGCATCTTCCCTGAAGAAGATTGCATCTGAGCACATAAGCATCTATCTAAAGCAAAGCGTCTGATGGAAAAATCATATGGTCAAAGTTGTGTTGACTACAAAATCAAGATTCTGTTAAACACTTAAGGGCATTTAAGAATGCATTTTCCAGAGAAGTAGAATTCATGGTACCAGGATTCTCATATGATCAAAGATTTAGTTCACCAAATGAAGTCCCTAGCTAGATGATCTAAATGATCACCACACTTCGGGAACCATTAATGAATTAATATGCATACGATAGGATGTAATTGAAGAAAGAGTGTCATTAGTAAGAGTAAGCCTCCCTGGTTTATTTATAAACCTACCTTTCCAAGAAGCCATCTTCATCGTGAATCTATTTATAACATCTCCAAACAATAATTTTGTAGAAGGCCCTTGGATAAACTTGAACACCAAATACTTTCCAATACTAATCGTTAAATGCATCTTTGTCACCTGGGTTAGCGGCAATCTCTTCACTCTAGGGTTACCAGCCAAAGAAAATAACTTTGACTTATGCACACAGATTCAAAACCCTTACATTGCACAAATATTTTCCAACGCCTTCTTAACCACCCGAGTTTGAGCCACATTTGCTTTAGTAAAAAGAAGAAAATCATCTACAAACAAGAGGTGGGAGACAATAAGACTATCTCAAATGATTTGAATAGGAAATCGGTCTCCATCCAGCACTGCCCGCGAAATCATCTCCCCTAATCTTTCCATACAAAGGACAAAAAAAAGGTGAAATGGCGTCACCTTGACGCTATCCTCTCCACGGAATGAAGCTCTCAGTCTTACTCCCATTTCAAAGCAAAGAAACCGGTGAGGAAGAGATACTATTCATTACAAGAGATACAATAACTGGAGAGAAACCAAACATTGTTAAGGTTTCCCTAAAAAATCTCAATTAATCATATCATAAATCCTTCTCTAGATCAATCTTAAAAATAATGTTCGCCCTTTTTTTTTTCTTCTTTTTTAAATGGTGAATTATTTCTTAAAAAACAATAGCGTTATCCTTTTTACTATGACCCATTATGAAGCTACTCCGGAACAGGCTAGCAATCTTATCAAGATAAGGACTCAACCTACTCATTAACAAATTAGATATTAGCTTATAAATCACATTACAAAGAGTGATAGATATAAATTCCTCGAGGGACATAGGATGACCTCCTTTCAAAACTGATACAATCAAAGATTCTATGGCCTAGTGTCAAAGTTACTTGTCGCAAAGGCATACTTCACAAATTCCCAAACATCATCCTCTACCTCATTCCAAAACATTCTGAAGAAGATAGGTTGGAGACCACCCAGACCAGGAAATTTGTTGGATTTCATACTCATAAGCGCTATGTGGATTTCTTCTACAACGGAGGTTTAATGAAGTTGAACCTATCTTTCGTGTCGAAGACATTTTGAATCATACCGTGAGCTTCTAAGCTCCTAGAGCCCGTGGAACAAAAAATCTCTAAAGAACTCTATTGCCTCAGATTTGAGTACTCTTGGGTTTGTTCACTAAATGCCTTAAGGTAAATTAAGACCGTGGATCTTCTTATGCTTACGCTTGATCACAGTTTGGGCATGAAAGAACGAAGTATTTCGACTCCCCAACTTATTGCACTTCTCACGATGTTTTTGATACCATGTTGTTTCCTCCTAGAAGAGAATATTCTCATACTCATACAACAATTTCTTTTGGTGAAGAAGCAAGTTCATAGAGTCTATTCTCTCAAACTCCCGTTGAATCCCTTGAAGACAACTTCCAACTTCCACTTTCTAGTAAAAGTATTACTGACCACATCTTTGTTAAAGGCAAGAGAATTAGAAGACACATGGTTACACCTCAACAACAGAGAATTATGTTCATAATGTCTTTTAACATAGTGCTCCATCATCCTAGTCTCCAAAAACTTGATCCTATGATCACCAACACTCTTATCCAAGAGCTTAGAGACCAAGCGATTTCTTCTCTTCCTATGCCAAATAAAATGCGATCCAAAGAATTCCAAGATAATCATATCACAAAATTCAACATTTGAGAAAAAATTGTTTGATCAAACACTACGAAAGTCTTCACCCTTTTGCTCCAAAAAGGCAGTCGTTGAAATCTCCAATCATAGCCCATGACATTACAATATTCCTCCTAATTAACATTTTCCATATGGTATTAGAGCGGGCATTTAGGAGTATACAACAGACTCGCATTGACAAAGTTATACACTTAGGCATAGCATTGAAAACATTATAGACATATGAGTTGCCCTTACTAGCATGGGCCCAAATACTGCCACCAAAACCATGACATCCATCCACAACTACACAACCATAACTCAACCGACCCCAAAAACCTGCTGAATTATAAAGGGAAAATGAGTCCCAAACAGAAACGGTAAATCAGGTTTAAACCTTCTAACGAGCTCCTTCAAGTGCTTAATGCTCTTCTTACTAGCAAACCCACACACATTCTTAGAAAAAAATGGACATATATTTGAAGCCGTGTACCCCTGTCTCCTTAGAAAACTTCCACTGTACCCTGATGATCTCCTGTTGCTCCCGCCATTGTTGGCACCAAATTTGACTTCTCTTTCACATCTCCTCTAATAGCCCATTATCAATATAACTTTGAGGCTTTAGTTGATCTCCATCATCCCATTCTATTTTAAAAAACTTCTCTAAGAACAAATCCTTATTCTCTCTTGTAATTATGGGTAGTTGCACCTCAAGAAGTTTATCCCTAAGATAGATCTTACTAAACTCAGCCCCTCCAACCATCGTAGGTTGTTTAGAGGGTGGCACTCCGTCAAGCAAGTCTCGCTCTCCACTCCTTTCATTCTCCTCTCTGAACTCCGCTTAGCAAGTAAATTTGCTCAACAATAATTCTACTTTTATGCTATGTTTGGTTCAACAAAGAAATAGGAAAGAAGGAAAAAGGCGAGAAAAAGTGAGAGGAGAGAAATATCGGAAAAATAAAGTAGATTAAATAAGTTGTTTGGTATGACAGAAAGATGATAGAAAAAAAGATGGTTCTCCCTCTTTACGTCAAAATAAAATATTAAAATAATAAGGATAAAATGTTAATTTTACAAATTAATGAGTTTTTCTCCTTCCTTTCTCTTCCCTCTCTCTCTCTCTCTCATGCTTTTCTTCTTTATCAAACAAGAGAGATCCACTATCTCTTTCTTATTTCTCTTTATCCTACCCCTCTTCCCTATTTCTAGCTTCTCAACCAAATAAGCTATTTGAGACTAAATACTTTAATAATAACCGGTTGAAATTAATAACAATGTTTTTACAGGTGGTTCTAGGGTGAAAGAGCAAACCAAATATTTCACGGGTGAAACATTAATTCTAGCCGTACGATTTAATCTAAAATAATTCGAATGGTTGAGATTTTTTGAGATTTTTAATCTTTACCTAATAATCTAGGTTAACTATAAATTGGTATTTTGGCCCAAATCACTTCTCACGGTGCCTTTATTGTAATTTGCATGAAAACATTGTTTTCTTCTAAGAAATTTCAATCGAAGTCTCTGTTTCAGTTCATTGTTCATCTTTTTTTTTCTTTCTCTTTGGAAATCTAAGAATGAGAATTGTGGTTCTCACATCCAACGCCACCTCTCAAGCAAATCCTAGCCACTTTCTTCCTCTTCCTCGTTCTCTATGCTCTCTTCAACGCGTTCTTCAACCCCGCTCAGTGGAGGAGAGTGTTACTGTTGCTGCTGTAGATGCAGGTGAAGGAGAAGAAGCTGTGTCAATGGAGCTTCCTGCTCCACCTGGTTGGCAGAAGAAGGTTTGAATTCTAATGCATTCTTTTTCGCACTTCTTTGACTATTCAATTTTAGGGCGACTTGAAAAAAATTAATTCGGGGCAATTTGCTTTTCGTGTTATCTTAATTGCTTGATTCTTTTGAAATTTGTATCTGGATTTCTTTTAATTTTGTGATTTGCGTTTGGTAAGATGTTGTGCTGATGGTTTTCCAACTTAGGGATTTGACTTTTTGTTTTTTCGCATTTTTGTTTTCTGACCCGCTGAATGTGTATATTTCGAAATTCGCATTAATTCAAGATTTGGGGTTTTGTCCTCTGAATTTGGAAAAGTATCTAGCTGCTGGTTCTTGAGTAACCTGTTAGAGTTTTCATGATGTTTCTTGAATTTCCGTGGAAAGAAGATGGATTTTGACGGATTCTTCCTGTTTCCCATGCGATGTATTTTCATTCATAGTATTTTTAAAGTTTTGTATGGGACCTGACCTGCTGCTTACCATTCTATCACTGTTTGGAAGGGTGGTAATCAAAATTGCTGTATGGAAATATTGCATAAGTTTGTTGTTGTTTACTTTATGGAAATATTGCAATTGGACTTGATTGTTCCTGATCTACGTGTTTGTATCACTGATCTTATTTTACACTATGACATTAAAGCTCCTCGAAGTATGACTTCTGTTTTTGTGCATTTTACAGCTCAAGGTTTTACCATAGGATAATAATAATTTCTCTTGTGTTGTCTTGTTTTGTTTATTTGTTTGTTCTAAGGATAATCCTAATATGTGCCGCCTGAATTGCAAAATAACCCGTATTTACAATGATAGATGGTGTTCTGGACTGGGCCGCAGCCCACGAAGAATATTGGGCCAGGACGAGCGGCCCAGTAATCAGCCAGCATTACACGACGACTTGGATCGGGTCGCGACCCGTTAAGAATGTTGGGCCTGTGCGAGCGGCCCAATAGCGACCAGGCGCCATCTCATGCCCACGATAGGGAAGATCAACGGCGGAGAGGAATTCTCGCAGGATCCGACGGTCGCCTGCAGTGCCCCTGATACTATATAAAGAGTCCCTGACATCACCTGTGAGGTACGTTTTTGACCAATACTATTATACTAAAGATCACCCCACTGACTTGGGCGTTGGAGTACCATCGCAGGTACACCCCGCGGGAGCTCTGAACGCGACCAGCCTTCATACAGGAACGACCTCAATACCTGGCACCAAGCCTCCAAGTCGGCACCAGCACAGATAGACATACTGCAACAAGAGGACCGATCGCTCAAAGAAGAGTCTGGTTCATTGGCGACCACAGTGGGAGAGAGAACATCCCCACCCTGACTGACATGGCTCCTAGAGGAAGACCACGCGGCGCCCCGCACCCGCGAAACATGGCCGCAATTCCCCAGCGACAGCAGACGCCGGAGGGCGACGCTGCCGACGTAGGCGATACTGCGTCCAGTGCACAGGGGGCTCCTCCCGACCACACTAGCTTCATGCTACCGAACGAGATACTACAGGAACTGCGCGAGCTGTTGAGAACTAGAAACGGAAACATCGCCGATCAGGCCGCTTCTGGGAGAGCGTACACTGCGCCAGAACAACGTCGCCGCAACGACGAATCGTCTAGACCTAGAGGCAACCCATCCAGAAGGCATAGATCTCCCCCGAGAAGGCTACTAGTACACCGATTGCCCCCAAGAAGGCGAGGAGTGGCCCAGCCACGACCACGGACCCCCCTTCTCCTCGACCGATCCCACATACTGGCCCGAGGAAGAGTCCTACCAAGAATTTTCATACGACTCATCTGGGTCGCTGACTCGGTCCAGAAGCCGATCGCCGGAAAGGTTCCCTCGCCCATATTACGATGCGCCCCTTCCATCACGGCCTCGTCGATATGGTTCACCTCCTCAACGACGTGGTCATCGGGGCCACCACCCTGAGGACCGACCATCTCGTAGGAGGACGGGCGATGATGGCCTGGGACCCTTCACTCGTGGAATCGATGAGTACCCCATCCCGCGAGCGCTGGAGATGCCTCCCTCTGATCTCAGAATGTACAACAGGGTAAAGGACCCCGACGCCCACCTACGGTACTTTGATTTGGTAATGAAGTATAGGCGGGCAGACGGGCCAGTCAAATGCAAGATCTTCCCGTTGACCCTAGAAGGACCCGCTCTAGAGTGGTTCACCTGAGTTAAGACCCAACAGTATCTCCTCTTGGGAGCAATTGGCTCAAATTTTTAGCGCCCGCTTCACCGCATCAAGGGTGAAGCCTAAATCGCATGCTATCCTGAAGGCGATCAGGCAAGGCCCAGACGAGTCCCTCCGTGAGTATGTTGAGCGGTTTAACAAAGAGGCCGCCAACGTCTGAGGGCTGGAGGACGATATGCGCTTGTGGTTCCTCAGGGACGGTCTCCGAACTGGTAGCTTGTTTGAGATAGAAGTTGGAGTGAACGAGTCGCCGGATCTCGAAACTTTCCTGCGATGATCGCAGAGGTTCATGAACTACGAGGAAAGAGCGATGGCCACCCAAGCCGTCGCAGGGCAGGCAAAGGAGCTCCACTCGAACCGAGTCCAAGACCCCGGGAGGGATAGGGGAGACAGGGAAGGACCGTCCAGGGAATTCAGGCAGAAAAAATTCTCCGATCGGACCAAACTTAACACCTCGTACTCCCAGATCTTGGCCGAGTTCGCAAATGCGGAGTTTAAAGATATAAAAAGGCCCGATCCACTCGTCCTTAAAGAAGGACAGCGCCCATCTCACAGTTACTGCCGTTATCATAGAAGTAACGAGCACGACACCAACAATTGCATGACCCTAAAAGACGGTATAGAAGAACTGATTAGAAAGGGAAAGCTGACCCAGTATGTCAAGAAAGGGCAAACAGATAAACAAGAAGAGAAGGACAGAGATAGGTCTCCTTTAAAGGGCAAGTCTATCGTAAATGAAGTCGGGAAAGGCATGAAGGAGGACGAGGATGAGGACAGTGAAGAAAGAAACGACCAAAGGAGGTCAAGGGGACGCGCTGTTGCGATGGTAATTACTGGAGGGTGCCCCACGGAAGGGGGAGAAACGAATAAGTCATCGAAAAGGCGATGGAAAGAAATAATGAACATCGCCTCGACCTCCGCGCCCTGTCGCCCCTCAAACAGACCGCCTTTGGCATTTGGCGACAACGACTTGCTTGATGGGAAACCAAATAAGTACGTCCCGCTGATCGTCACCGCAGTAATGGCTAATGTCGAGGTCAGAAGAATCCTGGTCGACCAGGGAAGCTCGGCCGATATCATCTTCGAAGACCTCCTCGACGTTTTGAGAATACCCAGGAGTGAGCTGACGGCCTATCGGGGATCTGACCTGATAGGTTTCAACGGATCATCCACCACACCCCTTGGGATGATGGAACTTATGGTAACCTTTGGGGACGACAGCGGGGAGAAACCCAAATGCAGAACTGTGAAAGTAAACTTCTTGGTGTTACCGTGTAAGTCAGTATACCAATGTATCGTCGGTCGTCCCACTTTGGGAAAGTTAGAGGCTGTAACCTCGACCGTCCATTTAAAAATGAAATTCTATTCGGACAACAATGACATGGTCACCGTTCCAGCGGATCTACAAGCCGCTCGACGATGCCACTTCATGAGCATGAAGGAACAAGGAGAGCATGAAACGAGAAAGACGATCGCCGTGAATAAGGGCGGGAGTATAGTCAGTGACGCAGAAGAAGGAGATGATGATCTAACCCGAGAACTCAAGAAAAGAATTAACAAACCAGAGCCGGACGGCGAACTCGTCCAAATACAACTAGGGAACGACCCAGAGAAGACAGTAGCGATGGGAAGCGACCTTCCCCCAGAGGTACGAGATCAGTTAATCCAGTGCTTGAGAGAACGCGCTGATGTATTCGCTTGGAGTGCTGCGGACATGCCAGGCGTTCCGCCAGAGGTGGCTTGTCACCACCTGGCCGTTAATCCCACTGCTAAATGGGTCGCCCAAAGAAGAAGGGTGCAGGGTGAGGAGAAAGGACAAGCCGCTAGTAAAGCGGTCGATGATTTACTGGAAGCCGGATTCATCAAAGAAATCAAGTACACGACATGGCTATCCAACGTAGTTCTGGTCAAGAAGGCCAATGGGAAATGGCGCATGTGCGTCGACTATACTGATCTTAACCGGGCATGCCCTAAAGACGCGTTTCCGGTGCCTAGTGTGGACCGGTTAGTAGATAGCGCAAACGGGTTTAGATTACTCTCGATTTTAGATGCTTACTCGGGTTACAACCAGATCACAATGCACCCACCCGATCAGGAAAAGACGGCCTTCATGACAGCAAGAGGGAACTACTGTTACCTAGTCATACCCTTCGGATTAAAGAATGCAGGGGCAACATACCAGAGAATGATGAGTAGGGTTTTTCAAGCACAGATCGGTAGAACGGTCGAAGTATACTTAGACGACATGATCATTAAAAGCAAACAAGACATTGATCATGTGGCCGACCTTAAAGAGGTATTTATGGAAGCCCGCAAGAACTCGTTGAAACTAAATCCTGAGAAGTGCACGTTCGGAGTCAGGGCGGGTAAGTTTTTGGGGTTCTATTTGACAGAGCGGGGGATTGAGGCGAATCCAGATAAATGCAGGGCTGTGACAGAAATGAAGTCGCCCACTAGTAAAAAAGAGATCCAGAAGCTGAATGGAATGATAGCCGCGCTCTCACGATTCATTTCAAAGGCGGCTAACAAGTCTCTCCCATTCTTCAAACTGCTTAAGAAGGAGGCAAAGTTCGAGTGGTCGCTCGAGTGCGACCAAGCTCTAGATCAGTTGAAAAAGGTTCTGTTGCAACCGCCCATCTTGACTACTCCAGAGCCCAGAGAAACGTTATACATGCATCTCTCCATCAGTGATGAAGCCCTAGCAGTCGTGCTGGTACGGGAGGACGGGGAAAAACAGAATCCCGTATATTTTGTGAGCAAAGCACTCCAGGGACCAGAGCTCAGGTACCAAAGGATCGAGAAGCTAGCCCTAGCACTAATCGTGGCAGCCCGAAGGCTGAGATCGTATTTCGTGGCTCACCAAATCGTCCTCAGAACGGATCAGCCCATTCGACAGATCTTGCATCGACCGGACCTAGCGGGAAGAATGATCAAGTGGGTGTGAATATATGCTTTGACAGGTTTTGATGATTGACAAAAGAAAGTCAAAAAGGACTTGACTGCAAAAAGCGGAAAAATGTGATCAAGATCAAGTCAAGAGTGGTTCTACTGTTGTGTGTGTATTAGGACAATTTGTAAGTGAAAATAAAGCTCTCTAAATATAAAATAAATCACACACTCACAATATGTTTCATAAAAATAATTTTGCATGAAAATATTTTTAAACAAATCTCATGCATGCATAATTGAATAGGACAAGCACATATGATATGAAAATGATTTTTGGAAAGCATATAATCGATTGTTGCATGCATACAATCGATTCTTATGGTATAAAGGAGTGATCCATGTTTTTAGGAAAGCAAAGAATCGATTTTAGCAAGCCAATAATCGATTTCAACACTTCCTTCATTCAAGCAAAGAATCGATTTCCTTCTCTATGAAAACAGGCACATAATCGATTCTTTCATATACTTAAACAGGCACATAATCGATTCTTTCATATATTTAAACAGGCACATAATCGATTCTTTCATACATTTAACAGAGCACATAATCGATTCTTTCATATTTTAACAGAGCACATAATCGTTTCATCCATGTTTTAAGGAAAGCATCTAATCAATTGTTATCTCCAGGTTATTTAAGCACACAATCGATTACCTCATTTCCATAAATGTTTCAACTGTCATATTTTCTATACGCCTATAAATAGCAACCTCACTCTTCACTCTCAACACAACTCACACTTGCATCTGAGATATATTATTCTTCTCATCACCCTCACTACTCTTACACTTGCTATTTTATTTTTGAGAGCTTTATATTTCACATAGTTTGATATTGTGTTATCTGTGCTTCAACTTGTTTTATCCACACTATTGAGTGTGCTATCAAATCATTTTTCTTCTTATTTGTTGGGTGTGTTCCCAAGTTTTTCAAGAGAGGCGAGATCTCTTGGTTCTTGAAGGTTTTTACAAAGGGAGGCGATATCCCGGTATTGTAAGTTCTTTGATTGTAAAGGTTTCTAGCTGAACCTGTTTTAAAAACTAGTGATTAGTTGAAATCCTTTGGAGCATTCCTTGGGGACTGGACGTAGGCCTGTGGTTTGGCCGAACCAGTATAAATCTCTGTGTCATCCTCATTCCCTTCATCTCCTTTATTTTCCTTGCAAGTTATTTTATTGCCTTATCATTGTTATTTAAATTCAAGCGTCTTATTTGATCAAAATCTTTTAAAAACTTTATTTTTAAATCGCAATTTTTAATTTCACAATTCACCCCCCTCTTGTGTTTGAAGTCACTTGGTCAACAAGTGGTATTAGAGATAGACTCTTGGTCAAGACTAACTGTCTCAAGAGGCAAGATGACTTCAAATGACTCCTTAAACAGACCCCCATCTTTCAATGGTGAAGGGTATGATTATTGGAAAACAAGAATGAAAATTTTCATTGAGGGAGTAGATTGTGATATTTGGGATGCTGTCATAAATGGTCCATTTGTTCCCACTCATCTTGTTAATGATGAAATGGTGAACAAGCCTAGATCTCTTTGGACCAAAGATCAAAAAGAAAAGGTTCAATACAATTTGAAAGCTAAGAACATCATCACAACTGCATTAAGCATTGATGAGTTCTATCGCGTATCACATTGTAAAACCGCCAAGGAAATGTGGGACCCCCTTCAAGTGACCCATGAAGGTACTACCGAGGTCAAAAGGGCTAGAACGAACACATTAACTCATGAGTATGGACTATTTAAGATGAAACCGGGTGAAACCATCCAAGAACTAAACAAACGTTTCATCCATATAGTTAACCATATTAGAGGCCTTGGAAAATCCTTCGAAAATGATGATTTAACCAATAAAGTTCTGCGATGCCTAAATAGAAATTGGCAACCCAAAGTGACAGCTATCTCGGAATCTAAAAATTTATCTACTATGGACTTAACTACTCTGTTTGGTAAATTGCAGGAACATGAGCTCGAACTGAACCGGCTAACTGAAAGCGAGGAAGGTGAAAAGAAAAAGAAAGGACTTGCCCTAAAAGCATGTTCCAAAGAAAGTGAGACGGAAGACTATGACAGCCCCAATGAAAATGATGAAGACACGAGCCTAATGGTTCGAAGATTCAAAAACTTCATGAAGCGCAAAGGAAAATCGAGACAATGGGATAATCCTCAAGAGAAGAACGAGGAAGGAACTTCCTTCAATCCAACGTGCTATAAATGTGGTAAGAAGGGACACATAAAGCCAAACTGCCCTCAAAATCAAAAATATGAGAAACCGGACAGAAGACCCCGAAAGGAATCAAGAAGAAGAAGGGCGTATATCACTTGGGAGGAAAATGACATAGAGTCCTCCGATGAATCTGAAGAAGAGGAAGCAAAACTATGTCTCATGGCAGAGCATGAGGAAGATGAGGTGTGCTTGAAAGCCAAGAGCTCAAAATGGTATCTAGACAGCGGCTGTTCAAAGCACATGACAGGGGACAAAGATAAGTTCTCTCACTTGACTCCAAAAAGCAGTGGGTTTGTGTCTTATGGTGACAATACAAAAGGTAAAATTATCGGCGTCGGCACTATTGGTAAGAAACCAAACCCTGCTATTGAAAATGTATTATTAGTTGAAGGCTTGAAGCATAACTTGCTAAGTATTAGTCAACTTTGCGACAAAGGTAATAAGGTTGAATTTCATTCTTCTATTTGCAAGGTAAAAAATACTGTGGACAAGCAAACCCTTTTTACTGGTGAAAGAGTTGGAAACACCTATACTGTTGATCTAAATGATCTTCCCTCAAATGATGCATGCTGTCTTATTAGTAAAGAGGATGAAACTTGGCTATGGCATAGGAGAGTAGCTCACATCCACATGGATCTTTTAAATAAACTTGCTCGTAAGGAATTAGTAATTGGCCTACCAAAGCTACGTTTTGAAAAAGATTAATTATGCGATGCGTGCCAAAAAGGAAAACAAGTAAAGGTCACTTTTAAACCAAAAAATCTTATTTCTACAAATCGACCTTTACAACTTTTACACATGGATTTATTTGGCCCATCTAGAACTATGAGCTTGGGTGGCAATTACTATGCACTTGTTATTGTGGATGACTACTCTCGCTATACATGGACCTTGTTTATTTCTCATAAAAATAACGCTTTTGATGCTTTTCTAAAACTTGCTAAGATCATTCAAAACGAAAAAGGTTTGACTATAGCATCTGTCTGAAGTGATCACGGTGGTGAGTTTCAAAATGAGGCTTTTGAAAATTTTTGCAATGAAAATGGAATTGACCATACCTTTTCCTCCCCACGAACTCCTCAACAAAATGGAGTAGTGGAAAGGAAAAATAGGTCTCTTGAAGAGCTAGCGAGGACGATACTCAATGAAACTAACCTTCCTAAGTATTTTTGGACAGACGCAGTAAGCACCGCATGCTATGTAATGAATAGAGTCCTCATAAGGCCTATTCTAAAACAAACGCCCTATGAAATTTACAAAGGAAGAAAGCCAAATATCTCCCACTTTCACGTATTCCGATGTAAGTGCTTTGTTTTGAATAATGGGAAGGACAATCTTGGTAAGTTTGATGCTAAGGCTGATGAGGGCATATTTCTTGGATATTCCAACTCTAGTAAATCTTTTAGAATCTATAATAAAAGAACCTTGTCCATAGAAGAATTAGTGCATGTTACCTTTGATGAAACTAACCCCAAAATTGTGGTAGAAAAGAATGTTGATGATCTTGCAGAAATTTTGGGAAACAGTCTTCTAAAAGAACAGGACAAAAGCAAGGAAGATGAAGATCAATCACCTCATCAAGATCTACCTAAAGAATGGAGAATGTCAAAGGACCATCCTCTTGACAAAGTGATAGGTGATATCTCTAAAGGGGTAACTATTCGAAACACTTTAAAGAATGCATGTAACCATATGGCTTCCGTCTCTCAAATTGAACCAAACAATATTGATGAAGCTATTTTTGACGAACATTGGACCCTTGCCATGCAAGAGGAATTAAATCAATTTGAAAGAAACTGTGTTTGGGAACTCGTTCCTAAACCTAAAGACCATCTTGTGATTGGAACCAAATGGGTTTTTCGGAACAAGCTTGATGAAAACGGAATTATTATTAGAAATAAAGCAAGGCTTGTTGCCAAAGGTTACAATCAACAAGAGGGCATAGATTTTGATGAAACCTATGCCCCTGTGGCTAGGCTAGAATCCATTCGCATGCTTCTCGCTTTCTCTTGCATCATGGATTTTAAACTTTTTCAAATGAACGTAAAAAGTGCATTTTTAAATGGTTATATTCAAGAAGAGGTATATGTTGATCAACCCCCGGGTTTCACAAACTTTGAGTTTCCCGATCACGTTTTCAAATTGAAAAAGGCATTATATGGGTTGAAACAAGCACCTCGAGCTTGGTGTGATCGTTTAAGTAAATTTCTACTTGAAAAAGGTTTTGAAAGAGGTAAAGTTGATACAACACTTTTCATCAAACATTCAAATCATGACATTTTACTTGTTCAAATTTATGATGATGACATTATCATTGGAGCTACTAATGAAACTCTTTGTGAAGAATTTTCTAACATCATGCAAAGTGAATTTGAAATGTCCATGATGGGTGAGCTTCGATACTTTCTTGGATTACAAATCCATCAAACAAAGGAAGGAATCTTTATAAACCAATCCAACTACTGCAAAGAGCTCCTTAAGAAATTTGGAATGGACAATGCCAAAGAAATCTCAACTCCCATGAGTACATCATGCTCTCTTGACAAAGACGAGGAAGGTAAGTCGGTAGAGGTAAGCAAGTATAGAGGTATGATTGGCTCTCTTCTCTATCTCACTGCAAGTCGTCCTGATATTATGTTTAGTGTTTGTATGTGTGCACGTTTTCAAGCTAATCCAAAAGAATCACATCTCTCTGCAGTCAAATGCATTATGAGATACCTCATTGGCACACAAAACATGGGTTTATGGTATCCTAAAGGGACGGATTGCACTTTGGTTGGGGTACTCTGATTCTGACTTTGCTGGCTGTAAAATGGATAGAAAGAGTACCAGTGGAACGTGTCACTTGCTTGGAAATGCCTTAGTGTCTTGGCACAGTAAGAAACAAGCAAGTGTAGCGCTATCCACCGCCGAAGCGGAATACGTTGCTGCAGGTAGTTGTTGTGCGCAAATAATTTGGATGAAACAAAAATTAAATGATTTTGGTATGGATCTCAAAACAGTCCCAATCAAATGCGACAACACTAGTGCCATAAATCTCACAAAAAAATCCGGTTTATCACTCACGGACTAAACACATTGAGATTATGCACCATTTTATCAGAGATCATGTTTAAAAAGGTGATTGAGTTTGTGGAAACATCTAATCAACTTGCAGATATTTTTACTAAACCTTTGCCAAAAGAAAGTTTCTCTTTTATAAGAACCGAACTGGGAATTCTAAATCAATCATGCATTGAGTGACTATGTGCAAATGCATCTGTTTCAATTGCTCCATGTTGAATATATGCATTAGACTGCTCCTTTTTCGATTATTTTTCGCTTTTTGATAATGCCAAAAGGGGGAGAGTTACTTGATTTGCTTGTCTCAGGGGGAGTATTATTTAAATACTTGCATATAGAAAGGGGGAGTACCATCTGCGCATATCTCTGACATATTCTTATCTAATGAAATATTCTTATCTAACCCCTTCATTAAGGACATATTCTTATCTAATGAAATATTCTTATCTAACCACTTCATTAAGCAAATCCCTCCAAATGATGTTTGTCATCATCAAAAAGGGGGAGAATGTGAATATATGCTTTGACAGGTTTTGATGAGTGACAAAATAAAGTCAAAAAGGACTAGACTGCAAAAAGCGGAAAAAAGTGATCAAGATCAAGTCAAGAGTGGTTCTACTGCTGTGTGTGTATTAGGACAATTTGTAAGTGAAAATAAAGCTCTCTAAATATAAAATAAATCACACACTCACAATATGTTTCATAAAAATAATTTTGCATGAAAATATTTTTAAACAAATCCCATGCATGCATAATTGAATAGGACAAGCACATATGATATGAAAATGATTTTTGGAAAGCATATAATCGATTGTTGCATGCATACAATCGATTCTTATGGTATAAAGGAGTGATCCATGTTTTTAGGAAAGCAAAGAATCGATTTTAGCAAGCCAATAATCGATTTCAACACTTCCTTCATTCAAGCAAAGAATCGATTTCCTTCTCTATGAAAACAGGCACATAATCGATTCTTTCATATACTTAAACAGGCACATAATCGATTCTTTCATATATTTAAACAGGCACATAATCGATTCTTTCATACATTTAACAGAGCACATAATCGATTCTTTCATATTTTAACAGAGCACATAATCGTTTCATCCATGTTTTAAGGAAAGCATCTAATCGATTGTCATCTCCAGGTTATTTAAGCACACAATCGAGTACCTCATTTCCATAACTGTTTCAACGGTCATATTTTCTATACGCCTATAAATAGCAGCCTCACTCTTCACTCTCAACACAACTTACACTTGCATCTGAGATCTATTATTCTTCTCATCACTCTCACTACTCTTACACTTGCTATTTTATTTTTGAGAGCTTTATATTTCACATAGTTTGATATTGTGTTATCTGTGCTTCAACTTGTTTTATCCACACTATTGAGTGTGCTATCAAATCCTTTTTCTTCTTATTTGTTGGGTGTGTTCCCAAGTTTTTCAAGAGAGGCGAGATCTCTTGGTTCTTGAAGGTTTTTTACATAGGGAGGCGATATCCCAGGTATTGTAAGTTCTTTGATTATAAAGGTTTCTAGCTGAACCTGTTTTAAAAGCTAGTGATTAGTTGAAATCCCTTGGAGCATTCCTTGGGGACTGGACGTAGGCATGTGGTTTGGCCGAACCAGTATAAATCTCTCTGTGTCATCCTCATTCACTTCATCTCCTTTATTTTCCTTGCAAGTTATTTTATTGCCTTATCATTGTTATTTATATTCAAGCGTCTTATTTGATCAAAATCTTTTAAAAACTTTATTTTTAAATCGCAATTTTTAATTTCACAATTCACCCCCCTCTTGTGTTTGAAGTCACTTGGTCCACAGTGGGCAGTGGAGCTCTCAGAGTTCGGGGTCAAATACAAGACAAGAACGGCCACAAAAGCACAAATCCTGGCAGACTTCATAGCAGAGATGACCCCGATCCAAGAAGAAGGGCCTGAGCCGATCTGGACGCTGTATGTGGACGGCTCCTCAAACAATAAAGGGAGCGGGGCCGGTTTGATTCTAGAAATCCCAGAAGGGACGATGGTAGAGGTCTCGTTAACATTTTCCTTTTCCACTTCAAATAACCAGGCAGAATACGAAGCGTGCATTGCAGGACTTATGCTCGCTAGGGAATTCAAAGCACAACGGGTCGAGCTCCGCTCTGACTCTCTATTAGTAGTGTCCCAGATTGGAGAGGCATATGATGCCAAAGATGAATTTTTGCAGAGGTACCTCGCTAAGGTACGAGAACTGCTCGAACAGTTCGAAAGCGCAGAAGTCCGACACATCCCTAGATCAGAAAATGCAAGGGCGGACGTGCTCTCGAAACTGGCGAGCACAAAGACCCCAGGGAACCACAGGAGAGTAATCCAGAAAATACTCCCTCAACCCAGCGTCCGACTAGAAACAGTCCGAATCACAAATGTCTGCACGATCGATCAGGGCGAGACTTGGATCGATCCCATCCTAAAGTACATCGTGCTGGGGAAGGAGCAGGACGACCCAAAGAAGTCAGCTCTCACATGTAGGCGGGCATCGTCCTACTCGGTAATTGAAGGCAAACTGTTTCGCAGAGGATTCTCGACACCATTACTAAAGTGTCTGACACCACATGAGGCCGATTACGTGTTGAGAAATCCACGAAGGAATATGTGGAAATCACCTGGGGGCACGAGCTGTTGACCAAGTAACTTCAAACACAAGAGGGGGGTGAATTGTGAAATTAAAAACTGAGATTTAAAAATAAAGTATTTAAAAGATTTTGATCAAATAAGACGCTTGAATTTAAATAACAATGATAAGGCAATAAAATAACTTGCAAGGAAAATAAAGGAGATGAAGGGAATGAGGATGACACAGAGATTTATACTGGTTCGGCCAAACCACGGGCCTACGTCCAGTCCCCAAGGAATGCTCCAAGGGATTTCAACTAATCACTAGCTTTTAAAACAGGTTCAGCTAGAAACCTTTACAATCAAAGAACTTACAATACCGGGATATCGCCTCCCTATGTTAAAACCTTCAAGAACCAAGAGATCTCGCCTCTCTTGAAAAACTTGGGAACACACCCAACAAATAAGAAGAAAAAGGATTTGATAGCACACTCAATAGTGTGGATAAAACAAGTTGAAGCACAGATAACACAATATCAAACTATGTGAAATATAAAGCTCTCAAAAATAAAATAGCAAGTGTAAGAGTAGTGAGAGTGATGAGAAGAATAATAGATCTCAGATGCAAGTGTGAGTTGTGTTGAGAGTGAAGAGTGAGGCTGCTATTTATAGGCGTATAGAAAATATGACCATTGAAACATTTATGGAAATGAGGTAATCGATTGTGTGCTTAAATAACCTGGAGATGACAATCGATTAGATGCTTTCCTTAAAACATGGATGAATCGATTATGTGCTCTGTTAAAATATGAAAGAAACGATTATGTGCTCTGTTAAATGTACGAAAGAATCGATTATGTGCCTGTTTAAATATATGAAAGAATCGATTATGTGCCTGTTTAAATATATGAAAGAATCGATTATGTGCCTGTTTTCATAGAGAAGGAAATCGATTCTTTGCTTGAATGAAGGAAGTGTTGAAATCGATTATTGGCTTGCTCAAATCGATTCTTTGCTTTCCTAAAAACATGGATCACTCCTTTATACCATAAGAATCGACTGTATGCATGCAACAATCGATTATATGCTTTCCAAAAATCATTTTCATATCATATGTGCTTGTCCTATTCAGTTATGCATGCATGGGATTTGTTTAAACATATTTTCATGCAAAATTATTTTTATGAAACATATTGTGAGTGTGTGATTTATTTTATATTTAGAGATCTTTATTTTCACTTACAAATTGTCCTAATACACACACAACAGTAGAACGACTCTTGACTTGATCTTGATCACATTTTTCCGCTTTTTGCAGTCTAGTCCTTTTTGACTTTCTTTTGTCAATCATCAAAACCTGTCAAAGCATATATTCACATGAGCACTAGCTAAGAAGGCACTTAGAGCTGGATACTATTGGCCCACGGTGGAGGGCGATGCAAACGAGCTAGTTAAAAGATGTGATAAGTGCCAAAGGCACGCAGATTTGCACATCGCCCCTCCGGTCGAACTTAATTCAATGACCGCTCCATGGCCTGTTTGAATGGTGGGGAATCGGCCTTTTGGGCCCGTTCTCAGTAGCCCCAGGACAGCTGAAGTACTTAATCGTGGCAGTGAACTATTTCACCAAGTGGGTGGAAGCCGAGCCCTTAACGACCATCACCTCCAGAAACTGCTTGAAGTTCTTCAAGAAGAATATACTAGTTCGATTCGGAGTCCCTGAGGTCGTGGTCTCGGACAACGACACCCAGTTCACGGATAAAAACTTCCAAGAATACATGTCAGAACTGGGAATCAAGCAGCGCTTTATATCAGTCGAGCACCCACAGACCAACGGACAAGCAGAGGCCGCCAACCAAGTGATCCTGCGCGGGCTGAAAAGAAGGCTAGATGAATCCAAAGGCAAGTGGGCAGAAGAACTCCCCTTCGTGTTATGGGCTTATCGGACTACCCCGCACTCCACCACGGGCGAGACCCCATTCAAGTTGGTATACGGGGTGGAAGCACTCATCCCGGTAGAAATTGGAGAGCTCAGTTGGAGAACCGCAAATCCCAAAACCCCTGATGAGAATGATCAAGGACTCAGAGAAGAGCTCGACTTGGTTGAAGAAATCCGCACCAAAGCATCATTGAAAGAAGCACTTGTGAAACAAGGGATGGCGACAAGATACAACTCAAAGGTCGTCCCTAGAGAATTCACCATCGGTCAGCTCGTCCTCAAAAGAGCGACGATAGGACAGAAGTTCGCAGCTCAAGGTAAACTCGCCCCGAACTGGGAAGGGCCCTACCGAGTCGTCTCAAGGACGGGGAAGGGCGCCTACCAACTTCAAACCATGGGAGGCGGACCAGTGCCGAGGACATGGAATGCGGCCAACCTTAGGCGATACTTCATTAAAATTTTGTGCCTAAATTCAATTGTAACTCTATAATTGACACTTTTTGAATTGAATAAAGTAAGTACACCGGGCGGGACACTCTTTTCCCAATGGGTTTTTATTGAGGCCCGCCCGGCCATCAGCGCAGATGGAATATTTTTATATGTTGTCTCATCCTTTTATGTTTTCCATAACAGATTCATTAACCGCCAGGCGGGTTAAAATCAAACTGAGTTTGATAAACAGCTGAGCGGGTTCGAAGGTGCTTAGTCGATCTATGTCACACACGAAGCGACCTTAATCGAGAGTCGCACCCCCAAGGGCGAGTTAAATATGGGCACGAAGCCTAGTAAGCTGCCCGAAGGCTAAAAGACGAATTAAACACAACGAAGCGACCACAATCGAAACTCGCACCCCCAAGGGCGAGTTAAATCTAGGTACGAAGTCTAGTAAACTGCCCGAAGGATAATATATGAATTAAACAGAACGAGCAAAATAACAATTTCAAAGCCAAGCATTGGTGAAGTACATATTACAAAAACGGAACGACTCAAAGGCCGCCCCAATAGAAATGTCTCAGGAAAATACTTGGAGCATATTACAAGTTCAAGATTAATGAGGACGGTCAAATACAACAATCTCTTCCACCACGACGTTTCCCTGCTCGTCCTCCTCGGCGGGTTGAATGATTCGACCATTCACATGAGAGTGGGAGAAGTTGATAATTTTGGGGTCGAGCACCAGGTCCGGGTAGACACACCGCACCTGAGCCAGAGCCTCATCAAACCGCCCCCGGCAAATTGAAACGGTTGATTGGACGAGCTAATCATATTCCGCAGCGGCCTCTTCCCGCTCTTTCCGTAATGCCTCAATGGTCTTTCTCATCTCAGCAGCCTCGTTGTTCAACCCGCCAACCTCACCTGACAGCTCCTTAACCCTGCCCGCTTCAAGCTGTACCCTCTTCTCGACTTCGGCTAAAGCAGCCAAGGCATCATCCCGCTCTTGGGTGGTGGTGGTGAGCGTCTTCCTGACTTCAGCAAGGGCATCGGTAGTGGGTTGGAGTGCGGCCTTTGACACTTGCAGTTTCTTCTTGGTGGACTCCAACTCCTCCCGCACCTCTGAGATGTAAGCATAAGCACGACTTAGCTTATCAGTTTTTTCTAAGTTATTACTCTCCAACCATAAGTTTTGGGCGAGGATAATTTTACCTTTGGTTCGCTCCATCTCTCCCTGCTTCAACTTGGCAATCATGCGAGACCCAGCCTTGGCCACCTCGGCCACAAACAAAAAGGGGTCTTCACGAAAACCATTGACGATGTCCGCCTCAGACACCTCGTCCAGATCGAACCCCGATCCGGGACTCTTTTGAGGTCCTTTGTGAGCCCTGGACTTCTTAGGGGCCGGGTCTTCCCTGCTCAGATCGACGGTGGGAGGAGTGCGACCTCTCTTCGTCCCAGCAAGAGGCGTGTTGTTCTCCCCTCCTCCAACAGCCACGGTGTCCTCAGCAAACCCTTCTTAGGGGCCGGACTGGGGCTTTCTTCCCTTCTTAGCTCTCTTCATCAACTCAGCAAACCCTAGACTAGCCATTTCACCTGCAAATAAGGAAAGAATACGATTAAAAAAAAAGGGGCCGACCACCCATACAAAGAGCGACTTTGAACTCAGCATCGTTGGCTGTTTTCACCAACTGGTAACACTTGATCAGGCCGCCCTCCATCCACAAATCCATGTTCTCAAGCAGCCTCACAGTCTCAATATTCTCCTCCCTGAGTTGACATCGGGTCCTATAGGTGAGCGTACGTCCATGCTATGGGATACTTCATGCTGGTTACTCGCCCCCGAGCATCCAGCGACCCGACCATCTTATGGGACTCCTCGCAAACAGGGACCACCCATAGGAAAGAAGACTTCCAGGGTTTGAGCGAGTCAGAAAAAGGCTTGAATATTTTGTAGTTCGACTGGGCCTTCAGACTCAGATGCTCCCACCGGTTTCGGTTGCTGCCCGGCTCCGGTCGCCTGCTCGTTTCAAAAATTTTAAAGAACGCCTGCCAAGTGCACTCTCGCTCCATTACCCTCAACAACTGCTCGAACACCTTTATGAAGGCCCATGAGTTAGGGTGCAACTGCGAGGGAGCGACCCCTAGATAGTGGAGAATAGTGCGTTGAAAACAAGAAAACGACGGGCGGATCCCGATATCGCGAAGTACGGTCGCATACATGGTAAACTTTAGAGTGGGCGGAATCATAGCTACGTTTTCTGTTGAAGAAGGACCTTCGACCGCCCATATCTGACCCGGGTCACCAACGAATCTGGCGAAAAACGGTAACACTTCAACCTCAGGTTTAAAGATCGAAGGTACCCGGCCTAGCACGGCCGATGAAATCCAGGAACGATCTTCCCCTAATACTCCTCTCCAGTCGGGTTCCCCTCCTCCGGCGACCGGCTGGATAACCGCCTCCGAATGAGCCGAGGAGGTAGAAGGTGGATCATGACTCTCCTCTTCCTGGAAAGACGCAGGGCGAAGTGGATCGGACCCCTCTGCTGGGGGTGTAGAAATAAATCCGCTCTCAGAAGCCGACCGATCCGTAGACGTGCGAGAGCTGGAGGACGGATCCGTAGAAGAAGGTGGCGGGCTGCCGGTTACGCGGGCGGTTAGCATCGTCCGCGCCATGACAAAAATTAACCTGCAAGAAGGGAGCATGAAAGTCAGACCATCGAAGATGACCTATCGAAAGGGGGCGACATGATCGACCCCGGGTCTGACACCCCCTTCTCGCCCGTGTTAAAAGAGTGCGATATAATTTAAATTAAAAGCTAAGGAAGAAAATGAGTACCTGGAGCGGGAAACAAATCGGTCGCACTGGCTATCACCATAATGAGGCGATCGGAAGTAAGGTCACGCCGGAGTTGGAAGTCGCTGATCGGAAAACACCTTGCCAGGGTAGCCGAAAAGTTGGTCGCTCGCCGGAGAAAACAACTCGCCCTCAGAGCAAGAATTTCGGAAAGGAAACGAAGAAATAGAAGGGGTGCCCCATATTTATAGGAAGGAAGAGCCAGAACGCGAAGGGGTACGTCTCTTCCTCTTCAGAATTGATGACATTCCTCGAAAAATTAACTGTCATCATTGCGCGCCCACCTTGGGAAGCGTGAAGCATTATGCCAGTCCCATCGAAGCGTCACGCTTGTCCCTTCAGAACATCATTTCTGTCAGAACACCACGTCGCTAGAAGGCACGAGCATGCTTCGTTGAACGGGCATACGCTCAGGTCGTCTCAGCGCAGGCTACCAAAGGAGAGGTACACTACAAAAAAACAGTGTATTAGCGACGGATTTTTCCGTCGCTAATACCACTTTTTCCCTCGCTAACAACATTTAGCGACGGAATTAGCGACGGACTAATTCCGTCGCTAAGAAGCTTGTCGCTAATTATTAGCGACGGATTTTGTTCCGTTGCTACTTAGCGGCGGATTAATCCGTCGCTAATTCCGTCGCTAATTACTGCCACGCGTTAGCCTATGAATGAGCTAATTAGCGACGGATTTCCGTCTCTAATTCCGTCGCTAATGACTGCCACGTGTTAGCCTATGAATGAGCATAATTAGCGACGGATTTCCGTCGCTAATTCCGTCGCTAATGGATGCCACGTGGTTGTGTCTCGTTAGCAATATTAGCGACGGAATTCCGACACTAATTCCGTCGCTAATGACCCCTGAATTGTTTTTAAAATTTTTGGAAAACATGGTTTTTAATTTTTGGAAAACCTGCTTTTTAAAATCGAAATGCGAAAAACCCTGTCTATTGCGCAAAACCCTGTCTATTATAAATACTATAATTAAGATAAATGCGAAAATCTGAATTAACAATAAAGTCGAAATCAACAATACAATCCCAAATAACAATAAAATCCGAGTCAAAATAAACTAGTTCAAAATGTTAAAACATAATACTTAAATATCAAACGAATACAACAAAGTCCTAATAGGGATTATCATCAGACCCCTCAGACTCAGACCGATTTGGATGTTTGCGGTTATAATACTTCAATATCTTCGCTTGCGCACGGGTAAAATTCAAGAAGTCTTCCTGCAAAGTTGTCTGCACCTGTTCATGAGTCTGCAGCCGCTGCTCCTGATCCTGAATGACCTGTGTCTGAGCCTGCACCTGCTGCCTAAGTTGCGCGGTCTCGTCAGCTGTAGCAGGAGGAGGAGGAGGAGGTCCACTGCTAGAAGGCCCACTAGTTTCGAAGTGATCAACCCCAGAGTCCAATAACGGCGCCAAGGGCCCCGAACCATACAGGCGACCCTTATTCGGCCCGCCTACCGCCATCTTCCAATTGCGGTTCGCCAGAGCTATGATCTCAGCGGGAAGTGGACCAAGTGAGCCAGGGTTCCAGGTCCCCTGAGTCGGCTCAACCATCGTCTCACTAACATCCTCCTGTTTTCCATAACCAGATAACATAGCATAATTAGCGTTCCATTTTAAGAAAACAAAATTATTTAATACAAAACAAGTTGTATATACCTGAGTTTTCCTAGAGCGCTCTTCAACATACTCCGTAGTACCCTTCCTCAAATGTGTTGCCCTGTGAGGCTCAGGAATAGTGATATCGCGTCCAGCCTTCTTACTCTGTAATAATGAAACACATTTTCAATGATTGCTAATTACCCTAAATAAACTAAAATAACACATACTTAAAATAATTTACCAATCTGACAGCATGCTGAGCCTGGTTGACGGAGCCGCAACAGTGAAGCCAGCCACCCTTTTCAGAATTTCTATTCTTCTTGGCCTTTTCAGCTTTTTCTTTGTAGCTCTCAGTAGCCCAAAGTTCCTTGTAGGCATTCCAAACACGGTCAGGGATGTATTTTGGCTGCTTATCTTTACAACGCAGTTTGTAAAGCAAATCCGACAATTGCTTGCCCATTCTTTTGAAAAAAAGCTTCTGCACAGCTACATCATGTTCTGGCAGCCACGTCAACTTAGACTGTATTAAGCAAAACAAAAATATGTATTATTATATTTAACATAAAAGAATTAAAATTAACAATATATGTAATGACATAATTAACTAACAATTACCTTAAACAAATCCAAAAGTTTTCCCCTTTCCTCATCATTGACTCTTGTCCACTTTTCATGATAAGTTTTAAAATACATTTTCTGAATGACATATGTGATATGCGATGAAGCGGCCTTCGCAGGAAGCAACCTGCATAACAAAACATATATATATCAAACAATAAAACACACACACACACACACACACACACAGATATATATATATATATATATATATATATATATATATATATAAGTCATTGCATAATTAATTTAAACTAAAAAATTCAAACAATACTTACGCGTTACCATAGGGATAGATGACTTTGCGTTTGATACCATCATTGCCGACAACTACTTGCACATCCTCTTCATCAGTCGATGAATCTGAATCAGTAACACCAACATGGGGCTCATCAGTATACGCATCACCATGGGGCTCAGCTGGTGTAGGCATTGATAACCCTTTGTGTGTCAAATTTGTAACTGTTAACGAGGTACGTGTGCCACTCAGTCACCTCACGAAAAGGACCATCAGCTAAGTTCCTCAAGTGTCAGATTAAGGGAGTTGGTTCGGCTTCATAAACCTAAGTAATCACATATGGAAAAAATATGTCATGTCTCATAATCTACTTTAAACGTTTGACATTAAAACATTAATTTTATTTACTTACTCTAGCAGTAAACCATGATGGAAATCCGTCGCTAATCTTTGAAAATTGTGCCACGCGTCAATTAAACTGAAACGGTCAGTTGCGCAATTTACTATGATTAGCGACGGATTATTAGCGACGGAAATCCGTCGCTAATAAAATTCAAATTTTTCGTTCCTGCGCGCCTTGTCCAATCCGTCGCTAAATAAGTAGAATTTCGTCGCTAAATTAATAAAACCAGTTCCGTCGCTAATGTTGTAAAATTCCGTCGCTAATGTTTTTATTTGCGACGGATCTACATTCCGTCGCTAAATTCCGTCGCTAATCACTCGTTTTTTTGTAGTGGTAGTTCGCCTCACCAAAAGAAATGTGACTCTTAGGCCTGAACCTGTCCCAACGAACGACTTCGGCCTGATGGGCAACTGTTCTGGACTGGGCCGCAGCCCACGAAGAATATTCTCCTCCACGGTCAGATCTAACTCTTTTAATCTTTCTATCTAATTGATTTTCGACTTCAGCTTTATATGAAAGAAAAGCTTCAAATGCTTCATCTTTTTGTCTTAATAAAAACACCTTGGTGTATCGCGAAAAATCATCTATAAACGTTACATAGTAATTTTTTCCGCCCCTAGTTGGTGTTTGTTTTAAGTCTCCTAGGTCCGTGTGAATTAAACTAAGCAGTTCAGTTTCACGTTGTACTGGGGGACACGATTTCTTTGTTAACTTGGATTCGACACATACATCGCATTTGCTATGTTGATTATCACTAGTCGAAATCATGCCAAGACGTTGCAATTTAATAACATACTGAAAGTTAATACGACCTAGTCTTTTGTTTGGAGAGACTGGTTTGCCTTTGTCGAACCTTGAAGGGTTGTTCATCACCATGTTTGCCCGTGAAGCCATTGATTTCGCCTTTGTCTTGTTACTCTCTTTTCGGTTGGTATCTTCGATGATGATATGAGTCAGCAGCTCGTTCAGTGACAATTGCTTGTGTTTGTGCTTCAGTTGTTGCTTGTAGTCCTTCCATGATTCTGGCAGCTTCTCAATCAGAATACCTGCAATGAACTCGTCAGGGAGAACTATGTTTTCAGCCTTCATTTCCTCTAGTAATTTGTGATACTGGTTGATTTGAGTTTTGATTTCGCCAGTTTCACTCATGACCCAATTGTAGTAGTTGCTGATGACAAATTTCTGCTTGCTTGCATCTTCAGCGGTGTATTTGAGAATCATTGATTCCCAGATCTGATTAGCTTCCTTGTGGTTAGTGACTAAAGACATCATTCTGCATTTTTCTAGATATCTTTGTGCAAATATCCATTCTTGGGGCGGTCATGATAACTGTATTCTTGTATCAAAAGCAGTTGCCACTTCTTATCAAAAATCAGTAAGATATATTTAGTGAGTCATTTCATGTTTGTGTCCAACAAGATTTCTAATTTTTGGAATTTTGGCCTAATGTTTTTATGATATTAAATCTAAAAATATTTGTATTTAGATTCTTTTTAGTTTTCAGATTCATATTTTAATACTTTCTTCTTCCGAGTTGTCACATTTCTTCAAGTTAACGTACATATTTAATACACAGATAATGACTGCTAAATTGTTATTGGCTTTAAAATTATTGATTGGAAGAAAAACAATCAGGTTTCTTGCCTTGTAATAACACTAACAATCAATAGTATTTTCAGTTCACATCTTTACCCATTTATTCTAATATTTTTAACATTCTTGAAAATTAGCTCTAGGTATTTTGTTTCCTTTATCCCCCATCATATTATGCACGGGATAATATTTTTAACATTCTTGAAAATTAGCTCTAGGTATTTTGTTTCCTTCACCATTCTTCTACATAATCAAGCGACCTATGGAATTTGCATCTGATGTGCGATTATCGATCTTCTAATTTCTGAATAGGTTAATGTTAGCAATAGGGGGCAAATTTGACAGTATAAATTGTGAAGAATTTGTGCATTTTTAAGTCTCTTGTTGTAGTAAGAAGCAATTAGTAGAAACTTACTTTTTTAAATTGTAATTAAGAATTGCACTCTTGGTTTATGTAATACATTTTGAAGGGGAATAAGAGTGATGTTAATGTTGTACAGATTCTGTAATTTATATGGTTTTTTATTTAAGATTGTTTAATATTATGCTTTAGTTGGATCACTCACCAGTTTTCTGTATTGCCTTTCTTGTTCCAACTTGCTAAATGGTGTTGGGAATTTTTTAGATAGTTACTCATAAAGAACTTGTGATATGCGTTAGTACTAAGAATGATGGACAATTACTAATCCGCTCTCTTTCTTTGAGAATCACGACAGAAAGTTGAAGTGTGACTTTGGAATACTGTAATGTTTGGCAATTAAACATACAAAACAGATAAATGGAACTGATGCAAATTCTCAGCAATATTTCATTAAATCAGGGAATGAAATAACAAAATTAGATCTGTGAAATTGCAGAACACTAGCTAATTAATCTTTGTATGTGGTATTACTACAAGCCTACCCAATTTGGGAAATGAAACAGAAATACATAAAATAACCACATCAACCTAAACTACTAGTTTCCTCTCCTTCTCTGTACTTGTCTTCCTCTTCATACAGTGCTCAAGAATCAAGATGATCTGGGTGTTGAAAAATTGCAGGCAGTGCACTTGTTGAAAAGATACAAGTTTGCCATTTCTTACTTTGGAATCCAGAAACCATAACATAATTTTTGTGCATCTTCTGCATTTGCAACTATTTCTCTGTCTTGACTCTAACTTGCTCAACCATTTTAGAGGGAGATGCTTCCACCAAATTATGTCTCAGTCTTAACATAAAAGCAGAATGTTAGGGGCAAAATTCAGTCTCAAACAAATAGGAATCAATAGCAACAAGCTACTTATAATGACTACAAAGATATAAATTTTTTTTATCAGTACAAAGAGCCGGTGCATTGTTAATAGCCAAAAATAATACAAACATGCACACGAAATTGAAGTCCCTGATACGGGGAGACTTGAAAACAAGAGGTGGAGAACTGAATCCAAGAAAAATATGGTCCATCAAATAACAATATTTCAAAATCACAAAACCCTAACAAAAATCGAAAACAAAAACACTTTTAGTAGCAGAGATAGGAGAGAGAGATCTGTAGTCTTGACCAACCAGAAAAACGCCATCACCGTGTTTGGGAAGCTGACAGGAAACAGATACGTAGTGGCGGAGGTCACGAATGGCTGATGCAGGAGAAGAGTTTCAAAGAGGAGAAACGCAGAGAAAAGGTCTCGCAGATTAATTTTCACCACTCCTGGTTTGTGTTCGTGCGGTAGAGAAGAGTTTAGAGAAACAATATGAGTTAGAAAAAAATTTGAACCTAAAATTAATATTTTAACCTATCTCATTTCAAACTATAACATTTTAAATTTACAAAACAAACCCCATGTTAACCTACATAATACATGTTTTACCGGTGAAATATTTGGTTTACTCATTCACCCTAAAACCACCCTATTTTAACCCTAAAAACATTTTCATTAAAATATTAACCTCCCTAGCGAGAAGCACATGTCGTATGCTAATAATTTATGTTCTGTTTTGTTTTTATGGAATTTTTATGTTATGTTATTTAAGTCGACAGGCTTGCTTTGCATGTTTAACAGTGACGACATTTTCGTCACATACCTTCCAAGAAGGAGTACAACAGTTATAGATTCAGAGCCATCAGCCCCTTTATTAGTACCAATATGTATCCATGATGTGCTCATTCTAGATTTCAGTCTGACATTCTATTTTTTTATACGACCCTAAGACTTTTACATTAATTAACACTAAGCAAGTTACCAATTTTGCACCCATTGTACGGCTGAGATAAAATAAGCAATCCACCAGCCATGTCTAACTCAATTGAAATTTTGATGAGTTGAGTTAGTTAAAATTAAAATTAAATTGATTAATGGGTACATATAATAATTTAAACTATTGGAATCATCTGCTCGTATAACAACACTTTTTATTTAGTTTAGAACTTGACTTGAAATAAATAATTATTTAAAAAAAATTGCTCAACTCAACTCAAATAAACCCACCCAACCCAACTCATAACCCATCAACCTACCCCACGAAATCGAAACCATGATGCACAATTTGCACTCATGGTGCACTTTTTGTCTTGGGATGATTAGATTAGGAAAGGAAGATATTTGTTTACAAGATGCCTATTTACAAGTGTTTTAAGTTTCCTTGTCAAAAAAAAAGTGTTTTAAGTTTTAATTTGTTAATGGGATTTCTATCTCTAAAGTAAGTTTGAGTAGCTCTTGTACTCTGTTAATTCTAATTTGGATTATTAGTAGTTATTTTTTATCCTTTTTTTGTTGAATATTCACTTACAGAAGAAATTTATGAGTAGACTTTAGACATAGTAAGTTTAAGGTTGTAAAAATCAATCTTGAACAAGTAGTCTAATCAATTAACTAGGAACCAGACCACTCTTTGGTTCAAATGAACCATTGATTTATGTCCAACATGAAAATTGGGGATTTATGTGAAAAACCTGGAAAAAATCAGACAAAAATCAAGAACCAGTGATTTCGGCCGAAATCCCCTTAATTTAAAATTTAAAATTAACTTTAGTGTTATATGCGTATAATATATTTAATTTAAAATAAAAAATAAATATATTATACGCGTACTCCCTCTGTATCTGATACGTATTCTTATTTTGAAACATTTTTTGTACATAATTTTGGTCCAAATAACAATTCTCGAGTTCTATTCCCGCTGATAAAAAAGTCAATAATAATTAAATATTAAAATAATATTATTCCTTATTTCCTTGGATTGAATGTTGAAAAAGAAAAAATATTATTATATTTTTTCTTTATTATTGTTTGATATATTATAACAAAAAATTAAAAATATTACTACCTCTATATCTTGTCATATTGATGTATTTGGTCATATGAACCAAATACATCAATTATTATTGAATTCAATAAATATAAAATTGTATTTTTTTCTTATAAATAAAAATAAAAAGTATTTAATACACTTCGAGTCCGATCTAGTTTGACCCAATCAAATGTGTAAAACTTGTACCGGTTCAATGATGAGTCCAATTTCATTAAAATTTGTAAAAATAATGATATTGACAAAAGGAGAAAGAAATAAAAACAAGGGTAGTTTAGTAAAAGCCGCAATGTGCAAGAGAAAAGAATAAATGAATCTAGCTAGGTTATCGACAAAGCGAAAACATTGAGAAGAAGCATAAAAGTGCAAAATAGCAAATTGCTAGATTCATGGCGTTATTATCTATGTTGAGCACTGTGATTCTAAGGAAGTGCATACACGTATATCATGAATATGGATATCTCTTAATTGGCATGGCTTTTCTTCTAGTCTCCACTGTGCAATTTTCCGGCACTATCTTTCGGCGGACTGCGGCGGTTTCCGGCAGGATTTCTCCCATGACATCAATGATGGGTAGGCCTGATCGCTAGCTAGCTAGCTTCCTAGGTTATAATAAAATGTTTTTGCACTGTCTTTAATTTGATCTCTTTTTTTTTAATTAAAAAAGTAAAATTATGTATTGTCAAACATCTTCATCTATCCATACAAATAGAAAACATCTTCATGTAAGTTTCCATATATATGATTTAGTTTCCTTATTGTTGTCTTAATTCATCCCTTTTCTTATGATCTGTCTTAATTTTACTGATTCAAATAACAAATATAGACTTTATATACTTTCATATTATGGTGTATATATAGTTTCTGAATTATATACGCTTATTGTAATATCATCTGCACAGAACATAAGATGGAAGGAATTAATGCATAAATGCATAAATAGAAAGTAAAAGAATAGATTTTTTCATAATGAATAAAAAAGTGTTTGCATTTAAATCTGAAGTGTTTTGGGTTATTCTCACACCATCAAACATTCCCCAAGAATTATGCCATTTAAAATTTGAAATTGTTATGAATATATCGATATGAGTTTAGTTCGTATGCACTGTCAATGTAAAAATATTTACATCATCAATCAATCAAAAACTATAGTATAAGTGACTTTTAAATGAAATGAGGTGAAATCAAACTTTTTTATGACGTGTCGTTTTGTAATTGACCGGTGGTGTAAAAAATCTTTTACTAAGAGAGTGTATAAAACTTCAACCCTATTCATATTTCTAAGTTTTTCATATTCGGTAGGATATGTACTATAACTGCTATGATTAAAAGTCATTATTTATTTTTATTGGTCTTAAATTGGGTTGATGACGCATTTTGTTAGACCATTAATATGCTTGCAACTTACATGATTTATATATATATATATATATATATATATATATATATATATATATATATATATATATTAAATCACCTTAAGGTAACCAAAGAAATAAAAGAAAATAGCATTAGATGGAGGGGTTCCTACACAAAAAAAATGAGATGATAATATTTTATGCCAATCATTACACACAGCTAGGCTAAATAAAAAATAGGAAGAGAACCGAAGAAGAATTTGAACATCCTATAATCTAAGTTACATCAATAATCTTTTCATATATGTTACAATTACAACAACCAGACCATATGAGTGAAAACCTCAAAATTATATTCTAAATTTTCACCTATTTACTAATCAAACTTCAAGCTACTACATGTAATAGCTCTAATCTCCAATTCCATACATACCCCTATATTCTACAAATTAAAACCTCCAAATCTCATAAGCCTCATGCACCAAATACTTTCCATGCATCATTTACTTATGAAAATACAAATCACAACCCATTGTAGCTGATGTGCTAATGAGTCCAATTGACAACGTAACATTCCTTTTTACCATTTAAAAAATGTAACATTCATTTTATTTTTCAATGTGTTTGCCTTTTTATCTTACTATTATTCATTGTGGCTACTTTATGGTTCATAATTAAATGGATATGAAAAGATGCATGTTTAGACAATAATAAGTCTTAATTTTGTTTTTTTAAGTTTTATTGACACCTATAAAATTAACTTTCGTTTAAAAAATTGATATAAAATAATAACATCTTATTTTCTTCCTACTCTATGGAGTATATATATTGTTATTAATTTTTTAATAATTTTTAGACCTCCCTTCTTAAGTATTTATAGTATTTCTTAAAGAAGACCTAAAGTGAAGGAAAATGAAAAGATTGTAACTATATCCCTATTAAAAACCAACTATAATAATTAGGACTAATTATAATAATAATTTAGAGACACTAAAAGACAACCAAAATCAAAACATCAAGTAATGAATTAAGAGTAATCAATAAGAGAGGAAGTTTTGTAAAATTAAAAAAAAAAGGAAGAAAACTCACAATTCAAGAGTCAAGCTTCTTTTATAAAAATTAATATTAATGTTGCAACATGTTTATAATATAAATAATAATATTAGTTCCATTAAAAATGTAATAATTATTTTTAATATATTAAAACTAATAAGTTCTACAGTAATAATAATTTTAAAAAATTAATATTATCAGTTACGGTTAAATTAAAAATTTACAATTATATTATACCATTAATATGATGTATATGCAATACAAATAAATCAATTAAATATATAATAAAATTAAACACTAATAATAACCTGATAAAAATACTAATATATTTGATCAAATATATATATATATATATATATATATATAGATATAGATATATTATATTATATTATATTATATTATATTATATTATATTATATTATATTATACTTAAACTATTTTTAGTTGTTATTATCAACTTCTATTTTAATTTGAAAATATCATCATTTTAATGTAAATATAAAATATTTATTTGATATTCCACTAAGATAATCATTTAATAAGTTAGTGGTAATTATTAGCTTTCATTAAAATTAAATTCCTCTTCATGTATAAATTATAAATAAATATTTTAATACACAAAAATATTGAGATTCATTGTGGAGGTTCCATTGGGTTCTCCTTTACATATATATATATATATATATATATATATATATATATATATATATATATAGATAAATATGATTCATGTAACATTGTGATGAACATTGAATAATAAAATTTATGGCTCTATAATTTGTTCATTTCATAACACATTATCAATAATACGAGACATTATCAACATAACCTTCCCGGGCAACATAAACTTTCCCTCCTTAATAGCTTTTTGAACTGCTCGACGAAAGATAATGCAGTTGGAGGTAGCATGGTTGTAGGAATTATTCCACTTGCAATACTTCTTCCCTTTCAATTCTTCGGGAGGTGGTATTTTATGGCCATCCAGTAGCTTGATTTGTCTGTCTTCATTATATTTGGCTAATGTAACTCATTATCATGTTCGTCCTCATATCTTTGCTTTTTAATGCTAATCTTTTATATATCCTACGTAGATGTTTTATTGTGCCTACTCGTATATAGCTAACAAAATTTTCATATTCTATCTACTTTTGATAAATTCAAGAATTTAGTATTGAAGCATCGTTGTATGATTGGCTATGATTTTCCTTGGTCATTGTTTATAAAAAAAATTGCAGTATGGCTCTTGAAGAACTAGACATTTAGATCATGATTGATGTGTAGAGGATCTACTTGATCTTAGTATGTTTTGAGGCAAAAAATATTTTCAAAAGTATTTTGAATCAAGATTATGCTTATTGTGATTGAAAGAAGAATCACAAATCACTCAATAATTGAGCTTCATTCCTAGCTAGAAGTGATTGATTCACATAATAATTTTAGTTAAAACAAAAGTTGTGGTAATAATCAATGATATGGTAAAGGCCTAGTTATCATTATCCAACTTTTTTTTTTGAAAATTATCATTATCCTACTTAAATGTCATTAATATGACTTGTGATTATGACCATTGTTATTCTTAATATTGGCGTAATCAAGATTATGCTTATTGTGATTGAAAGAAGAATCACAAACTACTCAATAGATCAAGCTTCATTCCTAGAAGTGAATGATTCACATGATAATTTTGGGCACAACAAAAGTTGTGGTTATAATCATTGATATGGTAAAGGTTATCATTATCCTACCTAAATGACATTAATATGATTTGTAATTATGACCGTTATTCCAATGGTGACGTAACTCATGAAATATGGAAAGATGTAACTTTTTCCTACTTATATATGTTTGGAATTCCATATAAAAATATTGTAAGAAAAAATGAATAAGAAGAATTTGTTGTATATGGCTAGATTCTAAACTTTTAAGTTTTTTGTAAAAAATAATAGACAAAATAGTACTAGAAAACTTTTTCCCATATACTGTTTGGTGAAAAATGGACATCACAAGCAAAAAAATATAAAATTTACTATGATTCCCTATCCTGCTGAGACAAGTGAGCGCGTTGCAGAGGGTATGGAACTGAGGACAGAGACAGATACCTGCTCGGGCTCTGATTCTTATGACGAGAGTAGTTCTTCCTCGGAGGAAGACTCAGGTGTCAGATCTGTTGGCGATGTCGAGGTAGAAGTTCCTGTCCCCTGAGATTATAGCTGGGTCAACTCAGAAGTCTGTGCTATGGTTAGCAGGATAGACCCAGATAACCCTCTTTTGGATGTTCTCGTCTATTATTTAGATGATTTCGAAGAGGAACGTTGGGTGATTCGTGGAGTGACTAATAAGGAGAGGGTGTGCCAACGGACCCCAGAGAAGTATGCATTTTAAGTGTATGCCAAGATTTTGACAAAGATTCATGTTCGTCCTCCTTTTACGGCGTTTGAGCAATACATCCTGGAGGACCTTTTATTGGCCCCGACCAAGCTACATCCTAACAGTTGGGATTTTTTTACATGCTTATGAAATTGCTTTAGATCATTTGGATCATATTATCTCGGCGCCTCTGTTCTATGCAATTTTCACTTTTGTTTGTTCGAGAAAGAATTCTTGGATGTCCTTTCGTGCTGCCGAGAAGAGTTTCTTTAGTCTCTATTCAGATTCAATTAAAGACTTCAAGCCCCACTATGCATGTGTGGTCGCGATGAATGTTGCAGCCAAGAAGAGGGTGTCGAAGTGTAAGGAAGGGAAAATTGTGAGCTCGAAGTTTCCTTTGAATTGGAGTAAACATCACTACTCGCTACATCCTTCCGACTTTCTTGTTGCCTCCGAAAGGTTGGATTTCGAGAATCAGAAATATTTGAGGATTTTAGGGAAGTTAGCATCCTTCGGTCCTAATGGGATTATAAATACGAAAGCATTGGTGACCGTGGAGTCGGTGGTAGATCTCCAACAGACTTGGGGTAGGGGTTCCCGGCTTTAATTGTTTAAATTTGGTTTCCTTTATAGTTTTTACTAACTTTGTCTTTTTTGAAAATAAGATGGTCCCGAAGTCGTTCTATGCTTCCATTGTGAAGAAGTCGTCGGCCAATGCTTCGGCTAGTACTTCGGCCATCAATGCAGATGTGCCACTTGTCATATCCCCTATTCTTGTAAGGACCGTTATGCAGGTGGTGTGCGAAAAAATGTGCAAGTATATACAGTCACAAACAAGTAGTATAAAAGAGCGAACCCACAGGGATTGGATTAACTCTTGTAGTTTAAAAGTGTATAAATTAGTGTGAACTATAGTACTCACAAATTGGGATGATGGTGATAAGTAAACAGAATGTAAATATGCAAGAAAATACGGAGGAAATCAGTTGAGAATGATAGTTGAGATGTCTTCAGTAAATAATTCACTTTTGAGAGTTTGTGTGTTTATGTGGTGCAGATGCATTGAGTGCAGCTGCATCAGTATGTGCCTTTCAGCTACTTTCTTCGGAGTTTCGTTACAAGCTTCCTATGTCTAGGCTTGCTAAATAAGTTCACTCATGCCTTTGAAGTGCCCACTGTATCACCCTAAGGACTATGTTATCCTATGTCTAGGACTTAACATGGTTTTAACAAAGTTTTCTTTATTACACAAGTTAACAAAGCCTTCATTAAAACACTCACCCTTATTAGTCTTGATTTCTAGTTATAAACCATGTTTGTGAATATAACTCTACTTATTCTAAGCGATCAACCTTAAAATAAGATGGATGTAGTATAACACAAGAACCAAAATGCATACAACACTTAAAAGCACAATAACTTACTCAAAAGCTCATTATAAAGTTAGAACATCTGAACCAAAGAGGCTTAGCTCATAATATGCATTGCAAGGCAAAGATAAATGGAATAAAACATGTTGATATAATGGAAAGTACACGAGATATCAATATGGTAGAGATTACACTGATTGAAGTACTCTTGCATAAGTTTTCCCAGCAGTGCAGATGCACTGATTTCCCGCACCTAACTAAGATGAAGAAGTGAAGGGAGAAGTCGTCAATTTCTTCCTTACCTTCTTGCAAACTAACTACTAACTTAAAACTATAAAAAGAAATAAAATACAAGAAAGGAAATGATTATAGACTATAATGGAATGTGTATGTAATGGCATGTCTTCAAGTGAGAAGTGGAAGCCTTTATATAGCCTTGGAGGTTTCCTTCAAGTGAGGTTTTGCTTGGAGATCAAGTTAACCTAAGGAGGCTTAACAATGGTTACTTTTCAGATCTTTGATGAAGGGGATTTAGTCCAACACTCAACCTTAAAGAGAGGTCCAATTGTGGAACGCTATGTGTCTTTTATGAATGATCCATCATGATGGTCTTCTATTGTAGGCGCCTCCTTCTGCATGTTGGCATGTGCCTCCATGTGACTTGTGACTAAGCATGATGCCATTGAGGTGTTTATGCATTGGTATATATTGAGGTGCTTCCAATGTTGGGTAATATGTCTTTAGTGCAGGATGGTGCAGATGCACCTTAGTGCAGTTGCCCTGTTGTAAATGTATTTAGTGCAGATGCACTGTTGTTTTCCTGGTGCAGGTGCATCAACTACAGGTGCACTGAACAAACACATCAAACATACCAATATATATACAAAGTGCTAAGTTATGAATGGCATACATCTTGAAACCATAAATGTTGTTATTTTACTCAAACTACTATATTTAACACATATTACACTTGATTTCAAGCCATTAGTTATGTTTAGATACATAAATAACTCTATATAAAATAGAGTTATCAGCAAGGTGAACCTGGGAATGACGTAGTTGTGGATACCTCGGTACCAACTTCTCCTCCGGCCCGGCTGACCCTTTCGCCTTGTCCCCAACCTGCTCCTTCTACTAGCCGAGACAATCAGTGGAAAAAGCGTGACTCCGAGTGTGGTGAGAAGCAGGGCCACCAGAAAAAGCAGAGGAAGAGCAAGAGCCATAAAGATAAAATTTCGAAGGGCCTGGTGGCCGAGTTTGATTTGGAAGACTTCAAAACTTTGAAGAGGAATCCCTTTGCCTATTTTCCCAAGATTGCCAGCTCGGGAAAGGCTTTATCGGAGAAGGAGGCCGAGTGGAAAAAATATGAAGAAGGTAACATGGATGTCTTTGCAGACTGGCCCGAATCCGATCTTTTAAATGATTCTGATCTTAATGCTTGGGATTTTAACTCTGCAGAGTACCTCAAGCTAGAGAAGGAACGAGATGATGCTTTGGGGAATCTCAAGTTTGAAGGATTCCCTCTCTGTGGTCGAGAAGGCCAACAAGGAATTGACCGAGAAGGTTGATTCGTCATCTCGGGAAGTGGAGAAACTTGGTAATGAGGTTACTTCCTTGACTTCATCAAATGAAAAGTCCTCGGGGGAAATTACTCGTCTTACTGGGGAGAAGGACCAGGAAGAGAAAAAAGTAGCCGAGCTCACTTAGGCACTTGAAGAAAAGAAAACTGAGTTCGAATCTTCTGTCTTGGAGTTGAAATCTTCACTCGCTCGTTTGGAGAAGGGGAAAGACCAAGCGGTGGCGAGTCAAAATGAAACGACAGACCTTGCTCTTAGTGTTGGGAAGGATTATTTTGACAATGCCGTAGCGCAAATCTGCCTCTTGGTAACCAGTTGGTAGACATTGCTGCAGATGAAATTCAAGACCAACCTGCTGGGGACAAAGAGGTTTAGGCATGGTCTTCTTTGTAAAATTCTTTATTGCAACGTTTCAATCTCCAGATCACCCTTTGTATTTTGACAATGTGACCGTCGTTATTTTGCTATGTTATTTTCACTTCTTATTTAATTTTATGGGCTGAGAGTTTGATGCATCTTTACTCGGTTTAGGTTTTGAGGGGAATTTAATGATTGCGATGTAGAATTTCTTGAGCCTGGGTTAGCCAAGCAGGTTAACTTGGGACTAACTCGGACAGCAAAGTTAATCACGTTAAGTCCTGAAAAGGAATGAGTGAATTCGATGCCGAACTCTTTGAGCTCGATTAGCCAAGTAGATTGACTTGGGACTTACTCGGACTGCAGAGTTAATCGCATTAAGTCCTGAAAAGGATTGATTGAATGCGATGCCGAACTCTGTGAGCCTGGTTAGCCAATTAGATTGATTTAGGACTAACTCAGACTGTAGAGTTAATCACACTAAGTCCTGAAAAGGAGTGAGTGAATGTGATGCCAAACTCTTTGAACCCGGTTAGCCTAGTAGATTGACTTAGGACTAACTCAGACACAGAGTTAATCACATTAAGGTTTAAAAAGAAATGAGTGAATGCGATGCCGAACTCTTTGAGCCCGGTTAGCCAAGTAGATTGACTTGGGACTAACTCGGACTGTAGAGTTAATCGTAATAAGTCCTTTGTTTGGGGAGTGTCTCTTGTGTGACTTCCTCCGAGAAGTTTGTGTCATAAATCTTGGAGACGGTTAGTAAACTTCATTAATAACTGAACACATGTATACGACTATTAACTGTATGGGACACTTAAGTGTGCTATACTCGTTCTTCAAGTATTTCCTTGGCTAAGTATTACACCTAGATTCATGGGGTGGTGCTTTCGGATGACTTCTTTAGGTCAGGGTTGATTGTTCCTTTTCGAGGGCTTTTTCACTTGTTGATGACGTGATAGTCGAAGTAGTTGCCGTTTTCTGTTGTTTACTGCCTTCTTCTGTGTCTTCTCGGTTTTTGGTGTCGTGTTAATAGTTTCTTCGATGGAGTTGATCTGGGGCTCCTTGCCCTTTTCTTTGTTCTTCGACCTTGGCGCTTCACATATGTTGTTCTCCCTCTCCCTTTTAAGGGAATAGAAGTGGCGCCTTTTTGCGGAGCCCAGCTCGACCCTGTAAAGTGATGACTTTGTCCGTGGCAGAGTAAAACTTCATCTTAAGATGATTTGTGGAGGCGACCTACTCTAGTTGCCCTAGCGTGGGTCTTCCAATGATGCAATTGTAAACAGATGGGCAACAAAGGACTAAGAATGGAGTCTTGATCGCTTGGGTTAAAGGTTCGTCGCCATATGTGACCATTAATTCGATGTATCCCAAAGGTCTGGTGTAACGCCCAAATAATTTAATTATTTAGGTATTTTATTATTATAGTCATATTTAATAATTAATAAAGTGATGTTTTATTTAAATTAGGGAGTGGTGTTTAGTAATTAGCTGAGTAGTAGTCGGGGGTCCGTGATCCAGGAGCCCAAGGGCCTAGGCGCATGAAGAGAGTAATTGGCTAGGGTTTAGTCATTAGCGCATTTTTGGAGAGAAAAGAAATAAAGTTGCGAAGAGGAGAAGAGAGGAGAGAAGAGAGGGGCGCGAAACCAAGGAGGAAGAAGAGAGGAGCTTTGTTGCGGTGGTTCTTCGGAGTGTCGTGCAAGGAGATATCGTGTTCGGCAAAATCCAAGGTAAGGTGGGTTCTATCCTTATAATGGGGTATATGATGGGGATTATGTGGGAGATAGGACCATGTTGCCTCTTTGACCTTGTTGATGTTGTTTTAGTGATGTTTGAATATATTATGATGATTTCGATTAGGTGTTTGGGTGAATGATCATGGTGAAAATTGGTGTTTGGTGTTTGGTGCAATTTTGGTGTTGTCTTAGTTGCTGAAAAAGGTGCCCTGTTGCTGGGCGCCATGTCCTGTGCGTGCCTGTGTCGTGTTTGTTCCTGCTGGAGGCACCCTGTTGCTGGGCGCCAAGCCAGTGTTGCTTCTGTTGCTGATTTTGGCGCCCTAGGCGCCCAGTCTTGATGTTCTGTCTTTGTGTGTGCTGGAAGTGGCGCCCTAGGCACCCAGTGTGGCTGTCTGGGTTGCTGGAGTTGGCGCCTTAGGCGCCCAGTGCTGTGTTGCATAATTCTGTGTTGCTGTTAAGGGCGCCCAGTAGTGCTTCAGTGTTGTCCCTGTTGCTGAAACTGGCGCCCTAGGCGCCCAGTGTTGTTGCTGTCTCAGGCGCCCTGTTGCTGGGCACCAAGCCTGATGTTGTTGTTGCTGTCTCAGGCGCCCTGTTGCTGGGCGCCAAGCCTGATGTTGCTGTTGTTGTCTTAGGCGCCCTGCTCCTGAGCGCCAAGTCTGGTGTTGCCTCTGTTGTGCCAGGCGCCCTGCTCCTGGGCGCCAAGTCTGCTGTTGCCATTGTTGTGCTAGGCGCCCTGTCCCTGGGCGCCATGTCTGGTTGTGTCACTGATGCTCTTGGCGCCCTGTTGCTGGGCACCAGTTCTGTTGTTGTTGTTGCTTGCTAGGCGCCCTGCTGCTGGGCGCCAATTCTTGTTGTGCTGCTGTCTCACTTGGCGCCCTGTTGCTGGGCGCCAGTTTCTGTCTTGCTGCTGTTGCTGTTTTTCCGAAAATTAATGTTGCTGTCACAGTGACCAAATGTTGCTGTTTTCCTGAAATTAATGTTGCTGTCACAGTGACCAAATGTTGCTGTTTTCCTGAAATTAATGTTGCTGTCACAGTGACCAAATGTTGTTGTTTCCTCCAAAATTAGTGTTGCTGTCACAGTGACCCAATGTTGTTGTTTTCTCCAAAATTAAGGTTGCTGTCACTGTAAAAATAAAGGTGCTGTTGCTGTAAAAATGGTGTTGCTGTCATTGTAAAATAAATGTGCTGTTGCTGTAAAAAAATGGTGTTGCTGTCACTGTAAAATAAACGTTGTTGTTTGTTGTAAATCTATTGGTGTTTTGGTGTCAGTGATTGTTGGTGCTATCGGTGATGATGTAACAGGTGATGTGCCTATTTCTTGGGCTAAGGTGATGGGTCTATGACCACTTGGTGATATTGGTGATGTTGTGTTAATTAAATGTCGATTGTTGTTGATTGTCTCTGGTGCATGGTTCGTGGTGTCGCATATATTGCATATGCATTAATTTGGTGATGATGGCTTCGGCCTTGGAGCTATAGGTGATGATGGTGATGCTCATACAGGTGATGATTGCCCTATTGGCTACTTTATTGGTGATGATCGGTACCACATGCATATACCCGTTGGTGTGGGTTGCATATCATACACTTTCTCATGATGTTGGTGATAATTCTTAATTTTGGTGAATTGTAAATTGATGTTATTGTGAAGCGGTTGATATAGCGTTGTAACTGTAGCATATTGCCTATCATATATGCTATTATAATGTTAGATATCTCACCCCTTCTGTTTGAATGTTACCCCTACGTTGGTAACGTGCAGGTGATTGCGAGTGAAGGCATGTCTACCTTCGCTAGTTGAGTCAGGTGTTGTCGCTCTGATACGTAGCACTCGGGGGGATGAACGCTAGTTTTATTAGATGTCTTTGATATTTAAATTCTGAAGTTTTATGGCGATGTTATAATTATTTAATTGAACTTTGATTTTTATTCCGCTGCTTGGTGATGTTATGACGTGCTAGGTGTCGCACTGTTTTAATGGTGAAACTTTATTATTGGCATGTGATGTTTAAACGGTGAAAATGTAGCATCCCTTGTGGGTGTAGCGAATAACGTTTTGAAAACTCTGATTTTTGTCAAAAATTTTCCGGGTAAAAAAGGGGTGTTACATTAGTAGTATCAGAGCAGTTTCGGTCTGTCCGGCCAAGTTGTCAAGTTAGTGTGTCATTGACGATCGAGTATTGTCAATCGGTTCTAACTATTGCTTATGATTGTAGTGATTAGTTGAGATGGCTGGAAGGAACGATGCTGCTATTGCTGTTGATTGTTGTAAGAGATTGAATCTTGCATTGTCTGCCATGAATGGAGAGATGGTTGTCGACACTCCAGCTAAGGGGTCGGTAACTACCTCTCTAGTGTGTTCTCAGTGTCCCTTGTCGATCTTCGACAGAGACTTTGTTGTGGATTTTTTTTGTTTGCCATTGAGCGGATTGGACGTAATCTTGGGTATGAACTGGTTAGAGCATAACCATGTTCATATTAATTGTCGTAGCAAGTCGGTGAGCTTTGAAGGAGAGGAGTCTGGTCTATTATCTGTTAGTCAGTTGCGGAAGTTGATGAAGGAGGGAGTTCAGTTATTCTCGCTGATGGCATCGTTGTCTGTTGAGAATCAAGCTATCATTGAAGAGTTGCAGGTGGTGCGCGAGTTTCCTGATGTTTTCCCTGATGAGATTCCAAGTGTACCGCCAGAGAGAGAAGTTGAGTTCTCTATTGATCTTGTACCTGGTACCAAACCTGTTTCCATGGCACCGTACAGGATGTCCGCATCCGAATTGTCTGAGTTAAAGAAGCAACTTGAGGATCTGCTCGAGAAGAGATTCGTGAGGCCGAGTGTATCGCCGTGGGGAGCTCCTGTGTTGTTAGTGAAGAAGAAGGATGGTAGTATGAGGCTCTGTGTGGATTATCGGCAGTTGAATAAGGTAACAATTAAGAACAAGTATCCACTTCCGAGGATAGACGATTTGATGGATCAGTTGGTGGGTGCTCAAGTATTCAGTAAGATTGATTTAAGGTCAGGTTATCATCAGATCAAGGTGAAGGACGAAGATATTCAGAAGACGGCTTTCAGAACCCGTTATGGTCATTATGAGTATTCGGTGATGCCGTTCGGTGTTACCAACGCACCAGGAGTATTTATGGAATATATGAATCGCATATTTCATACTTACTTAGATCGGTTTGTAGTGGTGTTCATCGACGACATTCTAATTTACTCTAAATCAGAGGAAGAGCATGCAGAGCATCTGAGGTTAGTATTGGAGGTACTGAAGGAAAAGAAACTGTATGCGAAATTGTCAAAGTGTGAATTCTGGTTGAAGGAAGTGAGTTTTCTCGGTCATGTCATTTCTGGTAATGGTATTGCGGTGGATCCGTCGAAAGTAGAGGCAGTGTTGAATTGGGAAGCCCCGAAGTCGGCTACTGAAATTAGAAGCTTTTTGGGAATGGCCGGCTATTATAGAAGATTCATTGAAGGTTTTTCTAGGTTAGCACTTCCGTTAACTCAGTTAACCTACAAAGGAAAGGCTTTTGTTTGGGATACCCGTTGTGAAGAAAGCTTCGTGGAATTGAAGAAGAGATTGACAACGTCTCCTGTCCTGACGTTGCCCAATCCGGAAGGGTCGTTTGTGGTGTATTGTGATGCTTCAAAAATGGGTTTAGGTGGTGTGCTTATGCAAGATGGGAAGGTTATCGCGTATGCGTCGAGGCAGTTAAGAGTTCATGAGAAGAATTATCCTATGCATGACTTAGAATTAGCTGCAGTGGTCTTTGTGCTGAAGGTTTGGAGGCATTATCTCTATGGTTCTAGATTTGAGGTGTTTAGTGACCATAAGAGCTTGAAGTATTTGTTTGACCAGAAGGAGTTGAATATGAGACAGCGGCGATGGTTGGAGCTGATTGAGGAGTTCAGAGATATGAGTCTGGTTTGTGAAGTGACACCTCAGAGTATTAAGTTAGGGATGTTGAAGATTGGGAATGATTTTCTGAACAGCATCAGAGAAGCCTAGAAATCAGATGTTAAACTGGTAGACTTGACGGTCGGGAGTGATCAAGCTGAGAATGAGGATTTCAGGTTGGATTCCCAAGGTGTGTTGAGGTTCTGTGGTAGGATTTGCGTCCCCGATGATGCAGACATGAAGAGAGCCATTCTCAAAGAGAGTCACAGAAGTAAGTTAAGTATTCATCCGGGAGCTACAAAGATGTATCAAGACCTGAAGAGGTTGTTTTGGTGGCCTGGTATGAAGCGAGATATGGCGCAGTTCGTTTATGCATGTTTGACTTGCCAGAAGTCAAAGGTTGAGCATCAGAAGCCTGCTGGACTAATGCAACCGTTAGAAATTCCAGAGTGGAAATGGGATAGCATTTCGATGGACTTTGTGACGGGATTGCCTAATACTGCGAAAGGGTATGATGCAATTTGGGTGATTGTTGACAGGTTAACGAAATCGTCTCATTTTGTTCCTATCAGCATCACGTATCCGGTGTCGAAGTTGGCGGAGATCTATATCCGGGAGATTGTGAAGCTTCATAGGGTTCCTAAGAGTATTGTTTCGGATAGAGATCCGAGGTTCACTTCAGATTTCTGGAGGAGTTTGCAAGAGAAGTTGGGGTCTAAGTTGAGGTTGAGTTCGGCATTTCATCCTCAGACAGATGGTCAGTCAGAGAGGACAATTCAGTCATTAGAAGATTTGTTGAGGGCTTGTGTTTTAGAACAAGGAGGTTCGTGGGATTCCTACCTTCCACTGATAGAGTTCACGTATACCAACTGTTACAATTCTAGTATTGGGATGGCACCTTTTGAAGCATTGCATGGTCGGAAATGTAGAACCCCGCTGTGTTGGTATGAGTCTGGAGAGAGTGTGGTGCTTGGACCATAGATTGTTCGAGAGACAACTGAAAAAGTGAAGTTGATCAGTGAGAAGATGAAGGCTTCGCAGAGTCGACAGAAGAGTTATCACGACAAGCGGAGGAAAGATTTGGAGTTTCAAGCGGGTGAGCATGTATTTTTGAGAGTCACTCTAGTGACCGGTGTTGGACGCGCTTTGAAGTCGAAGAAGCTCACTCCTCGTTTTATTGGTCCTTATCAGATCTCAGAGAGAGTCGGGAATGTTGCATATAGAGTGGCTTTACCGCCTAACCTTTCGAATTTGCATGACGTGTTTCATGTGTCGCAACTTCGGAAGTATACTTCAGATCCATCTCATGTAATACGCATGGATGATGTGGAGGTACGGGATAATCTCACGGTGGAGACGATGCCTGTACGGATCGAGGGTCATAAGGTGAAAGTTTTAAGGGGCAAGGAGATTGCGTTGGTGAAAGTAGTCTGGCTAGGATTGCGTTAGCGATGTTTGAATATATTATGATGATTTCGATTTGGTGTTTGGGTGAATGATCATGGTGAAAATTGGTGTTTGGTGTTTGGTGCAATTTTGGTGTTGTCTTAGTTGCTGAAAAAGGCGCCCTGTTGCTGGGCGCCATGTCCTGTGCGTGCCTGTGTCGTGTTTGTTCCTGCTGGAGGCGCCCTGTTGCTGGGCGCCAAGCCAGTGTTGCTTCTGTTGCTGATTTTGGCGCCCTAGGCGCCCAGTCTTGATGTTCTGTCTTTGTGTGTGCTGGAAATGGCGCCCTAGGCGCCCAGTGTGGCTGTCTGGGTTGCTGGAGTTGGCGCCTTAGGCGCCTAGTGCTGTGTTGCATAATTCTGTGTTGCTGTGAAGGGCGCCCTAGGCGCCCAGTAGTGCTTCAGTGTTGTCCCTGTTGCTGAAACTGGCGCCCTAGGCACCCAGTGTTGTTGCTGTCTCAGGCGCCCTGTTGCAGGGGGCCAAGCCTGATGTTGTTGTTGCTGTCTCAGGCACCCTGTTGCTGGGCTCCATGCCTAATGTTGCTGTTGTTGTCTTAAGCGCCCTGCTCCTGGGCGCCAAGTCTGGTGTTGCCTCTGTTGTGCCAGGCGCCCTGCTCCTGGGCGCCAAGTCTGCTGTTGCCATTGTTGTGCTAGGCGCCCTGTCCCTGGGCGCCATGTCTGGTTGTGTCACTGATGCTCTTGGCGCCCTGTAAATGGGCGCCAGTTTCTGTTGTTGTTGTTGCCTGCTAGGCGCCCTGCTGTTGGGTGCCAGTTCTTGTTGTGCTGATGTCTCACTTGGCGCCCTGTTGCTGGGCCCCAGTTTCTGTCTTGCTGCTGTAGCTGTTTTTCCTGAAATTAATGTTGCTGTCACAGTGACCAAATGTTGCTGTTTTCCTGAAATTAATGTTGCTGTCACAGTGACCAAATGTTGCTGTTTTCCTGAAATTAATGTTGCTGTCACAGTGACCAAATGTTGTTGTTTCCTCCAAAATTAGTGTTGCTGTCAGTGACCCAATGTTGCCGTTTTCTCCAAAATTAAGGTTGCTGTCACTGTAAAAATAAAGGTGCTGTTGCTGTAAAAATGGTGTTGCTGTCGTTGTAAAATAAATGTGTTGTTGCTGTAAAAAAAATGGTGTTGCTGTCACTGTAAAATAAACGTTGCTGTTTGTTGTAAATCTATTGGTGTTTTGGTGTCAGTGATTGTCGGTGCTATCGGTGATGATGTAACAGGTGATGTGCCTATTTCTTGGGCTAAGGTGATGGGTCTATGACCACTTGGTGATATTGGTGATGTTGTGTTAATTAAATGTCGATTGTTGTTGATTGTCTCTGGTGCATGGTTCATGGTGTCGCATATATTGCATATGCATTAATTTGGTGATGATGGCTTCGGCCTTGGAGCTATAGGTGATGATGGTGATGCTCATACAGGTGATGATTGCCCTATTGGCTACTTTATTGGTGATGATTGGTACCACATGCATATACCCGTTGGTGTGGGTTGCATCTCATACACTTTCTCATGATGTTGGTGATAATTCTTAATTTTGGTGAATTGTAAATTGATGTTGTTGTGAAGCGGTTGATATAGCGTTGTAACTCTAGCATATTGCCTATCATATATGCTATTATAATATTAGATATCTCACCTCTTCTGTTTGAATGTTACTCCTACGTTGGTAACGTGCAGGTGATCGCGAGTGAAGGCATGTCTACCTTCGCTAGTTGAGCCAGGTGTTGTCGCTCTGATACGTAGCACTCGGGGGATGAACGCTAGTTTTATTAGATGTCTTTGATATTTAAATTCTGAAGTTTTATGGCGATGTTATAATTATTTAATTGAACTTTGATTTTTATTCCGCTGCTTGGTGATGTTATGACGTGCTAGGTGTCGCACTGTTTTAATGGTGAAACTTTATTATTGGCATGTGATGTTTAAACGGTGAAAATGTTGCATCCCTTGTGGGTGTAGCGAATAACGTTTTGAAAACTCTGATTTTTGTCAAAAAATTTCCGAGTAAAAAAGGGGTGTTACATCTGGTCTTGGATCCATTGAACCCTAAGAGTTCGGTTCCTTGGTAAGGTGTGAGGTCTTTCTTAGAGATTTCGAGGACAGTGACGAGGTCCTGAAAGATGATATCACCAGAACTGCCTTGGTCCATCAGAATTCTCCTTACCTTGAAATTCGCCATAGCGACCTGGATGATCAGTGGATGTTCTTCTTGGATTTTTTTCTCAACGAAGTATTTATCTTCAAAAGTGAGGGAAGGTTGGCTAGAGATGATCTTTGTGGATGGAGAACCGGCGATGCTTATTATCTCCTGCCACTTTCTTTTCATTGTTTTCCTGGTTTCTCCTCCTTCTACGCGAGATCCTCCAAAGATTACCATTGTTACCAGTCGACCAGAGGTTCTGGTTGCGTCGTTGTTTGGGTCGGAATCACTTTATTCTTTCTTCAAGGCTTTTTGGATGTCATTGACTACTTCTTTCCCCTTTCTGGGTGATCGCGTTCGCACTCGGTCTTCCTCTTTCTTGACATACTCTTTGAAATTTCCTTTCCTGATGAGTTCCTCGATGTTGTCTTTTTAGAGTGAGCCACTGATTGGTGTGTCACCGCTACTTCGGTGATAGGGGTAGTATTTCTTTCAGTTGGTCCATTTCCTGGCTTAGGAGGTTTTATACTTGGGAGGTTAGTGTTGGCACATTCGGCGAGGATGTTTGACATGGGAGTGTTAAGGGGAGTATGCTCGATGAATCGGGGTCCTCGACTGCGAGGATCACGTCGGTGGTTACCTTGTTCTTTCTTCTTTCGAGTTTCCCGGGGTGTAGCTTCTTTTTCGGTAGGAGTTTTGTCGACAGCGCGATCGGCTAGGTTGTCGTCTTCATACTCTATGTACTTAGCTGATCTTTGGAGGAATTCCTTAAAGTTGCGGGGTTTGTTAACTCCGACGTCAATTTGGAATAGGCTTCCAAAGCGAAGGCCATCTTGCATGTAATGCCATCGTATCTTATCTTCCAGCTCGTAGACGTTCAGATCTTCGGCGTTGAAACTTTCTATGTATTCTCTGATGGTTTCGCCTTCGCGTTGGCGGATCGCCCTAAGTGTCTTCTCGGACTTCGATTTGACTCGTGAGGTAGTGAAGTTAGTTACGAAGAGCTCGGTGAACTGGGGCCAGCTAGTGAACGAATGTGCTTTGTGTAACGCCCCAAAAATATTATCCATTTATTTAAGTAATTATTTTAGTTGTTAAGTGATAATAATATAATAGTACATTTGGTTGTGTGTTATAATATAATTTATGTCATATTATGCGAAGGGGTTAGTATTAGTGAGAAGTGAAGTGCTAAAAGAAAAAGGGCTTGGGTTAAGTCGCATAAGCTAATTAGAAAAGCCCATGAGACTAACTAAGTATAAATAGTTAATTTTTAGGGTTTTGCTCACATAATTAGAAAAGAAAAAAACAAAAGTTGAGAGTGAGAGAGGGAGTAGGCGAGCGGCTAGGAGAGCAAGGAAGAGGAAAAGAGAAGAAAATCGCAAGAGAGAAGAGAAGAGCTTGTTGCTGCGTTTGGGTGATTCGTGGAAGGGTTTTTCATCTCCAACAATTCTTAAGGTAAGGGGAGTCTCATAGTATAAAGGGTTATATGATGGGTAGTATATAGGAGGGTAGAACCTATGATGCCTAGGAGTTGTTTGATAATATGCATGAATGAATTATGAAATTATATGTATGTTGTTGGTGTTGTTTTGAGTGCTGATGGCCTTGAGTGAATAGATGGTAAAATGTTGCACGCTAGGTGTTTGATAGAATGTGTAAGTGATGTTTAGAATGCATGTTAGATGTTTGACAAAATGCATAAGTATGTGATGTTGAGATTGGTATTTCGTGATTGATCATAATGAGTTTTACTTGCTTGTGGTCTTTTGTGCGTTTCTGGACACTGTTTCGGTCCTTCTAAAACTGGTACTGTTCGGTTGATCCAAAAATTATGTGGCTGATTGTTTTTGAAAATAGACTTAAAGCCGGTCGTTTTGGCACTGGTTCCGTTCAATTTGGAGTTGTGTAGCTCAAGTTATGAGTCTCCAAAGTTAGGTCAAAATTCTGGAATCAAACTGTGAGTAGGTTCGGTTTTTGTAGGTTTTGTGTTCTCAATCGAACTCCGTTTTGAATGATTCTTGTTTCATTGGAAAGTAGACTTAATTCTCTACGAAATAGGCACTGGTTTCACGAAATTTCATTAAGAAATAAGAAAGAAAATTTAGTTGCAAGTTGGGTAAAGAATTCTGTCCGATTTTGGTACCTCAGTGTAGTGTTTTGAAAAACTGTACCAACTGGATACTTATTTTGAAAAATGAAAATCATAGGCAGAAACTACACTCAGAGAGCTTCCCAATAGTGGTCTTTTGTTAAAATTCGATATCATTTGCTATTTTAATTAATTCGCCGAAGTAGGTGCACTGCTGTAGGAAATTCTGCACTAGTGCTGTGCTGCGCCAGGGCACCAGGTTGCTGCCCTGTGTGCGCCAGGTTTCTTGCTGTGTTGCGCCCAGAGTGGCGCAGGTTGCCCAGAATGTGGCGCAGGTTGCCACCAGGCGCCAGTTTTAGTGTCTATGTTGCCTACTGTGTTGCTGTTTGTGTCTTAGTTTGTGTCTAGGACTGTGTTGCTGTTTGTGTCTTAGTTTGTGACTGTGTTGCAGTTTGTGTCTTAGTTTGTGTCTAGGACTATGTTGCTGTATGACGCCACGTGCTGTCTGTTTTGGCGCCCAGGGTGGCGCAGTTTGCCTCAGGCGCCCTTTTATGTGCTGTTGGGCGCCAATGTGTTGTGTCTGTGTTGTTGGTGTTGTTTCCTAGGCGCCACTTTGTGCTACCTCAGTGTTGTGATGTTTTGTTGTGTCTAATAAGACTAAATTCGCTGTTCTCGTTGTTGAGTCAATGTGACTAAATCTTGTTGTTGTTTTTGCTGGGTCAAATATGACCAAAACTCGATGATGATGTGGTTGGGTCGAATATGACCAATGATGATGTTGTTGACGTTGTTGTGCATAGCATGATTATGTTGTTGATTGTTCCGATGCGTTGTACATGGTGTCTCATGCATGGCATAATGCATTATTACGTTGATGTAGGCTTCGGCCATAGAGCTTTGCTCAGTGTTGATGATGAAGCCACAAAGGCTATTTACGTTGATTGGTACCACATGCATATACCCGTCGGTGTGGGTTGCATTTCATACATACACGTTGTACCCACGGTGTCGTTGCTTGTCGTTTTGCTTATGTTGTTACTTGTTGGTGTTGCTCGTCGTTTTGCTTATGTTGTTACTTGTTGGTGTTGCTCCGTGATAGTTGTACTTATGACTGTTGATGTGCTATGGTAGTTATAGTTGCCTATTCTCTAGTATATTATCTATCATATATGCTTTTATGCTGTTAGAGACTCACCCTTTCTGTTTGAAGGTTACCTCTACGTGGGTAACGTGCAGGTAGTCGCAAATGAAGACCAATGGTCTTTTAGTAGCCGAGTCAGTGTCGTCTCTGATACGTAGCACCCGGGGAGGGGAAGAACACTGTTTTCAATTGCTGTTGCATTAGTTGTTTTTGAAACATGGATAAGTGGTTTGATATATTTGAACAAATATTCGGGGTTGTAAACTAAGTTGATGTTGTTCTTCCACGTTTTTACTTGATTATACGTTGTTGGCTTTTGAAATATTGCATGTGACGCTCCATTGCCTGTTTTAAGTTTAATTTCCACACTCTGATATGAATAAAACGAACGGGTAGAATTGGGGTGTTACACTTTGAGTGTCCTATACCAAACCAATGTTGCCTTTGTGAAGGTCAGGGAGGAGATTTTGCACTTGACTTCGTCCTCTGTGTTTTTGTATCGAAGCATCAGCTCAAAATAATCGACATGGTCTTCAGGGTCCCCAGATCCATCATAAAGATTCAAGGCAGGAAGGTTTCTCTAGTGATCTCAGAACGGGGTATTCGTCGATTTCTCTGGAAAGTGGTCCTGGTTTGGAAGATCTTGTATGCTTCTTTGAGGGTTTTGTCTTGTGAGGTGATTTTCCCCTTCTTCGCTCTCGACACCGAGGGGAAGGGGACCCCAGAGAGGAGGTGTGATCGGATGGTTCTTTTCGGCGTCGTGCAGAGTCTGGAGTCGTAGGGGGAGAACTTGGGGGAGACTTAAAGTATCTCACCTGATAGTGATGTCGGTGAGCTCGATGACGCGGGAGAGGAGAATGATGACGCCCCGAGGCCACTGTCCTCGGCGGTGGAGATCGTGGTCAGCTTCTCTCGAGGCCGTGAGTTGTGTTAGCTCGTACCACCGTGGCGTTTCCATCACTGTTGATTCTCTGAGTGTTGTGATCAGCAAGGTTTCTAGCCTGTAGAAGTTGCGACTATGGGTGCACCGACTTGGGCTGGCCCAGCCGTAGTGATGGTTGCTACGGGTTGAGATTCCTAATTCTGAAGGTTTTCCAGTGGTAATGTCTGAACGTGACAACCAGGTGTTTGGGACCTCAGAGGAGGTATCGTGACTTGAGAACGGACGCGGGGGGTGGATCTCATCGGGTTCCCGCGCGGTTGAGTCTGGCGCTTTGGAGGAATCTGGATGTTTGGAGCGAGTCAAAAGTGGTAGAGAGACGTACTCCCACTGTGCTCGCCAAGCTGAGTAGCTAGGTCGCTCCAAGTTGTTGTCGGGGTGCTCCTACTCACGTTAATCCAGCGAGGGGGGTGGTACCTGCACACACTCTGATGCTTTAGTCAGCATTGGGAATAGATTTTGTGAGGTAATAAATGCGTACCTGTCAGACTGATGGGACATCGCTTTAATAGTAAACGGTGCCAACACGTGGTAAATTATGTGAGGTGAGTTGTGTGTTTGTGCGGGGGCTTTTGAGCCGTTTGATGGAGGGAACGCCTCAACAACTCCCTAAACTATGCCAAAACATGCATAAGTCTCAAATATACAACCAACATGTAATTCAAACATCAACATCAAATGGTCTAATTACACACAACATACTCAACCCTTATAATTCAAACATTTAAATCAATTCAATCTACAAATATCCAGTAAAATTTCCGAAGAGTTCGAAGAACTCAATGCCAACAATCAAGGTCCTAATCATGCTTGCATTTAGGTTCATTTCTATACAATAGATTTGGTGTCGCAATCAAATGGGACTTACTGGTTGCTCTTAAGCAAACAAGCAAGTTGACCTTAAGCTTTTAAGCAATCAAAAACGGTTTAACAACTCCAAAGATAAAGAACAACTCTAGTTTTTCTGCAAAAACAAAGCTCATTTTCTTTATTTCCCATGAAATCAGTTACTTCTATGACCTTCATAGCTCCAAAATCCTAAATACAACTTAAATCTTGTAGCTTCCATTTACTCTAGCAATTCCTTAAGCTCATTTTCTCTCTAATAATAATAATTTGATGCAAATCATAATTTATTTTAATTTTTGAATCATCAATAATTTTATTCTATGTGTAAATTTTTATTTTTTAATCATTAATATTTATGTAAATTGAGTAAGATAGAAATTGCTAAACAATAATATAACGGAGAAGATAAAGATTCATGTGCAAAGCTTATAGGACAAACATGTTGAGTTAAATATGTTTTTGATCGCTATAAAATTTGGGTTTTTGATTTTAGCCCCTAAAAAAAGTTTCACCTACTTTAGGTCTTCAAACTTTATTTTTCATCAGGTTTAGTCCCTCGTGACTCTTAATAGCGTTTCATGACTTTTGGCAGCTCTTATAAAAGGTCAAAAAAGCGCTATTAAAAATCAAGAAGCGCTATCAAAAGTCATGAGAGACTAAAACTGATGAAAAAAATAAAATCTAGCGACCAAAAGTAGGTGAAGTTTTTTTGATGGATTAAAAACAAAAGAAAACAAAATTTTAAAGGGACCACAAATATATTAAACCCAAATGTTTTATGAGAGTGAATATTTGCATGAAAATATGTTTGCCTTTGTATGTCTTTCTGTTGTCATCAAACGCTTCAATCCTAGCCGTAGAATCGGCCAGAGGTTTGGACAGTCAGTGATTCCTCTTTCTTCAAGCGATTGCCAAGGTCTCGGTCCTGCCCGTGGAGCCCTTGGAAGTACTTCGGGCACTCTTCGATATCTCCCTCGCCGACTTTGACTGGTGTCCCATCTTCAAGAAGAACATTGGTCCTGCATGGATCTTTCATGCACTCCAACAGGATCTCCCTACTGAAGATAACCATTCTCCCCATGACTCTCTAGCCCCTATTCACCAGAGGAAAAATCTCTTGCTCATGGATCTCAGAAGCAGTTTGAAAGCCCACCACGACAAGTTCTCGATGTTTACTTGGGGTGCATGTGACAAGCAGGCTGGCAGGACTTGCGACTACCAATGCAGGTGGTCGCTGGTCACCAAATGCCTCCTTCCAGACATCACTGATTACATCAACCGATATATGGGTGCTTCTAAGGGCCTTCCTTCTCGACCAACTTCAATGGCTACCATCGCCAGTCCACCACCTGTCATGGTCACCACTCTACCTGCTAGTCAACCAGAAAAGAAGAAAAAAAAACTAGTTCCCAATCCTTCTCCTCCTCAGCGTTCCTCTCGTCGATTGAGGTCTACCACTGTTCCCAGATTCACCCCTAGTGTGTTCATTATTCACCAATCTTTCATCATTTTGTTATCTCTACTACCCCCGTTATCATAGACTAATGACTCCCTTTTCTGCAGCTTAAGAACCCGCTCTTGTCCATCTTTCTGATGACGACGAAGATGATGAAGATGACCTTCCCCTGACGGATAGGAAACGAACTCGGGATCTAATAACCCCATCATCTCCGGTTGTAGGCAGCCAACCTCCTCATTTCAAGAGACTGCGGGTAGGTTTTCTTCTTAGACCTCCTATAGTGTTACTGTCCTAGCCTTTACTGATCGTTATCGTGTGTTGACAGAAAAACCATCCACCACCGGGGGCAACCTCTTCTTCATGGCACAACCCTAAACACACCATGGTAAGCGATTGTTCTCGCAACTCTATTAACTCCTGTTTACCGTGTCTAAACTTTATTTTTCTTTTCTTAGGATCGCGCCGATGAGACTCAAATTCCTTCAAATGAAGAGCCTAATATTCCTTCTCCCCCTCCATCCCAATCAGTCACAGAGAATCCCGTGGTTTCGGAGGAAGAGTTAGCCCGATACTTCATGAGCCTAGATGAGCCTCCAGCGCCAACCTACTCACTGGACAAGGATCTCTCTCGGGTGAATGCTGCTCTGGCTGGGGAAATTCCTACCAGGGAGAAGCAAGTGGCTGATCTCCGAGCGTCGTTGTTCAGGCTGTCAAACTCGATCGAAATTTCATAGCTGAAGAAGAGTTCTTTCGGTTGATAGCCCTACAGCTCGGTGACCTATCCAACAACCGTTCCGAGGTTGAGATGGTTGGAACTCGAGTCTTAACTCTTATCTTTGTATGGTGCATAACTACTTCCCCTCTTTTTTGTAGAGGTTCTAAGAGTAATACTTAGATGTTCAGGAGAGCGGCTGATAATGTTGTTTCTCTTAGCACGTCGTCAACCCTTTATCAGACTTGCTCCTTTGCCGAGGTCATTGTTGACTTTGCCATTGGACAAGGTAATCTTGAGGATCGAGATATCGTCCTTGTTGATAACCGGAGCCCCTAAAGCTGAACTGGGACGGTGCTGGTCGTTGCTGCTTCGACAGTATCGCCCTTGTTTCTTTTGTCATTAAGGCATTTTGACTGGTCAAACTCTGACTGATAATTTCTTCTGGGGAATCGTTTGGTCTTGACTGTTTCTTTGACTACATTGAATTGGGAGTTATCTTACTCTTCCTATTTCCCCTATATAAGGGTTTGGATGTTGATGTTGCTTTTCCATACTTCATGAACTTATTTTCTCCTCCCTTCTTGTTTGGTTCTTTTTCTTTCTTCAGGCCCCCCGAACATTCTCAACGGGCTGGTTTCCTGGGGAGAATGTCAGAGCACCTGAAGTGGGAGATGGGATCTGCGATCACTCCTCTCGCTCCTTTGAGAATGATCGGGAGGCCTGAATGTTCGTGGACTCGTCAACCACCAGCAGTCGGAAGTAAAACCTGGGATTGTAGTGGTCATGGTGGTATATCACCTTGGGTGGTAGTAGGGAGTTCCAGGTTAGTGGTCCGCGGGCTTATGGGAACTAGGTTGGTGGTCCGTGAGTGACTCTTACCCTAGGTTCCGCCCTATAAGTTGTTCCATGTACCTCCCGCCGCTAGCTTCTTCTGAGATTGTCTGTGGAGTTGCATTGGGAAGGTAGGAATCCGGCGATCGAGAAATGACCGTGGTGGCTGTTACTTCAACATGGACACCCGTCCTTGGCCTAGGTACTTCGTTTCGCTGTTTGGTGCTTTCCTTAAGAGTTTTGGATTTCCTCTTTAGCTTTTACAGCGTGTAGTTATGTATTCAACTTTAGCTTTAAGTTGTTGTAATGCCTTTGTAATGTCCTGTATCCTTGTAATTCCTTGTTGTATAAAGTGATTGTTCTCTTTATTTCAAACTGGGCTCGGTCCACTTGTCATTATTTTGGTGTATTTCGGATTGATCCCCATCTAACCGTGTTTTACTGTAGCGGTTGTGTGTCCTAGTAGTCGTCCCTTTGACCGGTATAACCAATGATCCTTGTCGCGGGTTGTCAAGCATTTTATGTTCGAGGCCTGTTCGAAAGCATGTCTAGTTTACCTTGAATGTCTGCTTACTCTTCTGGACACGACTGATTGATGGGTATTAGGCTTTATCTTTGTAGGATTGGCTCATGATCAGTCTCGTCGTTGGGTATTGATAAGTATATTTTATATAGGTTATGTAACACCCCGATAATTTCTAACTTGTAGAAGTTACCGAAATGCACTACTGGCATACATCAGAGTACCTCCTGTTTTAAATACTGAACACATACTAATACTCGATGCTAAAAACCATCAAGCGTGTTGCATAACTTAACATGAAAAATACATAAAGCGTTCTTACACCACTCAACTAGTGTTCAGTACCAAAATAGAAAGTCTGCGGAAGCGATTTACAACTTTATAACATAAGTCATACAATCGTACATACTAAGGAACTGAATACAAAACACAAAGGAAACTGAAATACAAGACATGATGAAATAAAGATAGCGGCTGCTCCTCAAGCATCTCCATGACCATGCCTCATCATCTTCAACTTAGCCTGCAATTCTGAAAAACAACAACATGGATTGCGTGAGACAACTTGTCTCAGTGAGTTCTATCGAGACCCCTTACTAACTCTCTCGGTTCAATTATGCTTGGTTCATTATGCAAAACTCAAAACTCATAGTCTTCAAAGTTGACTATGTGGCTGAACTAATCTCAATCACTGAGCCTAACAATGGACTATGCTCAATCACTGAGCCTAACAATGATTCTTAGCGTGTCATCGGTCACTTGGCAAAATAAGCTCCCGGTGAACCCAATCCACTAATCGCTAGTGGGCAAACCTCGAGAGGCCTAGGTTCATAGGGCTCATGACTTCCCCTCCCCTAGCACACTAAAATGAAATAGGGTCGTCACCCTAACCTAATGTATATATTTTAATATACCTTGAACAATGAGCAGTGAACAATGATCTGTGAACATAACAATGAGATTATACTTAATCATGATCTTAATCTTAACCTAATTTTATACTTAGCATAATCTTGTCATTAGGTGATCTCACACGGAGTTACTAACGTTGTTATTTTAACTGATAACTATCCATTACCTAGTCCGCATCATAATGTATCGCCCATACTCCACATTATGATAACCTAACTTAGTCATAATCGATCTCATAAATACCACATCGGGCCATCACATAAGCAAAGACATGAACATAACATAAAATTACCTCGATCGTACTTGATTTCATGATACTAATATGTTTCCATCCTTGGGAAACCTTGAGGAGTGGATTAGAAGGGACTTAGGACCAATCGGAATGACTTAGGGCATAGTTTAAAATTGGGTACCAGCAAGAGACACACGATCCGTGCGCCTTGGCGCACGATCCGTGCTCAGTTTTCAGAAAATCCACTGCGAGTACCAGAACCTCACGCACGACCCGTGCCCAGGGGCGCACGGTCCGTGCGTGGCTATCAGTATTTCAGAAAAACCAGTTTTCGTATTCTCTTGTCCATTCCGATCGTTCCCGTTTCCATTCCGATTCACATCCGAACTTAATAACACATCAAAACAGTCATGGAAATCAACCAATCATCACATAGCAATCAACAATCATAACAACAATCAACGATTCGAACAATGTTTTCATAACACGGTTCAATACCGGTTTTCATAAAATGCGAGACCAAAACTCAGAGTGAGGAACACATGACCATAAAACCCTAGTGAGTATAGAACTCACCTATTTGCCGAGACTTCAAAGATTCGACCGTTCCCGAGAACCACGAACTCTCCTCGGACTCGATCACAACACCGACTCACGAACTATCTCCGGAATCGCTCCAAAACACTCCCAACCGAAAACTCAGGTTCTCTAACACTTGTATTTTGATCCCAGAACTGAAATGACCTCTAGGTGGTTCCAATTCGTGATTTGGTTGCAGTAGTTGGTTCTAAGGCTCACAAAAATGACATGCAAGGTTCAGATTTTGTGTTTTGGCCAAATGGAGCTTGGTTTGTCCTCCCATGGTGATTCATGGTGGAGGAGGGGGATGATTTCGAGTTGGTGATCAATGGAAAGAGGAAGGTGAGCTGATCATGGCTGTGCCATTGGATTGAACATGCAATGGACTTTGAGAAATTCCTCCTCTCTCAAACTCACGCCCTCTCCCCTCTTCTTCAGCTTTGCTGTTTTTGTGTTTCAGATTTTCCAATAAGTGATGTGTTTGTGTTTACCTTTCAGCTGGAAATGGGTTTATAAAGGGATAAGTTAAAAGACTACATTGCCCCTCACTTACACATTTCATTCCCAATGACTCCTATTAGCTTTAATAACTCAACCATGATGCAATAAACTCAATTTGTCACACAATTAAATTAATTGACAATCCAAACAATTTATTTTTCAAGCAACTCATTTATATCAATAAAATCATTTCACGCCAAATAATTTAATTAGTAAAAATTGGGGATATTACAGGTTATTTATGCTCTTCATACTTAAATCAAGGTCACTTCTCAAGTAATTTTAGTACTTAAATATAGGAATATGTGATTAATAGTGTAAAAGCAGGTGATAAGTCAATTCCCTAAATATTGGGCATAATAGGTGCCTTTGTGAATATATTGATGTTCTGCCTTAGTTTTGCAGCGGTATGCCATCAATGAGACGCTACAGCGTTTTGAGGCGGCTGGCCATTGGGATATTTGTGTAACCACTTGCTGAAACGCTGAGTCATCACCCTTATCTCTTATCCTCAGCATGACATTGAAGCCCAAGTGGAGTCAACAAGACACTTGGCGCCTCCCAATTGATTCCCACTTGATAGTTGGTAATGATTTTAATCATTACCACTTTTTGTAAAGTAGCTTTATGGATAATCAAGATATTTAATTAGGATATTATCTATTAGGGATATAGAAGAGACACAAGACAGAAAAGATTATCATTCCTACGTGAAGAGAGAGTTTTAACTTGGAGAAGAGCTAACGTGACATTTTGGTTTTCCTCCATTGTTATTCCAATCTTGAAGCTTTTATTTGTAATATAGTTTTTAGATTTCATAAAAGGTTTTGTTCAAGCCATAACTTCATCTAACGTATATGACTTGGGATTCTTGGAGTGCATCTTTTTCAACCATTCCCCTCTTCTCTACCTACGGTAATATGAGCTTGTTTGTTTGTATTGCGATGATGAAGCTTGTCATGAGCTAAATCACTTTGTCGTTGGATTGTTCTTAGTGTGTAATGAACCTTGAGTAGCTTTTATATAATATTATGATGTTTGCGTTTCATTCCTTGAGTTATAATGCTTTCAACTTTGTTTTGGGACTGATCAACTAAAATAAGGGAGCTTTGTGGGTACAGACATGGTTCACAAAGAGAACTCAAGGAATGATATGAATGAAAAACCCTTTAAAGACATTTAAAGGAAGTACTACTTAACCCTAGACATAGGGGAGTAATAGTTCATAAAGTACATGCTGTAAGATCTTAATATACAGGGGTAAAACTTATTTAGAGCCTAGACATAGGAGTCTTGTAACATAGCCCTGAAGATAGTGACTGAAAGGCATGCCACCATGCCGCTACAGCGTCTGTTGATTCTGTAAGCGCTACAGCGCTTAATGCCACAGCGTCTAATATTATAGTACACTACTCTTGGGAATTTACTTAACTGCTGAGCTATCCAACTCACTCTTAAATATCTTCAATTCATTACTATTTTATCTCAAATCAATATGTTTACAATTCTACACTTTTATTTGTCACCATACTTGTTTTACTAAGTTGCTAATCATTTAAACTTCTTAGATTAATTCCAATCCCTGTAGGAACGAACTTTACTTATCATTATATTACTTGTTGCGATTGTGTATACTTGCACATCTACTTTTTGCACAACAAGTTTTTGGCGCCATTGCCGGGGATTGCAATTTATTTTTATTGTTTAAGTTGTTAGTAAGCTAAGTGCCTATTTTACACTGGTGTGTTGTTTCTTGTTGCTGCAGCAGTAAGCGCTATAACATATGCCCAGGTTTCAACCACCAGAATTTGAACCATACTCAGAACCAGAGAGAAGGTTCGGAAAACTAAGACATCTTCAAAGACTCAGACCCACCATGTCAGAGCATAGTAAGAGAACCAATTCTGGTAGGGCTACCACTCCACGTGGAAGATCTAATTCTGGTAGAGGAGGAACTGAACTAGGTGGAAGGGGTAGAGGTAGAACTCATCAACCACCCACTCCCACCTTACATGACCAAGAGGACTGGTACAGAAATCAATTCATAAATGAAGGACCTGCTCAAATGGTAAATGACAGAGATAGACCGATGAGGGACTATGATGTGTTTGATCCACAAACAAGGAGACAAGCATAGCAAGACCCACTCTCCATACAGCTCAGTTTGAATTCAAACCTATGATGTTCCAAATGTTGCAAACAGTGGGACAGTTTGGTGGTGCTCCTCAAGAGGACCCATATTTACACTTGAAGCAATTTTTGGAGGTCTGCAGTAACTTCATCATTCTAGGGGTAAGTGATGATGCATTCAGATTAAAACTTTATCCTTATTCCTTGAAGGATAGAGCAAAGGCCTGGTTAACTTCTCTAGAGCCTAGCTCTATCCATACTTGGAATGAGATGGCTGAGAAATTCTTAGCAAAATATTTTCCCCCAAGTAAAAATGCTAGAATGAGGAATGAGGTTACTGCATTCAGACAAAAAGATGCTGAAACACTGTTTGAAGCATGGGAGAGATGGAAGGAGCTGTTAAGAAAATGCCCTCATCATGGTATACCTGTGATTATCCAAATGGAGACCTTCTACATTGGACTAGACCTAACAACCAGACAAATGTTAGATGCTTCTTCAGGGTGTGTTACTGAAAACCTCCTACAATGATGCATGTGATCTAATAGATGATATTGCAATAAACAGTTATCAATGGCCTACAGAAAGGTTAGCTCCACAAAAGAAGGTAGCTGGATTGCATGAGATCAGTGAAGTTTCTGCTCTTTCTGCCCAGGTTGCATCTTTGACCAACATGATAAAAGCTATGAGCACTTCAAACGCTGCAGTGGTTGCCGCTACAGCCCCAACAGAAAAAGCTTTGGCTGTCATTGAGCAAGCCTTTCCAGGGCCAGTAAGCTGTGTATATTGTGGAGGAGAGCATTTGTATGAAGAATGTCCTGGTAATCCTTATTCAAATACATATAATCCTGGTTGGAAGAAACACCCCAATTTCAGATGGGGAGCCAACTGTAACACCCTGGTATTTCTATCTAGTGAAAATACCCAAGTGCACATTAGTAACACATCAGAGATATATTTCCTGCTTAGACACTGAACATCACTATAAATTTTTCGCTGAATAAAACCCAAACAGTCTTATTTACAACAAGGCAATATGGTTCTCTGACCATATACCATCAGCATTTATAGCATTCAGTATCATACAAGAAAGCGGAAGAAAGATATACACTAAATACATAATGTCTTAGTATACAGACAACAAAAGGGAAATAAGCTTAAACATAAAGCTAGGCTATCAGCAACCAATCCGAGCCCAACCTACTCGTGCCTCTTGGATTTCCGCTGCCCCTGCGTCTCTGTAAAACAACAACATTTAAACAGTGAGATACAATCTCAGTGAGTCCTACCGATACCCCTACTCGCTCTCTCGGTACTAGTTTAAAAACATTTTTAACTCAACACGGCACCGACTGCGTGACCGCTACATCCCGGTGATCCGCATTATTTTACACATAGCATTCCACCGGCTGCGTGACCGCTACATCCCGGGGAATCTGCTATAACTCAGTACGACACCGGCTGCGTGACCGCTACATCCCGGTGGACCACACAACAATTAAGTCAACATAACACCGACTGCGTAACCGCTGAATCCCGGTGAACCCCCCTTCCAATAATACAATCTCCCATTGGCATGGAGCCTAGGGAAGGGGATCATGACTGCCCCGCCTAGTATGTTACACATGGGTCGTCACCCAACTCGATATACTATATACGTATATCTACAATACTATGAACCCACGGTCCATCAAATCAGATAATCAATGAAACACTTTAATCCACATTTTATAAAATTCAAGTTCACACTCGCACTCTAGTTGACCACTTTTCGACACAATTTTCAATATCGAAAACAGTTTAGTTTTACCTTAAAAATAGAATATTCAGTTAGGCCTCTGAATAAGCTTTTCAAAGCATCTTAGAACACCTCAATCGGGTTCCCGGATCAAAAGCTATCGCGAAAACAAAAACAGTGTTTAGTTGCTGAAAATTCTGTAAACCGTCGCGACGCGAACTGCTACCATCGCGACGCGAAAAACGACAGAAACTTTTTGCGTGACAGAACTGGGCCAGGTCGCGACGCGATGAGAAGGGGTCGCGACGCGACCCTCTGCAGAAAAGTGCAGTTTTTCCATTTTCTTGCGAAATTCGCTATTCCGCTCAATTCCGATTCTCGTTCCGACTGAAAACAGATTTAACAACCAGCAAAACAAACCCAACCAATACCACACAATCAATCAATCCAATTAAAAACTCGATCAAAACGGATTTTATCAAAAACGACATATTTTCCCATTAACGGTTTTTAAGTCAAAATCTTTCGAAATCAAATCACCAAAAATTCCATTTCAACGTGACACAACTCGAGACTCACCCCGATCGATTCCTAACCCGAAACAGACAATATCAAGTAATATTCCAGACCAGCGAAAGCGATAAAACGATCAGTCAATTAATTCGAAAAACAAAAATCCTAAACGTGAGTAGAACTCACCCTTGAAGCGTGAACCACGATCGAGCCGAATTCACCGAGTAACCACACGAACATTCCCCGCATAATGTTTCCGTTCCGACGATGCTCAATTCCGCTTCCGAAGTTTTCCACTTGATCACGAAACCTCTTATTGACCGAAATACCGAATTCCTCGAAATCCTCCATGGACACTATTCATCATCCCTAACCTCCAAAACCACTATTCACAAAAACCCCAAATTTGATTTCTCAAATCTCACCCAATCCAACCTTGATTCTTTCACTTCAAGCTAGTACCCAAGCCTCCATTTGAACTCCCTTGGCCTTCAAACCGCTTTATTGAAGAAGATGGCTCTCAAAAACGCCACCTTGAGCTTCAAACCGAAAATGGTAGATTCGTGTAGAGTGAATTGATGATGAATATCCTGGTACCAAATCGAAGAGGAAGTAACGCTGAGCATTTTTCGTGTTGGAAGGAAGTCGTTTTGATGAGCCGAAGTCCTCCCTTTTTCCTCTTCTTCCTCCATCCCCATTTCCTCTTCTTTCTCTTTTCTCTCTTTTCTCTTCTCTGTATCTCACGCTTCCTTCTCTCTTTTCTTTCTTTCTTTTTAATTCTTTCTTTTTTTTTCTCACTCACATATACGCATACATATATATATTTATTAATATATAAGTGGTAACATGGTCTAATTACCGTATTGATCTAAATCTCTCATTTCGATTCCGAAACTTCCTTGATCCGTATTATTCGGTTAACGATCCGATGACAACAAATAAATAATTTTAGCACTCGATAAATTTACCCGTTAAGTACTAATTTAATTTAATTGGGTTAACATCCAAATAATTCTATTAATTATTTGCGGATGTTACATTCTCCCCAACTTGAAAGAATTTTGTCCTCAAAATTTCATCAAGTCTTTCATCTGACGAACCGAGAATCGACATTCTCAGAAGATCTTAAGTTGCTGGAACATAATCTTGAATTAACGAAATAAGTGTAGAAAATCTTCTCAAAGTTGGCACATCAATATCCAAGTATGATCCACCACTACTTTGATACGAACTTTCTGGTTACGAATCTACACGAGAAACTCATCATTCGCCTACATAGGCTCGGCGCCGCGTTCGAAAACACTTCCGAAGCTTCATTCCTCACTTGCTCCCCAACTTTGATTAATCTAAATCAAAGAGTCTAATATAAGACACTTGATAGAAATGCAGGTTGAAAATGAGATCCACGAACTGGTACTCCTCGGTAGAGGTAAAAACAAACACGATTTCCTCGAAGGGTATAAACACTTTCTCAACAAATCTTCTAATATCCACAACAGTTCTCATACACATTGAAAAATGTGACGGAAAAGTCATCTGTGAAACTTACTGACTCGCCCTTGGGATTTCGAGATAGAACTTTTCAAAAAGATGGAATGAGGATTTACCAGAAACGTTTATCTTAAACGTAGAAATAGACCGTGGGGACATCAAATAAATTTGAACGTAATGCAAATTACCTCAGTTGTTCTCAAAACAACTATCAAACAGAACTCAGAGCTCCTTTTCCTCTGTTGCAAATTCATCACGAGGTTTTTACCAACGACGCATCCGATTCCTTTCCAAATTAGCCAATAGTGTTGAGTTTCCCCTCAACCTAAGTACACCCCCTATGATTTTCCTCAATCAGATTTTATTAGCCTATTGATTCGTTCCCAAAATTAACTTTAGCATGCGGGTTTTCACAAAACGATTTTTCAAAACTACCATACCGCACGCCAAACTTCACTTTGGAAATTCCAGCCCCTTGCAGCAGATCCGTCAATTAATCCTCTGGTGCTTATTCGCAATGTGAAAAACAGTCAACAGTTACCTCACTTTCGTATTCGTATTCACGTTTGACTTGTCAAACAGAATCACATAATACTATCTGATCGTTAACCTTCTCAAGCGAAAGGTTAACACCAAAATCTTGCCACTAAAGTGGAAACTTATGGATGTAATCCAACTTAGATCTAAAAGACTCTAACAATTTCATTTCTTGCATCATTAACTCTGCCATGTGAATGGATTTCCTACTCAGCGCATCAGCTACAACATCGGCCTTTCCTGGATGATACTCCAACTCGAAGTCATAATTCTTCATAAATTCTACCCATCTTCTTTGCCTGTTATTCTGTTCCTTCTGATCAAACAGATACTTTAAACTCTTGTGATCACGACAGATTTCGAAACGAGACTCATACAGGTAATGTCTCCAAATCTTCGGTGCATACACGATAGCTGCCAATTACAAATCATGAGTCGGATAATTCTCCTCATGAGTCTTCAATTGCCTGGACGCATAAATTACCTCTTGTTGATTCTGCACAAGAACACATCCTAAACCCTTCCCAGAAACATTGCCGTAAATTTGGAATTTCAAAGACGGATCCGGAAGAATCAGGAATGGAGCAGAAGTCAACCAAACCTTCAATTCTTGGAAACACTCTTCACAATCAGCATCCCGCGTAAAAGGTTGACCCTTACGAGTTAACCGAGTAAGTGGACAACTAACTGTGAGAACCCTTTAACAAATCTCTTATAGTAACCGGCTAGACCCAGAAACTTTTGATCTCTGCGACTGATGTTGGTCACTCCCATTCAACACCGCTTCCTTCTTACTGGGATCTACAGAAACTCCCGACTTGGGAAATCACCTGTCCCAAAGACTTTACTCTGGTACCCAAAAATCACACTCCGAAGGTTTCAAGTACAACTTACTTTCTCGGGGTACTTTCAGAATAATGCAGAGATGTTGGACATGCTCCTTAATGGTCTTCGAGCACATCAAGATACCATCAATGAAAACGACTACAAATTGATCTAGGTACGTGTGGAAAAACTCCGTTCATGTAGTCAATGAATACCGCTGGAGCATTAGTCAACCCAAAGGGCGTCACTACAAACACTTAATGTCCATACTTAGTACGGAAAGCTGTCTTCGGAATATCTAAGACTCTAACTAATAATTGATGATAACCTGACCCTCAGATCAATTTTTGAAAACACCACGGCACCCCGAAGCTGGTCAAGCAATTCATCTATCCTTGGCAAGGAATATTTATTCTTGATCGTCACTTTGTTAAGTTGTCGATAACCGATGTACAATCTCGTGTTACTATCTTTCCTTTTGACTAATCACACCAGAGCACTCCTTAGAGAAGCACTCGGTCGAATGAATTTCTTTAACATCGACTCTTCAAGTTGAGACTCCAATTCCTTTAATTCTAAAGAAACATTATATTAGAAATAATAGATATTGATCCCGTGCCAGGAACCAATTCTACGGTAAACTCTACCTTTCGCTCTGGAGGTTCAGAAGAAACTTCAATGTGAAAACATCCAGAAAGTCATTCACACCTAAATGTTCGCCAAATCTAAATTAGTTTCAGTGGATGCAGATAACATACTAACATGCGCTTCCGCACCTTGGAATGAAGATTGACCGTCTAAAGTGGACTAGGTAACCGCTTCAGAATTTGTCCTAGACAATTCAACTGATCCTGAAGCGAAGCTGATAGTTGATTAACACAGTCGATTGCAACATGATTTGCAGTCATCCTATTCATACCCAGAATGGTGTTCACACTTCTCGTAGGCAAACAATAAATTCTACAACAAAATTTCTGTCTCCCACGATAAGTAGACAATTCTATACAAAGAATAGGTCTGAACACGATCCTTAACAACAGTTAAGATGGTTATCGGCTCGGATAGCTGAGATTCGCTAGTCCCAACCAATCCACACATGATTGAGCTATAAAGCAATGGGTTGCACCCGAATCGTATAATGTACTGACGGAGTTATTGAAAAGTAGATCCCATACCCCTCAGTAACCTGTCAGCAGTTGTAACTGTCTGAGCATCCAAAGTGTTGACGCATCCTTGCCTTGGAGCTGCTTGTAACCCTTGGAACTCTTCCTTGCTGGGCACTCTTTACCATAGTGACCCTCTACATTACTATAATAGCACCGATTAGATCTTCGCTTGCAATTACCACTGTGAGGCTTTCCACGGTTAGAATATCTTCTGACCCTTGAAGAATCAAAGAATTGCATCTGCTTTTCCTTTGATGAAATTATCTTAGGACTTTGCATCCTGGTTGGAAGAATCACCCCAATTTCAGATGGGGAGCCAACTGTAACACCCCGGTATTTCTATCTAGTGAAAATACCCAAGTTCACATTAGTAACACATCAGAGATATATTTCCTGCTTAGACACTGAACATCACTATAAATTTTTCGCTGAATAAAACCCAAACAGTCTTATTTACAACAAGGCAATATGGTTCTCTGACCATATACCATCAGCATTTATAGCATTCAGTATCATACAAGAAAGCGGAAGAAAGATATACACTAAATACATAATGTCTTAGTATACAGACAACAAAAGGGAAATAAGCTTAAACATAAAGCTAGGCTATCAGCAACCAATCCGAGCCCAACCTACTCGTGCCTCTTGGATTTCCGCTGCCCCTGCGTCTCTGTAAAACAACAACATTTAAACAGTGAGATACAATCTCAGTGAGTCCTACCGATACCCCTACTCGCTCTCTCGGTACTAGTTTAAAAACATTTTTAACTCAACACGGCACCGACTGCGTGACCGCTACATCCCGGTGAACCGCATTATTTTACACATAGCATTCCACCGGCTGCGTGACCGCTACATCTCGGGGAATCTGCTATAACTCAGTACGACACCGGCTGCGTGACCGCTACATCCCGGTGGACCGCACAACAATTAATTTAACATAACACCGGCTGCGTAACCGCTGAATCCCGGTGAACCCCCCTACCAATAGTACATTCTCCCATTGGCATGGAGCCTAGGGAAGGGGATCATGAGTGCACCGCCTAGTATGTTACACATGGGTCGTCACCCAACTCGATATACTATATACGTATATCTACAATACTATGAACCCACAGTCCATCAAATCAGATAATCAATGAAACACTTTAATCCACATTTTATAAAATTCAAGTTCACACTCGCACTCTAGTTGACCACTTTTCGACACAATTTTCAATATCGAAAACAGTTTAGTTGTACCTTAAAAATAGAATATTCAGTTAGGCCTCTGAATAAGCTTTTCAAAGCATCTTAGAACACCTCAATCGGGTTCCCGGATCAAAAGCTATCGCGAAAACAAAAACAGTGTTTAGTTGCTGAAAATTCTGTAAACCGTCGCGACGCGAACTGCTACCGTCGCGACGCGAAAAACGACAGAAACTTTTTGCGTGACAGAACTGGGCCAGGTCGCGACGCGATGAGAACGGGTCGCGACGCGACCCTCTGCAGAAAAGTGCAGTTTTTCCGTTTTCTTGCGAAATTCGCTATTCCGCTCAATTCCGATTCTCGTTCCGACTGAAAACAGATTTAACAACCAGCAAAACAAACCCAACCAATACCACACAATCAATCAATCCAATTAAAAACTCGATCAAAACGGATTTTATCAAAAACGACATATTTTCCCATTAACGGTTTTTAAGTCAAAATCTTTCGAAATCAAATCACCAAAAATTCCATTTCAACGTGACACAACTCGAGACTCGCCCCGATCGATTCCTAACCCGAAACAGACAATATCAAGTAATATTCCAGACCAGCGAAAGCGATAAAACGATCAGTCAACTAATTCGAAAAACAAAAATCCTAAACGTGAGTAGAACTCACCCTTGAAGCGTGAACCACGATCGAGCCGAATTCACCGAGTAACCACACGAACATTCCCCGCATAATGTTTCCGTTCCGACGATGCTCAATTCCGCTTCCGAAGTTTTCCACTTGATCACGAAACCTCTTATTGGCCGAAATACCGAATTCCTCGAAATCCTCCATGGACACTATTCATCATCCCTAACCTCCAAAACCACTATTCACAAAAACCCCAAATTTGATTTCTCAAATCTCACCCAATCCAACGTTGATTCTTTCACTTCAAGCTAGTACCCAAGCCTCCATTTGAACTCCCTTGGCCTTCAAACCGCTTTATTGAAGAAGATGGCTCTCAAAAACGCCACCTTGAGCTTCAAACCGAAAATGGTAGATTCGTGTAGAATGAATTGATGATGAATATCTTGGTACCAAATCGAAGAGGAAGTAACGCTGAGCATTTTTCGTGTTGGAAGGAAGTCGTTTTGATGAGCCGAAGTCCTCCTTTTTCCTCTTCTTCCTCCATGCCTCTTTCCTCTTCTTTCTCTTTTCTCTCTTTTCTCTTCTCTGTATCTCACGCTTCCTTCTCTCTTTTCTTTCTTTCTTTTTAATTCTTTCTTTTTTTTTTCTCACTCACATATACGCATACGTATATATATATTTATTAATATATAAGTGGTAACGTGGTCTAATTACCGTATTGATCTAAATCTCTCATTTCGATTCCGAAACTTCCTTGATCCGTATTATCCGGTTAACGATCTGATGACAACCAATAAATAATTTTAGCACTCGATAAATTTACCCGTTAAGTACTAAGTTAATTTAATTGGGTTAACATCCAAATAATTCTATTAATTATTTGCGGATGTTACACCAACAACACTACAGCACCCAATTATAGTGCTCCAGCAAATCCACCAGGATCCCCTACTCAAAACTACCAAAGGCAGAATGCCCCTGTTCTAGATATTGTTGAACCAAGGACAAACGCTCTTTGTTTTGTATGATAACAAATTACATCTTGTCTACTAATGGTTGCAGTTGAATGAAAGTACAGGAACAAAATCAAAGAACAGAGATTAAATCAAAGAGCAGGGACTAAAGTGCAATGGCTTGTAGAAGAAGTAACAATGAAGTTGAAGACCTAATTGTTTATCTGCTTTTGATAGGACTCAAATGTAAGATCCTATCCCTTCAGTTTTATGACATTTAGTAGAAGAGAGATGATGTTTTTAAAAATGTTTTTAAAAATAAAATTGTTGTGTTAAAAGCCTAGGAAAATATTTTTTCAAATGCATGCTTGCATGAGAAAGGCACGTAACATGAGAAAATGTTTTGTAAATGAAAGAATCGATTTTATCTTTTCTCATTGGAGTATGAAATCGATTTCTAACTCCAAATGAAAGAGGATAATCGATTTCCAAGTTGGTTTTAAAAGAAAAGAATCGATTACTTAGTTTCCTTTTTTGAAAGAGACATCAATTTTCAGAGCAAGGAATCGATTACATGCCTAGCCTTTCCAGAGCACAAAATCGATTTTATATTGAGTATGAAAGGCATAAAATCGTTTTTCACATACTCTATTTTGAAGCACATAATCGATTACATATTCCCTTGTTTTAAGCAATGAATCGATTACATGCTTAGTATTTTGAAGCACATAATCGATTACACACTCCTTGTTTTAAGCAAAGAATCGATTACAATATATTCCATTTACAGGCAAATAATCGATTATGCCATATGCATTATCAGAGCACATAATCGATTATTGTGTCTCTTGTTTTATTCCAACGGTCAATTTTTTACGTTTTCTATAAATAGGGACTGTGGATTCTCAAATAAAAACACACCTCAAACTACAATACACTACATCTTCTCTAGTTCTCACATACACTTTCTAGATCTGAGAAAAGAGAAAAAAAAGGAGCTTTTCATTTTCATATCTTTTAAAGCTCTTCTATTTTCCAAATCACTCATCTCTCTCAGTTACTATATTGTCATACTGTCTGAAGTGATTGGATCATAGGTTCTCACTTGTAATCTTCTATTTTGAGGTTATTGCGAAATCCTGGGAAGTATTCTTGGGTCGTTCAATCAGGAGATTGAAGCGGTTTTTGAAATCCTGGGAAATGTTCTTAGGTCTCTCAATCGGGGAGATTGATTTGGTTTGAAATCCTGGGAAGTGTTCCTAGGTCTCTCAATCGGGGAGATTGAGTTGGTTTGAAATCCTGGGAGGTGCTCTTGGGTCGTTCAATCAGGAGATTGAAGTGGTTGTGAAATCCTTAGCTGTGTGCTCGGGTTCTCAATTAGGGTTAATTGAGATTAGCTATAGGGAAGTTGCTTGCTTGTAAACATTGAAGAGGTTCTTCTCATATAGTGGTTGTTATCAAGTCCAAAGGTTGCAAAGCCGGAGGCCGAGGGCGTAAGGCTTTTATCCCGAAACTCGTAAAAATTACGGTGTATCTCTTTCCCTACTCTTTTACTTTATTTGTCATTTGTGTTTGTTTATTGTTATACTGCGCTAAACATAAATATCTGTTTATAGTTAAAACCAATCATAAGCGTAGTTAGCATAATACATCACCGCATCTAGATCTGTTAAACCTATAGCGTACTTAGGTCAGTGCATATAGTTTAAATTCCATATTCCGCATTTAATTTAAACTAGCATTGTCTTAAAATTAAAAAGAACTCAAGTTTTGCATATAACCTTATTCACCCCCCCCCGGTCTAAGGTTATCATATAGTCGAACAAGTGGTATCAAAGCTAGAAATTGCATATAGAGCTTAACATCTCACAATTTTATTTTTTTTATTTATATTTGATCATGGGTTCATTTATGAAAGAGGGGATGTCCTTCTATAGGCCACCCCTGTTTGATGGGACTAACTATGACTATTGGAGTAGTCGAATGAAATGTCATGTGCAGGCTATAGATTTCACTCTGTGGAGAATTATTGTTGATGGACCACTGATTCCGATGAAAATCAAAATTAAAAAACCTGGTGGTGCTGTTGACGGAGATACTACAAAAATTCAAGATACTGGCAAAGCAGAAGAAGTTCCTGTTGAAGATATCTACACCATTGAGCTGAGTGAGCTGAGAAGGTCTGAGTTAGACAAAATCTCTCAAAAACGCCAAAGCAATGAACATTCTTCACTTATCTCTATGTGAAGAAGAATATGGAAGGGTAAAAGGGTGTCAGACAGCAAAAGAGATTTGGGACTGCTTGGAAGCTACACATGTCGGTACAAGCCAAGTGAAGGATACAAAAATCAGAATCCTCACTTCTGAGTATGAAGCCTTCAAAATGAAGGAAGGTGAATCTGTTGCAGCTATGCACCAGAGACTGAATCTGATAGTGAACAATCTAAGGGCACTGGGGAAGAAGTATTCAACAAAAGATCTAAATGGGAAGATTCTTGTTTCTCTAACTAGCGAGTTCTTTCCTAAAACTTGTGCAATCACTGAAGCCAAAGATATTGGCGCTTTACCTCAAGAAGACTTGATTGGGTCACTTCTTGCATTTGAGGTGGTGTTGGCTGCTAAGAAGGTTCAGGAAAAAGAAGTTGTAAAAGAAAGAAAGTCTCTTGCTCTTGCTGCTAAAACTCCTAAGATAGAAAGGAAAGAGGTTGAGTCTGTTTGAAGAATACATGAGATTCAACAAGCTTGGAAAGGGTGACTACTCAAAGAAATCCAAGTAGCAACAGAAGAAAGCTGCATGGGTAAATTCTGATACTAATAGTGACACTGATGAAGAAGAGGAGGTTGCAAATGTTACCTGTTTTATGGCAAATGACACATCTGAGGTAATCCTTGATAACCATAATCTTACTGATTCAATTATGCATGATGATTTACTTGATGATATGTATAGTAGTCAAGATTTGAGTGAGGCTTTTGAAGCTCTCTATTTTGAACATGAAGCTCTATTGTTAAAATCTAAGAAATTGACAAAGAGCAACAAAACCATGCTCACTCAAATTGAGACTCTAGAAAATGAGGTAGCTAAGTTGAAGAATGAGCTACATGAAATAAAACCTTTCAACCTTGAGTTTCTTGAGCTTAAACAAAATTTTGAAAAAGCCAAGGTTGAAAATGAAATTTTGAAAGAAACTTTAAAAAGGTTTGAGGTTGGTGAAAATACCTTAAGCAAGATACTGCACTCCCAACATGAATATGTTGATAGGAGAGGTATTGGGTATGAAGGTAGTTCCACCTCCTCTGTTTTGAAAAAGAAAATGACATTTGTAGCTGCTACTTCAAGTTATACACCTACTATTTTCTCTTGCACTTACTGTCAAAAAGGGAACCATAGCTCACTTAGATGTCCTATTCGTAAATTGTGTGAGCTTGGTACCCTTATACCTGCTTGTGAGAAACCAAGGTGGATTGTGAAAACAAACCCCTTGATGACTAACCCCAAAGGGCCCAAAAAGAATTGGATACCAAAATTCTCTACTTGATTTTAGTGCAGGTGTGCTACAAGGTATGGGGGTCAGATCGATACCTTGATAGCAGAGACTCAAAGTTCATGACTAGAGACGCAAAAAGGTTCTTAAACACTCACCCCCGGAAAAAGCAGTCACGTGACTTGTGATATCAACAATAGAGGAAGAATCACCGGTGAAGGGGATCATCAAGTAAGGGGGAGCATAGGATTAAACTGTTTTTGATCTATCTTATGCTATGTGATACTGTTGCGTGATTTTGCAAGGTTATAGTATGATTATGTATCTATGTGTTCACCCCCCTCCTTTTTGATGAAAACAAAGGGGGAGAAAATATGCATGTTATTATGTGGGGGAGAAAAATATCTGCTGTTGTGCTGTTTATTTAGATATGCTTATGCTTAGGGGAAGCTTCTGCCATTGTTTCTTTATTATGGCCTCCCTATGCATAATGTAATTTGTTATCATCAAAAAGGGGGAGTTTGTTGAACCAAGGACAAACGCTCTTTGTTTTGTATGATAACAAATTACATCTTGTCTACTAATGGTTGCAGTTGAATGAAAGTACAGGAACAAAATCAAAGAACAGGGATTAAATCAAAGAGCAGGGACTAAAGTGCAATGGCTTGCAGAAGAGAGATGATGTTTTGATAGGACTAAAGTGCAATGGCTTGCAGAAGAGCAGGGACTAAAGTACAATGAAGTTGAAGACCTAATTGTTTATCTGCTTTTGATAGGACTCAAATGTAAGATCCTATCCATTCAGTTTTATGACATTTAGTAGAAGAGAGATGATGTTTTTAAAAATGTTTTTAAAAATAAAATTGTTGTGTTAAAAACCTAGGAAAATATTTTTTCAATTACATGCTTGCATGAGAAAGGCATGTAACATGAGAAAATGTTTTGTAAATGAAAGAATCGATTTTATCTTTTCTCATTGGAGTATGAAATCGATTTCTAACTCCAAATGAAAGAGGATAATCGATTTCCAAGTTGGTTTTAAAAGAAAAGAATCGATTACTGCATAAAATCGATTTTCATATACTCTATTTTGAAACACATAATCGATTACACATTCCCTTGTTTTAAGCAATGAATCGATTACATGCTTAGTATTTTGAAGCACATAATCGATTACACACTCCTTGTTTTAAGAAAAGAATCGATTACAATATATTCCATTTATAGGCAAATAATCGATTATGCCATATGCACTATCAGAGCACATAATCGATTATTGTGTCTCTTGTTTTATTCCAACGGTCAATTTTTACATTTTCTATAAATAGGGACCGTGGATTCTCAAATAAAAACACACCTCAAACTACAATACACTACATCTTCTCTAGTTCTCACATACACTTTCTAGATCTGAGAAAAGAGAAAAAAAAGGAGCTTTTCATTTTCATATCTTTTAAAGCTCTTCTATTTTCCAAATCACTCATCTCTCTCAATTACTATATTGTCATACTATCTGAAGTGATTGGATCATAGGTTCTCACTTGTAATCTTTTATTTTGAGGTTATTGCGAAATCCTGGGTAGTATTCTTGGGTCGTTCAATCAGGAGATTGAAGCGGTTTTTGAAATCCTGGGAAATGTTCTTGGGTCTCTCAATCGGGGAGATTGAGTTGGTTTGAAATCCTGGGAATTGTTCTTGGGTCTCTCAATCGTGGAGATTGAGTTTGTTTGAAATCCTGGGAGGTGCTCTTGGGTCGTTCAATCAGGAGATTGAAGTGGTTGTGAAATCCTTAGCTGTGTGCTCGGGTTCTCAATTAGGGTTAATTGAGATTAGCTATAGGGAAGTTGCTTGCTTGTAAACATTGAAGAGGTTCTTCTCATATAGTGGTTGTTATCAAGTCCAAAGGTTGCAAAGCCGGAGGCCAGGGACGTAGGGCTTTTATCCCGAACCTCGTAAAAATTACGGTGTATCTCTTTCCCTACTCTTTTACTTTATTTGTCATTTGTGTTTGTTTATTGTTATACTGCGCTAAACATAAATATTTGTATATAGTTAAAACCAATCATAAGCGTAGTTAGCATAATACATCACCGCATCAAGATCTGTCATACCTATAGCGTACTTAGGTCAGTGCATATAGTTTAAATTCTATATTCCGCATTTAGTTTAAACTAGCATTGTCTTAAAATTAAAAAGAACTCAAGTTTTGCATATAACCTTATTCACCCCCCCCCCCTCTAAGGTTATCATATAGTCCAACAGATAATTCCATGGAAGGTTTATTGAAAAGCTTCATGAGTGATTGTAAGACAACTATGAAAACTCATGAAGCTTCCATTAAGAATCTGGAAGTTCAAATGGGGCAGATAGCTAATGCCCTTACCGAAAGAGCTAGTGGATCGTTACCATCCACTACAGAAGCCTCAACTTCAAATACTACAGGGAAGGAGCATGTAAAAGCTATATCTTTAAGGAGTGGGAAAGATTTGATAGGACCATCAACTGTTTCAGATGATGAAAAAAATAAAAACTCTGAAAAACAAAAAGAACCTGCAACAGACGCTACAGAGCCTAAACCTAACGCTGCAGCGCCTGTTGCTGAAAAGATACCACCACCACCCAGAATTATTCCAACATATCCTGACCCTCCATACCCTCAAAGACTTCGAAATGCTCATGAAGACAAGCAGTTCAACAAATTCCTAGAAGTCCTTAAACAGTTGCATATTAATGTCCCTTTGGTGGAGGCTCTCCAACAAATGCCCAACTATGCAAAGTTTATGAAGGATGTGCTCACTAAGAGGAGAAGACTTGGGGAATTTGAGACAGTAGCAATGACTGGGGAGTGCAGCATGTTGATGCAGAACAGGCTCCCACCCAAATCAAAGGATCCTGGCAGTTTTACTAGACCATGCTCAATTGGAAATTTTTACTCTGGCCGTGCTCTATGTGATTTGGGAACCAGCATAAATCTTATGCCCAAGTCTATATACACACAGCTAGGAGTGGGGACTGCCAGACCTACCTCACTTACACTGCAGCTAGCTGACAGAACTTTTGCTTATCCAGAAGGAATCTTAGAATATGTTCTAATAAAGGTAGACAAATTTGTATTTCCTGTTGATTTTGTAATTTTGGATTTTGATGCAGATAAAGAAGTACCTATCATACTGGGAAGACCATTCTTGGCTACTGGAAGAACTCTAATAGATGTGCAGAGAGGAGAATTGATCATGAGGGTCAATGACCAAGAAGTCAAGTTCAATATCCTCAAAGTTATGAAATTTCCAGACCCCAACATTGAAGAGTGCTCCTTTGTTTCTGTTCTTGACCAAGTGGTTCAGAATCATTTCCAGAAAACCACAAATCATTTGAGGAAATTACTAGACAACACCAAAGATGCAGGATCTGATACAGAAGCTGCAGAAGAGGAGGACTGACAGTTAAAGAAATTTGGGCCAGAAAGTATGAATCTCTGGAGCAAGAGAATTCTGATATAAGGAAGAATCTGCCCTCCACTGAACAGCCACCAACTCTGGAACTGAAGGAGTTACCTTCACACCTCAAATATGCATATCTGGGGGGACAATAGCACTTTGCCAGTTATAATAGCTTCTGATCTTTCTGAACAGCAAGAGCAGGATTTGATTCAAGTGCTGCAACGGCATAAAAAGGCTATAGGGTGGAAAATGTCAGATATTAAAGGTATCAGCCCCAACATCTGTATGCACAGGATAGTGTTAGAAGAAGATTCTAAAAACTATATTGAAGGGAAGAGGAGGCTGAACCCTATCATGAAGGAAGTGGTGAAGAAAGAAATCATCAAATGGTTGGATGCAGGTATTGTGTTCCCCATATCAGACAGTGCATGGGTTAGTCCTGTGCAGTGTGTGCCAAAGAAAGGAGGGGTAACAGTAATTACTAATGAGATGAATGAGCTGCTTCCAACCAGAACTTTGACATGATGGAGGATCTGCATGGATTACAGGAGGTTGAATAAACCAGAAGGTATAGTTTTGGATTACAGGCCATTGAGAAGCTACCTCCTCCAACAAACATTAAGGGCATAAGAAGCTTTTTAGGGCATGCTGGATTCTATAGGAGGTTCATAAAAGATTTTTCGAAAATCTCCAAACCTCTGTGTCAACTGTTACAGCATGATGTCCTTTTCATATTTGATGAACAATGCATGCAAGCCTTCCAGAAACTGAAGAAAGCTCTAATAACAGCACCAGTTATTATAGCTCCTGACTGGACTAAGCCTTTTGAGCTTATGTGTGATGCTAGTGACTTTTCCATTGGAGCTGTGCTTGGGCAAAGGTATGATAAAATTTTTCATTCAATTTATTATGCTAGTAGAACACTTGTAGAGGCTCAACTGAATTACACAGTTACAGAAAAGGAATTATTGGCAGTTGTCTTTGCATTTGACAAGTTTAGATCGTACTTGATAGGTACAAAAGTAATTGTTTTCACTGACCATTCTGCCATCAAGTACTTGATCACAAAAAAAGATGCAAAGCCAAGGCTAATAAGGTGGGTTCTCCTACTCCAAGAATTTGATTTAGAAATTAGAGACAAAAAGGGAGTGAAGAACCAAGTTGCTGATCATCTATCTAGAATAGAAAGACAAAATGCAGGTACAACAGGAGGAAAGATCAAAGAATACTTTCCAGATGAGCAGCTATTGGCAATAACTGCTAAATCATCAACTGCTGTAGCGGTTATTGGAAAAACACTAGACGCTGCAGCGCCTGAACCTGCAACACCTTGGTATGCTGACATAGTAAATTTTCTGGTTAGCAAGGTGGTACCTGCTGAGATGACTTATCAGCAAAAGAGAAGGTTCTTCCACACAATAAGACAATACTATTGGGATGAACCTTTTCTGTACAAAAAGTGTCAAGACCAGTTAATGAGGAGATGCCTAGTAGAGGAAGAACAAGATCATGTACTAGAGCACTGCCATGCTTCACCATGTGGTGGGCATTTTGGTGGTATTAGAACTGCTGCTAAGGTATTACAATCTGGCTATTATTGGCCCTCACATTTTAAAAATGCTCAGGACTTTGTGAAAAAGTGTGACAGATGCCAAAGAACTGGGAACATTTCAAATAAACAAGAAATGCCTTTAACAAACATTCTAGAGGTTGAACTCTTTGATGTTTGGGGAATGGATTTCATGGGACATTTTCCCCCTTCTCATGGAAACCTGGTACATTTTAGTAACTGTAGACTATGTTTCAAAATGGGTAGAAGCTGTAGCCCTACCCAATAATGATGCAAAGTCTGTGAGCAAATTTTTGTTGAAAAATATATTCACAAGGTTTGGAACTCCTAGAGCCATCATAAACGATGAGGGATCTCATTTCTATAATAAATTAATTAAGACCCTCTTGGCTAAATATGGAGTTAAACATAAAATAGCCACTGCTTATCATCCACAAACTAGTGGTCAAACTGAGTTATCAAACAGAGAAATAAAAAGGATGTTGGAGAAAATGGTAGGGCCTTCAAGAAAAGAATGGTCAATGCACCTAGATGATGCATTGTGGGCCTACAGGACTGCTTTTAAAACACCTCTAAGGATGTCTCCCTATAGGCTGGTTTATGGAAAATCCTGTCACTTGCCAATTGAGCTTCAACACAAAGCCCATTGGGCATTAAAAAACTCAGTTTTGACTACAAGGAAGCAGGAGGTGCTAGGTTGCTGCAATTGAATGAATTAGAAGAAATGAGGCACTTTGCCTATGAAAATGCAGCAATCTACAAAGAAAAAACTAAAGTATGGCATGACCAGAAATTGCTCAGAAGAGAGCTGACTGAAGGAGGGGATGTGTTGTTGTTCAACTCCAGATTAAAATTGTTTCCTGGTAAGTTGAAATCTAGGTGGTCTGGCCCATTTAAATTGATGAAAATATATAACCATGGTGCAGTAGACCTCTATGATCCAGCAACTAACACTACCTTTAAAGTTAATGGTCAAAGGGTCAAGCAATACTTTGATGGAAATGTGGTAAGAAACAAAACCACAATTGAGTTTAAAGATCTCTTATTTACTAAAGCAAGCGCTCTTGGGAGGCACCCCAAGGATTTTAACTAATTTACTGTTCTGTTGTGTTCTTCTGTCTGTAGGAAATTTCAGGTATTAAATTTAGCGCTGCAGCGTTCAGCTATGCAAAGGCGCTACAGCGGTTGTTATTGAAGGACATGACCAGAGTCAAACAAAAAAATAAAATGTCTTAACTCAGTAATGACGTGGCAATGTCAGAACATTATCCTATCTGCTCTTGCAGCAGTAAACAGTAACTCACCCACTCCACTTTTTCTCTCTCTCCCATCACTCACTCACAACGGTCACTTCTCCCTTTCCCCCGCGCACGCATTTACTTTTCTATTTTCAAAACCACCTTCAACGCCCCACTCGCAAGCCAAAACCGTCTCCACCGTTACAATCGAAGCCATAACCCCTTCTTCTCTCTTCTTCCCAACACAGAACTAAGCATTTTCCAAAAACCCTAACCGTCCATCACTAAACCATTCTCAAAACTAACCACAGCAATGGTTAAAAAGCAGGTTGCAACAAAGAAATCTGGAAAAAGGGGTAACATGGAAACAGAAGTCTTAAAGCATTCTAAAAATGCTTTAGACCCTCAAAGATTCTGGAAAATGGACTTTATAGCAGAAAGGGGGTTTAAAACTGAGAAAGCCTCCGATGCCTTCGTAACAGCCGTAACAGCGTTGGGTTGGGAAAATTTCATCAAGCATCGCAAGGAGTATGTGACAGTGCTGGTTAGAGAGTTTTACTTAGGGATTGAAGAGCCTAAAGAAGGAAAACCCCAAACCTATTCCATGGTTAGGGGTAAGACGGTCAATTTCAATGCCAGGGCCATAAACGATCTTTTCCATCTTGGATACCATGGAAAAGCCCTGGAAAACAAGGTGCAGACATCGGGAGATGTTGAAATGGAGGAAGTCAGAGAGCGCATCTGTGTTGAAGGGGCCAAATGGGATAAATTTCGTGCTGAATACAAGATCAAGAGGGCTTATCTATGTGAGGAAGCTAATTTGTGGTGCAGCTTCATTAAGCACTCCCTGCTACCTACTTCTCACACTACTTTTGTGGAAAAAGAAAGGCTAATAGTCATAGATGCAATTATGGCTGGTGAGAAGATTGATGTGGGGAGGTTGATTGCAAAAGAAATAGAAAAGTGCAGAATCAAAAAGGGAGGTAATCTTTACTTTCCATGCCTGATCACTGACTTATGCTTAAGTGCTGATGTTGAGGTTGAAATGAAGGAAGAAAGAAGAACCCCTCAAGGAGCATTCCCTTGTGCTTTTAAGGCAAAGCAGAAGCTGCCGCTACAGCGTCTACAGACATTGTAGCGCTACAGCGGCTGTCGCTGAAGCAGCAGGCCCTTTGTAAGTTTATTAAGGAAAAGTTTGAATGGGAGAAGGCAATGTATGCCCAGATCTCAAAAGGAAAAAGCTCTGTTCCACCCCCTGAATTCCCTGAATGGCTAATGGACGAAGAGCCATCAAAAAGGGTGGAACCTAAGGAGAGTAAGGCTGAGAAAAGGAAACCAGCAAAGAGCCCAGTCAAGAGGCCAAAGAAAAGCCCTGTCAAAAAGGTAAAGAAGGTGATAATAGAAGAGGAAGAAAGTCTGGAATCAGAAGGAATGGAGGAAATTAGTGAGGAAGATGAGGAAGAAACAAAGCAAGTAATGAAAGAAATGGAGAAGGGTGATGAAGAAGAAACATCTGGGGAAGAATCTGAGAGCATTGAGGAAGAGGAAAGCAGTAGTGAAAAAACCCCTAGCCCAAGCCCTAAAAAGCAGAAGTCCCCACCAAAACAACCACCCACCAAAAGCACTCCCCAATCAATCCCCACCCCCACCCCAAAGAAAACACCACCTAAAGAAGCCCAAAAAGAAGCCGAGAAACAACAACCCCATCACCAACAAAAAACACCTAAAACCCCATCTGCCAAAGCCACCACCATTTAGAAATCCTACTCAAGGGCAAGGAGAAGCCCAGGAGTCAAACTGGCTAATCACCCAGAAGAAGGTGTTCAGACAGCAGACGCTGCAACGGCTATGCCTGTAGTGTCTGGTGACACTATTCCTGAGGTAATTCTGACAGAAGAAGATAGTGAGAATACCATTGAGGAGGAAGCTGCTGAAAAATTGGTGCATATGAAAGAAAGCAAGGAAGGACAGCTGAAAGAAGGAGCACAGTTAGAAAAAGAGCAAGAGAAAGGTGAAGAAGCAGCAAGCGCTACAGCATCTACCGCTGCAGCGGTGGAAAACCCAAAGCCACCAGCACCAAAGAAGAAAGGTGCCAGGGCAGTGCCAATTGCCCCTTCCAGGGCCAGCAACCGCCTAAAGGCAGGGGAAATCTAAGGCAAATATTGGTGGCTGGTTAAACCTAACTGCTGTATTTTGTAGTGTGTTTTTTCTTACCTTTTGTTTAAGGCCTCTCCCTTTTTGCCAAGCAGTGAGGACACTGCTAGATTTTAAAGTCTGGGGGAGGACCCTATAGTCATTAAATAATGTTTTGTTAAGTACAATTATGTGTTGTTAAATATAATTAATTAAAGTTATGCCATGTTTTGTGTGTTTAAATAGAAAATATGAGTAGCTGCATGTTTTAAATTTTTTAGTAAACAAAAAACTGAAATCATGTAGCTAAATCAAATGACAATTGAATGTCTTTGTGAAGGGCAGCCTTGTGCAAACAATTGAATGATTTTATTGCCGCTTTTGCACAAAACTCTAAGCTTAGAAAAGAACTAGTTAGCTAGGGATAATCTAAGGCTAAAGTTAGTCTTGGTTAACCAAGGGAGAGTCAAGTTTTTATTAAAAATTGAGAGTAGTTTTTAAGCCTAAGTTTGGGGGTGCATCGGTTATATTAAGGCTAGGTGTAAAGATGATAGTTTGGTCAAGTGCAATAAGAAACATAAGTGTATAAATGGTCATGAAAAAGTTGTAAAAAAGCCTAAAAACAAAATACTGAGCTAATCCAAAAGTGCATAAAAAGAAAAGAAAAATCAAAAGAAATGCAAATAAGGAGCTCAGTAATAAAGGCAGTGACTCTTTTGTTCAATCATATCACCAGCGCTACAGCGTCTAAAAGCGCTGCAGCGTTGAGATATCTCCAAATTAAAAACTTAGTGCACTGACCAACCAATAATCTGAAATGCCTAATTCAAGCCCTTTGTTGTGCTTTGAAGCCCCCCATTAATTGTGTGAATTTGTTAATCCACTCTCTCTTTTGAAAAATTCTTTGACTAATCCAAAAGCTGGCCCCTCTATCCAAAGCCTTAGAAAAATGCGGAAACTGGCTAGGAACTTAGCTAAGCTTTGATGTCACACACTCACAACTGAGCAGTAATGATTTTATTCTATTGTGAACCACAATGGTGTGTGAAAATGATCAAATTGGCTTATGCATGAAATTTTTTTGAAATTCTGTTTAATTTAAAGACTGCAGCTAGTTATATGATTAAGTAATCTTATTCAAGTGTCATTACTTGGGGACAAGCAATGGTTTAAGTTTGGGGGTGTGATAACTATATTTTATATAGGTTATTTATGCTCTTAATACTTAAATCAAGCTCACTTCTCAAGTAATTTTAGTACTTAAATATAGGAATATGTGATTAATAGTGTAAAAGCAGGTTATAAGTCAATTCCCTAAATATTGGGCATAATAGGTGCCTTTGTGAATATATTGATGTTCTGCCTTAGTGCTGCAGCGGTATGCCATCAATGAGACGCTACAGCGTTATAAGGCGGCTAGCCATTGGGATATTTGTGTAACCACTTGCTGAAACGCTGAGTCATCACCCTTATCTATTAAATATCTTCAATTCATTACTATTTTATCTCAAATCAATATGTTTACAATTCTACACTTTTATTTGTCACCATACTTGTTTTACTAAGTTGCTAATCACTTAAACTTCTTAGATTAATTCCAATCCCTGTGGGAACGAACTTTACTTATCATTATATTACTTGTTGTGATTGTGTATACTTGCACATCTACTTTTCGCACAACAGGTATCCAGTTTGAGGGCCATGATATTGGACTCGTCGATAATGATTGGCACCGAGCTGGTCACTGGAATGAGGTCAGTGAAAATAGGACATACTCGTAATCCCATCATTTTCTTTTCGGAATTCCGGACTGCTGAGGGCGGTTCCACCTTAGATTAAGTTCCATGGGCCCGGGTAGGTTGAGGGCCTTTCCGACTGCAGGCTGGTCCGATTTCCTTTGTTTCGACCTCTAAGAGTTTGGCTTATGTTGGCTTTGTACCGGTGGGCCGAGTAGGCTTAAATAAATAGGTTGAGAGCCTTTGTAGGTTGTAGGCTAGTCCGATCCCTTTTGGTCTGATTTCCGAGAGGTTGCTCGGGTCATTTTTGGATCGAGGGCTGAGAAAGGCCTTTGCGATTGTAATGCCTTAGTAGGCTTTAGGCTAGTGTGATCCCTTTGGTCCGACTTCCGAGAGGTTGCTCGGGTCATTTTTGGACTGAGGGCCGAGTAGGCCTTTGTAATTGTAATTCCATAGTAGGCTTTAGGCTAGTCTGATCCCTTTGGTCTGACTTCCGAGAGGTTGCTCGGGTCATTTTTGGACTGAGGGCCGAGTAGGCCTTTGTGATTGTAATGCCTTAGTAGGCTTTTGGCTAGTCCGATCCCTTTGGTCCGACTTCCGAGAGGTTTCTTGGGTCATTTTTAGATCGAGGGCCGACTAGGCCTTTGTTGTAGTTGTAATGCCTTAGTCTGAATTTTCTTTGGTCTATTTCTGGGAGCTCAGCTCAGCTTTAGATGGAGCCAAAGAGGTCGCGTTGGCCTGGAAAGCCTGAAAAGGGCCAGAAATAGAGTTTAAATACCGATATGCTGATGAGGCTTAGCCACTACAACATTTGGACCCTATGGCAACGCCTAAATTTGCAACGCCAAAAAAACCGTTGCCTTATCCAACAATGGCAACGGTTTTTTGAACCCGTTGCTGTTTCATTTTTTTTCTTTTTTTTTAAATACCGATATGCTGATGAGGCTTCGCCTTTGTCTAAGTACCGCTGTCCGAATTGAAGGTAGAGTCTCAGACTTTTGTTGCTTTTATCAAGGTTGTTTCCCTTAGTAAGGGTCTCGGCCTGTTTCGTACCTGTTGAGGCATAGCATCCCGCCCATCTCTTTTCATTGGAAGGGACTTCTCTAAGAAATATTTAATATTCGAATGCTCTCATTTGTTCGGGCCAATATTTTTTGTGTAGATAGTGCACACGTTCATGTTTACCGCTGGTCTGTTTTTTTGGGGCTTTTCGCCATGTTGGTGGAGTATACTGTGTTTAGGCTTTGGTAGTCCCCGCTTATCCTTCCTGTTTAGAAGAAACCGAACACAAACTTCCAAGGAAATATGTCTTTATCAAGGTGATTTGTGTCAGTTTGGCCGGAAAGGCAGATACCGACGTGAGTGTATATGGTGCTCATTTATCATGCATTAGTCGGAATGTAATAGAGTAAATAATAATGTATCATATTTGTTGTTCAAAAATATGAGGACTTGGGCATGATTATGGTGACTATAGTATCATAAAAGTGAATGTGTATGCTTATCCTCTAGATTTCGACAAAGATGACTTTAGAAATATGTGTCGTGAGAGTGACTACTAATTACTTCAGAAGCTAGGGGTCTATTGTGTACAGATATAATCATATGTTTCTTGACAAATCATCTGAAATTAGTACTTCTGATCAAGCATTTATTTCGATAGCCTCGAAAAAGATATGCGCATCATATTTTGTTAACGTCTTATTTGTGAACACTTTCTAGCGAGATGTCTTATGAGCATGTTAAGCCATGTTTGTGGTGCGATGCTTTGTAATGAAGACGTGCAGTCCATCCGGCTATGGCGATGCAATCTCAACAGTTATTTTGATTATGTATCTAATACTTTTAAATGGAAAATTGAACCTGGGTGTCGAGTGCTGTGACGAGGTTGGAATATACTTTGATGTCGAAATATTCGTTAGTCTAGAAGCCGATCTTTACTAAAGGCCCTTACGACGTCATTGGGGTGGCTTCTTGCTTCTGTCGCAAGTATTGGTGTCTCAGTTCACCCAGGGCCGGCCTTGGGCCTCTGTTACCGCACAGGGCCCAAGTCAAACTACGCCTCATGAGTATAATTTTAGTAAATTAAGTTTTACATGTATGAAAACCATGTCAAACTACACCTCTATCCATTCATCTTTTGAAAATTAGTATAACAAGCTTAAAGTTGTATTGAAATGTTCTTTAAAATTTAAATAAAATTGTTTGAGGTTTTGGTCTTAGGGGCCCAATTTTTAAAATTTGAACAGGGCCTCCAAATTGTTTGGGACGGCACTGGGTTCACCTGCTCTCCATAAGATGTGGTATGTGAAGTAGCATCCTGATCTTTGTTCATCCGTAGGTCCGATGCATAAAAATAATGTGTTGCTTTATGCCGGATCAAGGTAAATGGGACGAGTTGCTGCCTCTTGGTGATCTCTAGTTGCCATTCGAAATGGATGGTCTTATTCAATCTTGCCAACCTTCTCTCATCCGAGCTCAGCTTGGAAGAACACCTGCCCTCTGTCGGGTATATTCTCTTTGCCATGTTAACATTCGATCCCAATACGGAGATTGCTGAAAAGTCGTCATTGTCCATTGGGATCGTTTAAAAGTTGAGGGTGAATTCGGCTACGAAACGGTATCTGTCGTCTATGTAAGTCGTTTGGGACCGAAACAGTATCAGTCGGGTATGTTTTTAACCTCGATGTTGATTATCGTGGTGGAAGTCGGCAACCGAGTTGTTCGGCTTTCCTCGAGTAGCGCCTTTCAGAGATTAAATCAAGGTCATGGTTCCCATCAGCCCTTTCCTACACTAGGAGGTGGGAGTTTGGGGATGAGGTCGGATGCAAGGTTCTGCTCTTATGGGGGGCGTCGCCGTTTTTCTGTCACTAAGCTGTCGTTGACTGGGGTGAGGCGTGCTTGAGCGTCGTTGACGTTTCAGTGCAGAGATGGACTCTACGAAGTTGAATCGCTTTCGCGCTTTGCCCTGTTAAACGCTACTTCATCTTACTTCTGTCAGGACTTGGGGGACAATAAAGCTTTTTATTGGTTTCCTCCGGTGATCATCCCTTAAGGTCTTATTGGCTTCCCGCGGTGCGTGTAGTTGCGTTAATGGCACACGCAAAGTGAGGAGGATGAAGAAGCCTTAATAATGTATTGAACGTTTCATCCCCCGATTCAGAATCAGATCAGTTTGAAGTTACGAATTCACCAACCGTGAGTGAGGAGGATGAAGAAGCCTTAACGGCTCCCACTGTGGTCGCCAATGAACTATTCTGGCTGCAGGCTTCGGTCGAGTTGAGACCGAGGTGCTCAACAAGCTGAGAAGCTAGAGACCTCACGGTGGTGATATTGAGATGGATATTTATGGTGTCGGAGTTCCAGTGAGAAACACGGGGAGGTCGCCACCTGCAAGCACTGTGACGCCCAAGTCAGTCTATAATTATGACGGTACATCTTAGTGGAGTGGAGAGAGAGCATACCTTTTTAGGAGTGAGTGGTGGTATTTAAGTGGAGTAATGAGCTTACCCTATAAGCTTCACCCATATTGGGCTTAGTGCCTTTTAGTATTGGGTTGGCTTGCATTTGGCCTATTTGATGGTCTTTGACCAATCTGAAAAAATTACCAACTGAGAATCCCCTTTTATTTCTATATAATGGACCTTCATGGCGGCTAAGATAACAAGGCCAATGATTAAGGCTTCGTACTCCGCCTGATTATTGGATGCTTGATCCTCAATCCTGCACATGAACCTCCATGTTTTCCCATACGGGCTAGAGATAACTATCCCTACTCCAGCTCTAGTCTGGGTACTTGAGCCATCAAATATGAGGACCCACGGCCTCAGACCAATGTAGTTAGCGGGCTCGGCCTGGGAATCATGGACCAGAACACATGGGTGTTGGGCGAGAAAATTGGCAAGGACCTGTCCTTTGACGGCCTTTAAAGGTACATACGATAAGGCAAAATCATTTAATTTAATGGCCCACTTTACAAGTCTACCTTGCAAGACGGGCCGATTAAGAAGGTACCTTACAATATCTATTTTGCATACAACCAGGACTTCTTTAGGCAACAAATAATATTCTAACTTGGTACAGGCGTTGAAAATGACAAACAAAGTTTCTCAATGAGAGAATATCTAGTCTCATTGAGAATCCTACTAAGGTAGTAAATAGCTCGATCGGCACTGCTGTCATCATCCTGGGCTAGAAGGCAGCCGATGGCTTGATCTTCGGCCGCAATGTATATCTTCAAAGTTCTCCCAGGCAAAGGAGGAACTAGGATTGGAGGATTAGTCAAGGCACGCTTGATCTGATCAAAGGCCTCCTATTGCTTTGCCCCCCATGCCATCTCTTTGGCATTCTTCAACATGATCAATAGAGAGAATGCCTTCATCTTTCCCGCCAAGTTGGCAATAAACCTACTCAGGAAATTGATCTTGCCGAGGAGGCTCTGCAACTCCTTTTTTGGTCCTGGGTGGTCTAGCCTCCAAGATGGTTCAGGCTTTGTTTTTATCTACTTCGATGCCCTGATTATGCACCAAGAAGCCTAGGAAGTTCCTTGCAGATACACCAAATGCACATTTAGTGGGATTCATCTTGAGGTTGTGGAATCTCATTCGTTTCAAGGCTTGCTCTAACTCAGTTAGGTGTGCCTCCAAACTTTTGGACTTGACTACCACATCATCAATGTATACTTCCATACTCTTGCCGATCAAGTCATGCAATATTGCGTTCATTGCCCTTTGATAAGTAGCTCCTGCATTCTTAAGGCCGAAGGGCATGACTAACCACTCATAGATGCCTAGGGCGCCAGGGCACCGAAAGGCAGTCTTATGGGTGTCCGCTTCGGTCACGTAGATCTGGTTATACCCAGAATATCCATCCATGAAGGTCAAGATGGCATTGTTAACCGCAGCGTCGACTGGCATGTCAGCCACTCGCATACTATACTCATCTTTCGGAGTGGGCAAGTTCAGGTTCCTGTAATCAATACAGACCCTCACCTGGCCATTCTTATTAATGAGAGGCACTATATTGGATAACCATTCTACATACCAGGTGGTTCTTATGAACCCAGCCTTCAATAACCTCTCTATCTCAGCTTTGATCTGTGGCATCAGCTGAGGATTGAACCTCCTCGGCGACTGTTTATGGGGCTTGCATCCATCCTTGATAGGAAACCGATGTTCTACCAATGCTCTATCTAAGCCTAGCATCTCATGGTAATCCTATGCAAAGCAGTCGCAATACTCCAATCAGCTCCACCAACTAATCCCTAAGGATCCCACTAATCTTGTTCATCCTCAGTTCCGTTTCAGCTCCCAGAGTGACCTCCACCAACAGATCCTGAGCTTCAAACGTGGGGACTCTTCGCTGAATGGGCTCAATTGAGGGGGATCAGCCAACTGATTTTCTCTGACGTCTTCCGATGCCCTCGGGTGCAAATCATCCTGGAGCTCATCCTCCTCATATACTGCACCAAACATGGCTTCTTCAATACTGGACTCTACCTGGAAGAGGTGTAACCTCTCCAGTAGGCTCTGTAACTCAGGAGGGATATCAATCATCGGACTCGTTATATGGTCGTGTGGTATGGAAAATAGTATGCAAGTATACATAGTCACACAAGAAATATAATGATAAGAAAAGGTCGAACCCACAGGGATTATGAAAATTCTATGTTGCTTAGAGTGTATACTTAGTGTGTCTACACTATTCACAATTGGTTGGAGTTTATGAATTGTATTTAAACAATATAAACAGTAAATATGTGAAGGAAATCAGTTAGATAAAGTAGTTGAGATGTTTTCACCAAGTAACTTACTTCTAAGAGTTTGAGTGGTGTAGGAAGTGTAGGTACACTGAGTGCAGCTGCATGAGTGTGTGCTTTTCAGTCACTTTCTTCAAAGTTTCATTACAAGCTTCCTATGTCTAGGCATGCTAAATAGGTTCACTCTTGTCTCTTAAGCTCCCACTGTATCACCCTAAGAACTATGTTATCCTATGTCTAGGACTTAACATGGTTTTAACAAGCAATTCTTTATTAAAGCTAGTTTAACATAGATGATGTTACAAACACTTATTCTTATCAACTCTTGATGTCTTAAATGTAACCCATGTCTGCTGTTACAAGTTTACCTATTCTAAGGTGATCAAATTCAGAATAAGTTTTGAAAGAAGTATTGCACAAGAGTTAAAATGCATACACTACTTGAACCACATATACTTACTTAGAAGTTCATTACAAAGCTTACAACATCTCAACTTAAGGAAATTAGCTCATATTACTTGTAACACCCCTTTTCCACCCGTTAATTTAATTGGAAAAATATCAGAGTTTTCAAAAATTTGTTTCGCACGAGGAATGTTACACATACTTCAATAAAATAATGCTTCTCAATAAAACAGCTCAAACACAATAATCCTGCATCACGTAGCTCGTCACTAAGAGGAGAGCCTCAAAAACACAGTTATCATCGCAATTAAACTTAACGTCAATAAAAACCAACTACGCAGCGGAATAACAAAATAAAACAGAATCGTCAGCAAAAACATAACAGCTGAAATCATTCATAAACATCAAGTTCGTTCCCCCCCTGAGTGCTACGTATTAGAGAGACGACTCGACTCGAAGTAGTGAAGGTACCTAGTCCTTCACTCGTGATCACCTGCACGTTACCGCATAGGGGTAACATTCAAACAGAAGGGTGAGTCCAATTCAATCCATATAATAAATCACATGATAAGCAATAAGTCAAGTCACAGCTCTAAAATAATCACATCACAATCATCAATTACATCACTACAATAACTCATCACTATGTCATGTAGGCATATGAAATGCAACCCACTCGCGGGCATATGCATGAGGTACCTTTTCACAAACGTCGCTTAGCCTTTATGGCCTCATCGTCACTTAGCCTTTTGGGCCTCAAAAACGTCACTGGGTTTATGCATATGGGAGGCATGAGACACTATGACATGCACCACGCACAAACACGGTCAACTATGTGACCCGTCACTTACCAATTTGCCAAATAAGAGGCACAGCACCTGTCAATTCACAATTTACACACAACAACGTCACTTAGCCTTTTGGGCCTTATCATCACTTAGCCTTTTGGGCCTCAACGTCACTTATTTTCATCGTCACTTATTCATAAACATCATCAACTCAACAATAGCCACTGAGGGCAAAAACGTCATTTACTAGCCACTAAGGGCATCATCGTCATTTACACATCATTATCAACAACATTGGCCACCAAGGGCAAAGAGGTCAATTAACTAGCCACTAAGGGCATCATCGTCAAAATCATCACTTTTGACACTAAAACGTTAAAACCACTGGTTATACGCAAAAGTGGATTTTTAAAGACACCAAAACAATTTTTCAATGTCACAGCAACGACCACCGGGAACAGCCACTAGGGGCGCCCAGCAACCTTCAGAAATAATAAGTTTTTATTTTTCAAAATAGGACACACAGATAGACAACTGAAAGAGCTTCCCAACACTTTTTGAAACGTTTAAAACGGATGTCCGAGTCAAAAGATATAGCGAAAACAGTTTTCATAAAAATTTGGGAACATCCTGAAAAACTGGCGCCCAGCGCCCAGCAAAACGCAACACACACGCACACGGGCGCCCAGCGCCCAGCGCAACACACACACACACGCACGGGCGCCCAGCGCCTAGCGCCCAGCAACCAGCGCGCTCAATCACGCAACACAATTCACACCCGCACGCACACACGGCGCCCTGGGCGCCTGGCGCCTAGCGCCTGCAACACACACTCACATACAGCAACACGGCGCACAGCGCCCATGGGCGCCCAGCGCCTGCACACAGAATTCCAGCAACACAATTCATCACACTTCAACACAATTCATCACACTTTCAGCAACACAATTTCAACACAAAATCCAGCAACATCCATCAAACAGAAATCATCATACTTCCAGCAACACAGAATTCATCACAATTTCAGCCACAAACCATGAACCCCACGCATACATCATCAACAAGAACATAAATTCACAAACATAATCATGATCGTGGTTAAATCAAGGCTATCACTACCTAAAACCTATCATACAATCTATTATATAAATTGATAGAACTCCCCTTACCTCGAATTCGAAGAGTAGAAGCCCTAGAGACCGTCACCACCAGAACCTCAGCAACAAAATCACGTTCCTCTCCTCTCCTTGGTTGCGCGACTTCTCTTCTCCTCTTCTCCTCTCCAACGGCGCCTCTCCCTTCTCTATTCTCTCCAATTCGCAAAAGCCAAACACAAAAAACCCTAACTCACAAGACCCTTGTGTATTCGCATATCACTTGGGTCATGGGCTTGGGCTTTTCACTTAAGCCCAAGTCTAGCTAATTGGCGCCTTCATCTCCTAATACCACCTACACATTTTAATATAATTTCAAATAATTAAATTATATCCAATTAATTAATTTAAATTCCTAAATACTTAATTAAATAAATTAATTAAATATTTAGGGTGTTACATTACTCATTATAAAATAGAAAGAATCTGTAAGGAACATAACAAGATGAGTAATATTGCAAAAGAACTAAAAGAGATAGAGATTACTCAAGTAGAAGAACTTTTGCATGAGATTTCTAAGTTGAAGTACAAGATGATATCCTTACACAAGTTTCCTCCAAGTAGAAGTGAAGGGAGTGGTTGTCAAGCACCTCCTTACCTTCCTTCTCTTTAGAAACGTAAATAAAACTAAACTAAACTGAAAATAAAACTAAACTTAAGTGATCGTTTAAGAAATGGATGAAGGATGGTTTCTAAGTGAAGATATGGCTTCTTATTATAGGCATGAGAGCTTGCCTCCCTTGGAGGGTTTCCTTTGGCGCGAAATTGTAACTGAGATAATTAACCAAGGTTAGTTGCAGACCTCCCATCAAGCAAGTTGTTCAAATTGGTCGCTTTGCATGAAGCTCACATGGGGTGGTCCAATGAATGAGTGCCACATGGCCTTGAGTGAGTGAGCTTCTCAACTAGTCTTTGATAGTAGGCATGACGTCACATATCAAGTGTTGAAGCATTGGAATGGTCCTTGGAGGTTTTGGTCCAAAGTGCTGGTTTAGCAGGTGTAGGCAGTGTGGGCACTCCTAGTGTAGGCAGTGTGGGCACACCTGAAGTAGCTGCACTGAACAGAAACATCAAACCTAACAAGATATATGCATTTTGCCTAATTCAATGTCCTTATTCATTTGAATCTTTAAAATGTTGTTTCTTAATAAATAAGCTATATTTATATATTAATGTTCTTGAAGATAAGCAATAACCTCCGGGTGCAAGTGGCGAATGCATCTTTAGACCAATTTCAAGCGCAGATTGATAATGTTGGCTACTCAGAGTCGTTGGATGAGCATGAAAAAGCCCTTCAGCTTGAGCTGCAGCAAGCTTTAGCATCCCAAGAGGATTTTTGGCTCGAAAAATCTAGACTTAATTGGCACTTGCATGGGGATCGAAACACAAAATTTTTCCATCAGATGGTCAGGATTAGACATATTACCAAGCAAATAACTACCCTACAGCATGGTGATGCTCTTCTTACTTCCTCTAATGATATTGAATCTCATGTTGTTAATTATTTTGAGAATATCTTTGCCTCTAATAATCAATGTCTTGATAATGGTATGGTGGAGGAGATTATTCCTAACCTTGTTACAGGTGAGGAGAATACTATGCTCACCAGCGTTCCTAACAGGGATAAGATCAAGCAGGCCATCTTTGCTATGAATCCTAACGGTGCCCCTGGCCTGGATGGTTTTGGTGCTTTCTTTTTTCAGCATTACTGGGAGATCATCGCTGAGGAACTGGTGAGCGCTGTTCAGCAATTCTTCAAGCATGGCTGGATGCTTCCGAATTTCAACTCTAATTTGGTGGTCCTTATTCCTAAAGTCAATGGTGCTGACAGTATTGAGAAGTTCCGGCCTATAGCTCTTGCGAACTTTAAGTTTAAGATTATCACGAAGGTGCTTGCTGACCGGCTCTCCAGAATTGCTCCCCGTATCATTTCATCTCAACAACGGGGCTTTATTCAAGGTAGAAACATTTCGGATTGCATCTGCTTAACTTCTGAAGCAATTAATATGCTGAATAACAGGTCCTTTGGTGGGAATATGGCTCTAAAGGTTGATGTCAAGAAAGCTTTTGACACTTTGGATTGGAATTTCCTTTTGCGAGTCCTCAAGGCTTTTGGTTTTAATAATAAATTCTGCGAGTGGGTTAATGCTCTTTTGCACTCTGCAAAGCTTTCGGTCGCACTCAATGGCAAGTCTTCTGGGTACTTTAGTTGCAAGAGGGGTGTGCGTCAAGGGGACCCCCTCTCCCCCTCCTTTTCTGCTTGGCTGAGGAGGTATTGAGCAGAGGCATCTCCAAGTTGGCGCAAGATGGGGACCTCCAGCTGATCAATGGTCCTAGAGGTACTCAGGTTCCTTCTCATACCCTTTATGCTGATGACATCATGATTTTTTGCAGAGCTTCGCAGAGAAACCTTCATAATCTCCTCAACTTCTTGACTAAGTATGGTGAAGCGTCTGGTCAGATTGTTAACTCTAGCAAATCTACAGTTCATTTGGGCGCCATTCCCTTTTCTCGGCAGCGTCGCATTGCCGATCTCCTGGGCTTCTCTATTGGGCAGTTGCCGTTCACCTACTTGGGTATTCCAATTTTCAAAGGTAAGCCTAAAGCTGTGTATTTAATGCCCATCGCGGACAAGATTAAAGCCAAGCTATCAGCGTGGAAAGCTTCCCTCCTCTCTATTGCCGGAAGAGCGCAGCTGGTCAAGTCAGTTGTTCAAAGTATGTTAATTTACAGCTTTCTGATTTACAAATGGCCTTCCTCGCTGTTGAATACTGTGGATTCTTGGATTAGAAACTTCATTTGGTCTGGTGACGTCAATCAACGTAAAGTGGTTACTGTGGCGTGGCATAAGGTTTGTAGACCAACCGCTGAGGGGGGTCTTGGGATTAGGTCCCTCAAAGACACTAATAAGGCAGCCTGTCTTAAGCTTAGCTGGGAGCTCAGCATCTCCCAGAACAGCTGGGCCGTTCTGTTACGATCTAGGGTCTTCAGAAATAATACTGCAATCTCTTACCATATCAGTTCTTCTTTGTGGGGCCCTTTGCGTGATCATCTCTCCATCATTCAAGAAAATTGTATTTGGCAAATTGGTAAAGGGGACTGTATCAACTTTTGGATTGATCCTTGGATGTCGGCTCCTCTGGTAAATCTTCTTAATGTCCCTGAGCATCGTCACCTCTATCTCAAGGCCCGGGTTTGTGACTTCATTCAGGATGGTCATTGGTGTATTCCTGCTTCTCTTTCCAATACCTTCCCTCAGCTGGCTTCGCTCCTTCATGAAAAAATCCTGCCTTCATTTGACTCTCAAGATCAGCTGATCTGGAAAAACTCTACTGATGGTATGCTTACTTTTAAAACTGCTTATCTTTATTTCAGGCCTGTTGGGCAACCTAATAGGTGGTTTAAGAATATTTGATGGAGTGTTATCCCTCCTTCCAAGTCTCTTCTTATGTGGCGTATCCTCCATCACCGTATGCCAACTGATGAGCAGCTCAGAATTCGTGGTTGTGGTAATGTTTCCATGTGTAGTCTCTGTGAAGCGGATTATGAGTCCTACGTGCACCTTTTCTGTGAGTGTTCTTTCGCTAAGCAGCTTTGGGATTGGCTTAGTAGTAAGCTAGCTATTAAGATTGATGTCTCCTCGCCGGAGACGATTTTTGATGTCTGTCTGCGCCCTTGGTCGGACCAGGTGCGGGATGTTGTTTCCGCTGCGGTTATTAACGTCTTTTGGGCTATTTGGTTCTCTCGGAATCAGATTCGTTTTGACAACAAGAAGATCTTGCCCACCTACCTGAAAAACTTGATCATGGCAAATGTGAACATTTCGGGTAATCTCAGCAAGGGCTCCACGTCTAATTCCATGCAGGACTTCGTGATTCTTAAGGGTTTTTCTGTTGATTGCAAACCTCGTAAGGCTCCTACTACTATAGAGGTTATCTGGAAGTTTCCTCCTGGCTTTTGGGTTAAGTGTAATACTGATGGAGCTGCGAGGGGCTCTCCTGGTTTAGCCGCCTGTGGGGGTATCTTTCGAGACAGTAATGCTGAGTCTCTTGGTTGTTTTATGCTTCCTCTAGGTACAAATTACGCTCTTCATGCTGAGCTTATCGGTATAATGGTAGCCATTGAAGTGGCTTTTCGCAAAGGTTGGCATCGATTATGGATTGAGAGTGACTCTCAGCTTGCCGTCATGGCTTTCTCGTCTCACTCAGTTGTGCCCTGGAATATCCGGAATCGTTGGCTTAATTGTATGGAACTGATCAAATCAATGACTGTCACTTGCACTCATGTTTTTCGAGAAGGGAATCATTGCGCTGATAAGCTTGCATCTCATGGGATCAACCTGTCTGGTTTCCAATGGCGGAATTCTATTCCCGACTTTATTAAATATGATTTTATCCGTAATAGGATTGGCCTTCCTTATTTTCGTTTCAGACTGTAATGATTTGTTTGCATGGGTTTTGGTCTATGTCCCCCCATGCTTTTTGTATTTTTTTTTTGTTTTTCTTTAATGAAATAGGGGGGAGTACTCTTTCCTTCTAGATGTTTTTATCCCTAAGGAGGGTTTTGCATCAGAAGGTTTTAACGAGGCTCCTTTCCTTTTGTTTAAAAAAAAAGCAATAATCCAAGTTTAATTGTATGAATAACTCTATATAAAATAGAGTTATCACACCCCCAAACTTTAATTGTTGCTTGTCCTCAAGCAACGACAAGGAGCAAATACAAGACTTTTCTAATTATGAAGACATCTCAACTCATGTTTTTCAAGGAGTGTTTGAAGTGTATCTTAATGAGCTTTTCTCTTTCACGACCTCTTTTCTATGCCCTTGCCTTCTTAAAACATTCAGAGTTATAAAAACTCATTTGTGTGAGTGTGTGGCCTATTGAGTTTCAATTGGTTCCATAACTAAACAAAGAGTTTCTCCTTAGCTTTTTCAAAAAGATGGAACTCTTTTGGTCACCCTTAGAGATTTTTCAAAATATGGACTAGACTAATAATTTCTTCAAGAATTAGGGGACTCTTAAGCACAACAAAGGGCTTTGGTGTTTCAAACTTGTTGAGCCAATGCCTTATTTCTATTTGTGGTGTTTGCTTTTTGTTGATGCAATGCAGTGAGTGTAAAGACATCATTTTTCTGGATTGTAGGTACACCTTATTTTGAGTGTAGGTGCCTTTTGATGTAGGTAGTGTTGGTACACTTTGTGTAGCCACACTTGGAACTCTTTGAGTATTTTTGGTAGCGTACACTGCCCTCCTCACTGACCACCACATGCATTTTTCTTCTTTTTTCTTGGTTTGTTTTTCTTTTCTTTTTCTTTTTTTCTTTTTGAACTTTGTTCATTATTTTCAAACCAATTGCACTTAAGGGACAGGTTCAGTTATATGACTCAGGCAAGTGTAGCTTTTTGGAATGTTTTTGACATTTTTGAGTGGTTTTGACACTTGTGGCGTGAAATCTCCAAGCTTTCACACTTTGGCCTTTGTATTCATGGAATTTTCCCCCAAACTTAATTCCTTATGCTCATCTATATTTTTAGTAAAAATCAAATTTTGACCTCAAATTTCCAAAAATTCCTTGGCTTTGGATAGCTTTTCATCTAGCATGGTTCTTTTCAAAACTCAATTTTGTTGTGTCAAAGTATTTATAAAACTGATCATTTCTAGAAAAACAAGGCTTTTTCATCATTTAAAAATTTGACTCATTGATGCACTTCTTCAATTTTTGAGAAGAATATGAATTGACCATGTTTCATATTTATTTAAGTCTAACAGAAATTGAGGCACTTAATTCATCATGTTAACACAATTAATCATGTTATCAAATGCTTTGTTAAGTACATCTAAAACTTAAAACATACTAACACTACATACTCACATGCTTTTTAACATATTATAAGAACTTATTTAAACACATATACATAACTTACTTAAGCACATCATACATACATATATTCAGTCATATATCATTACTTAAGCACAAAACATGTTGCAAAATATAGTGCATACACAAAACACAAAGTATTCTCCACTCTCCCCCCAACCCCCAACTTAAGTATGAGCAGTGTCCTCACTGCTCTAAGTTGAGTAAACAGGGGAACCAAAACATGGGAGATATAATCAAAAGTATTTAGCACATAGCAGTAAGTTAACATATAATATTTAACACATAGAGTAAAGTACTAAAGCAAAATATAATATAGGAAACAACATTAAAAGTAGGGCTATGTTTGGCTCTCATCTTCCTTGGCTTTGTTTTGGTAGCAGCCACATCAGAGGTGGGCATACCAGGATCATCTACACTAGCCTCGGGCATTTCTGCCTCTTCAGGTGTAGCTTGTGTAGGAACATCTGGTGTAGCCAGTGTAGACACTTCAAGTGCAGGCACACCACTCTGCACTGGAGTTTGCTCAGATTGCTGCTCAATTCCCTCTTGTTGTTGCTCTGCTACCTTCTCAGCTTCTTTCTCTCCTTCTTTGGGTGTTGCTTCCTCAGTTACCTCCTTCTCACCAGCTTGTACCCCTGTACCCTGTAGACCATAGAGTGAGCTCATTGTCCACATCTTCTTTGTTGGAGCAGGCTTCATTGTCCTCCTAGTGTATCCCAGCATCTCTTTCTTCTCTGCCAAGGCTTTCAAAACTGCAGTAATTGTTGCTGCAGGGCTAGTTGCCATAACTTTGGATTTCTTTGATGCTCCTGCACTAGGTGTAGGCACATCTGCAGCTTCCTTGACAGCTTCTTCTTGCTTCTCCTGCTCAGAACCTTCTTTGCCTCTCTCTTTCTCAGGCTCTTAAGTGATTACCTGCATTTGAACTTTCTCAACAACAAGGTTAGTAGGCTCAGTAGCTTGTTCTGTGATAGGGGTGGGAGATGTTTCATTTGGAGTTTGGGATGGGAATGGTGTAGCTTCTCTAGTGACTTGGGTTTCTTTTTCTGTTGTTGGGGTTATTTCTGGTGGAGGGGTGGGTTGTTTTTCTGGTTGAGGTGATGGTGATGATTGGACTTGTGGTGATGGTTGAGTAGGTGATAGGTGAGTGGTGGGGGATTTTTGTGGTGGTGGTGAAGGGTTAATGGATTGTTGTGATGGGGGTGATTGTGGTTGTGGTTGGTTTGCTGATTTCTTTCTGATTTCATACTTCCTCCTTGCACTATCCTCCATTGTTGAACTGCCATTTTCTTCTTCACTTTCTGACATTGACTCAGAGTCATCTTCCTCCACATCTTTCTCTATTTCTTTCACAGCTTGCCTTGCCTCCTCATCTTCCTCAGTGTCTTCCTCACTCAACAGTAACTCAGGCTCTTCTACTCTTGGTTTCTTCCCCTTCTTATCCTTCTGAGTATCTCTCTTTCTCTTTGCTCTTCTCTCTTTCTCTAATGCTACTTCTTCCTCTTCCTCTTCCTCCTCTACCTCTTCTTCTACTTCTTCATCAATCACCCAGCTAGGGAAACCTGGAGCTTCTACCTCTACCTCAGGGTCATCTAACTTCAATTTTAAACAGTCATGCTGCTCTCTTTGAAACTTCCATACTGCTTGAAGTTTCTGCACCAGGAGTTCCTGCACTTCCTGCTCTGCAGTATTCTTAATTCTGACAGACCTGATTCTTTCTTTTACCTCTGCAGATAAACCACTAGGGGGAGTCTTTCTTTGAATTTTCTCAAGCTCAGAAGCTATTACCCCTTGCTTTTGACATAGTTCAGTGATCAAACAGGGAAAATACAAGAATCCAGAGGTTTTGGTTTGACATTCCATTATCTCTCTAGTGATCACTTTTCCTATATCTATATTATTTTCAATCAAGATTGAGTCTATGAGAATCAACCTATCTTTAGATAATGTGGATGTGTGTGAGGTTGGGAGGATTGAAGCATCAATGAATAAGTGTCAGTTTCCTAATTCAGGGATTAAATCTCCAGTTCTAAGTTTAAACTCAGTATTGGTGAATTTCTCCCATTGAGATCCTTCTACTGCTATCCTATCTTTGATTTTAGACATTTGTTTCTTCCCATAAGTCTCTAACTTCTCTTCAAATGCATCACCAGTGTAGTTCAAATCATAACGCTTATTAATTCTAGCAGGATCAAAGAAGACTTTCTTACCTCTAACCATTGAGTAGAAAATGGTCCCTCCTCTTGTGTTCTGAATTCCAGAGTAGAATTCACAAACCAGTTGCTCCAGGTAGTAGGCTCTAGGTTGCACAAACCTCTCCCAATGTAGATTGTTGACTGTTGAGAGGAATGAGTGATGGGCCTTTGCGAAGTTGAAACCTCTCTCTGGTAAGACCTTCATGCTCCAGAAATGTTCACACCTAGGAATTACGTCCATAGATGTGGTTGCTTTTGATTTCTTGGATTTTGCAAGAGTACCTGCACTGGGTACTTTCCCTGGTGATTTGGTGGCCGATTGCTTCTTCGCCATTGATGATTTTTAGGGTTTTTGAATTGATTTTGTTAGAGGTTGAAGATGAGTGTTTACAGATAATAGAGATGATCGGTTTTGTGAGAGAGAATGGAAGGAGTGGCTTTGTGAGAATGTGAGCGGTTTGAGTGAGTTAGTGGGAAGGTTAGTTGAAACTAGCCGTTAGGTGGGGAAGAGTGACATGCAAGACGACACGTGTAGTGTTTTAGGCTTAACACGCTGCACCCTAGCCCTTAATCAGAGTTTCCACTAATGTGATGAGTTGGCAAGTGAACATTTTTCATCCAAGTCTTTCAGTCACAATACTAACTTTAGTGTAGGCAGTGTGGCTGCATCAGGTGTAGAAACACCAAGTGTAGCAACACTGGCTACTCTGTTGTCATGTTTTTCTACAAAATACACAAAACATCAAATTGCACAAAATAATAATATTAGCTATATATAGTGACGGGTTGCCTCCCTCAAGCGCTTGTTTTAAGAGTCTTACAGCCTGACTTGTACCTTGCATTAAGGTTTTTCAAAATGAGTGGTGACCTTATCTCTCACCACATGTTCTCCATAGTACATTTTCACTCTTTGTCCATTAACTTTGAAAGTGGTATCAGTGGTTGCATCATATAGATCAACTGCACCATGGGGGTAGATTTTAACTAGTTTGAATGGTCATGACCATCTTGATCTTAGTTTTCCAGGGAAGAGTTTCAACCTAGAATTGTACAACAGAACCATTCCTCATTCTCTAAGTTCTCTCCTTTGGATTTTCTTATCATGCCATGTTTTGGTTTTTGCTTTATAGATCTCTGCATTCTCATAAGAGAATTGCCTAAGTTCTTCTAATTCATTAAGCTCTAAAAAATTTTGCTCACCTGCCTTTCTGAGATCAAAATTTAGCTTTTTGATAGCCCAATATGACTTGTTCGCAAGTTCAACAGGGAGATGACATGCTTTGCCATAGACTAACTTATAGGGGGAGATACCTAATGGAGTTTTACATGCTGTTCTGTATGCCCATAATGCTTCATCTAAGTGTAGTGATCAATCTTTCCTATTTTGTCCAACCATTTTCTCAAGCATTCTTTTTATTTCCCTATTTGAAAGTTCAGCTTGTCCACTTGTTTGTGGGTGATAGGCAGTAGCAATCTTGTGTTTTATCCCATATTTTGCAAGAAGATTTTCAATGAGTTTATTGCAAAAATGAGAGCCTTCATCATTGATGATAGCTCTTGGGGTGCCAAATCTTGAAAATATGTTTCTTTGAAAAAATTTGCTTACAGATTTGGCATCATTATTTGGGAGTGCTATAGCCTCAACCCATTTGGACACATAGTCTACTGCTACTAAGATGTACTCATTGCCAAAAGAAGGTGGAAAAGGTCCCATGAAATCCATACCCCAAACATCAAATAATTCTATTTCTAGAATATTAGTTCTAGGCATTTCATAAACCACTTCTTTGACATTTATCACAGGTTTTGACCATATAATAAGCATCTTTAAAAAGAGTAGGCCAGAAATAACCTGATTGGAGTACCTTAGTTGCTGTCCTTTGGCTTCCAAAGTGACCTCCATATGGTGCAGCATGGCAATGCATGAGCACTGCTTGCTGTTCTTCTTCAGAGATGCATTTTCTCATGATTTGATCTGGACACTTCTTATAAAGGTAGGGATCATCCCAATAGTATTGCTTTACTATATGGAAGAATCTCCTTTTCTGTTGATAGCTCATGTCACTTGGTACAATTTTGCTTACAAGGTAGTTTACTATGTCTGCATACCATGGTGTAGGTGTATGAGGTGTGGCCACACTGAGTGTAGAAACACTGGCTACATTCATGGTAATTGCTAGCAATTTCTCATCAGGGAAAGTTTCCTTGATTTCTTCAATTGTACCTGCATTATCACTTTCTAGTCTAGAGAGATGATCAGCCACTTGGTTCTCCACCCCCTTCTTATCTCTAATTTCAAGATCAAATTCTTGAAGGAGGAGAACCCATCTAACTAGCCTTGGTTTTGCATCTTTTTTAGAAATTAGATACTTGATGGCAGAATGGTCAGTGTATACAATTACTTTGGTGCCAACCAAGTAGGATCTAAATTTTTCAAAAGCAAAAACCATTGCTAATAGTTCCTTCTCTGTTACAGTGTAGTTCATTTGAGCCTCAATTACTGTTTTTCTAGCATAATAGATAGAATGAAACACTTTGTTATATCTTTGCCCTAGGACTGCTCCTACTGCAAAGTCACTAGCATCACACATGAGTTCAAAAGGCTTACTCCAATCTGGAGTGACTACAACTGGTGCTGTTACTAATGCTTTTTTCAGTTTTTGAAAAGCTTCTATACAAGTTTCATCAAAATTAAAAGGCACATCATGTTGCAAAAGCATACACAATGGTTTTGAAATCTTTGAAAAGTCTTTGATGAATCTCCTATAAAAACCTGCATGACCTAAAAAACTTCTAATCCCTTTGATTGTTAATGGAGGTGGTAGTTTCTCAATGACCTCTATTTTGGCTCTATCCACTTCTAAACCTTTTTTAGATATTTTATGACCAAGCACAATGCCTTCCTTCACCATGAAATGACATTTCTCCCAGTTGAGCACTAAATTGATGTCTTCACACCTATGGAGAATTTTCTCTAAGTTGGGTAGACACAATGAAAAGGTTTCTCCAAAACCTGAGAAGTCGTCCATGAAGACTTCCATTGATTGCTCAATGAAGTCAAGAAAAATGGACATCGTGCATCTCTGAAAGGTGGCAGGTGCATTACAAAGTCCAAAAGGCATTCTCCTAAAAGCAAAAGTGACATAAGGACAAGTGAAGGTAGTTTTTTGTTGATCTTCTGGTTCAATGGCTATTTGGTTGTATCCTGAATAACCATCTAAAAAACAATAGAACTCCTTGCCTGCTAGCCTATCTAGCATTTGATCTATGAATGGTAGAGGGAAATGGTCTTTCTTTGTGGCCTTATTGAGTTTTTTGTAATCCAAACAGATTCTCCATCCTGTGACAGTTCTTGTTGGGATTAATTCATTGTTCTCATTGGCTATAACTGTTACACCCCCTTCTTTGGAACACATTGCACATGACTAACCCATGAACTATCAGAAATAGGGTAGATAATACCAGCATCTAGCCATTTTGTTATTTCTTTCTTAACAACCTCTTTCATTATGGGATTCAATCTTCTTTGCCCTTCTATGCTGTTTTTAGAGTTTTCTTCTAAAATTATCCTATGCATGCATATGGAGGGGCTAATCCCTTTAATATCTGCCATTTGCTAGCCTATGGCCTTCTTATGCTTTTTTAAGGTGTTAATAAGATCAATTTCCTGTTCTATAGATAATACAGATGCAATAATTACATGAAGTGTATTATCTTCACCTAAGAAAGCATACTTTAAGTGTTTAGGTAGTTCTTTTAATTCAAGCTTAGGAGGTTGCTCTATAGAAGGTAAATTCTTTCTAAGATTGGGATCTTCTAGATTAAGAGATTCATAAGTTCTAGCCCATACCTTAGGTGTTGTTTCTTTCTCTGTTAGCATTCCATTCTTAATGATGTCCCCTGCAGGCAGTGTAGCTGCATCTGGTGCTATTACTCTGGCAAGGTGATCATATTGCTTGTGGAATTGCTTCTCCACCAAATGGTCAAGAGAAATTGCTGAACACTCTTCACTCTCCTCTGTAGGATACTTCAAAGCATTCAATAATTTCACCTCTTGATCATTTACTCTCATGGTCAATTCTCCTCTTTGCACATCTATCAATGTCTTTCCTGTTGCTAAGAATGGCCTTCCAAGTATAACAGGCACTTCCTCATATGCAATAAAATCAAGGATAACAAAATCTGCAGGAAACACAAATTTGTCAACCTGTACCAAGATATCCTCAATGATTCCTTCTGGATATGCTATTGATCTATCAGCTAGAGAGAGTGTTAAGGTAGTAGGCTTAGCATTTCCAATTCCTAATTTGGTAAAGATGGACTTAGGCATCAAGTTGATACTTGCACCTAAGTCACACAATGCTCTACCAGTGTAGAACTTACCTGTAGAAAAAGGAATTGTAAAGCTACCTGGATCTTTTAATTTTCTTGGAATCTTGTTTTGCAAGATTAAGCTGCATTCTTTTGACATTACAACAGTTTCAAATTCTCCTAATCTCCTTCTCTTAGAAAGCACATCTTTCATAAATTTAGCATAATTAGGCATTTGTTGTAGTGCTTCTATTAAAGGAACATTGATATGCAATTGTTTTAAAACATCTAAGAACTTACTGAACTGCTTCTCCTCATGTACTTTTTTCAATATTTGAGGAAAGGGAGGAGGAGGATATTCAGGAATTAACCTTGGAGTTGGAGTTGTATGAGATGCAGATGCATCTGGTGTTTCTGCATCTTGAGAATTTTTTTCATTTTTTTTATTTTTTTCTCCCTTATCTTTACCTTCAATCTCATCTGTTCCTTTTAAATCTTTACCACTTCTTAAAGAAATGGCCTTTACCTGTTCCTTACCTTGCCTTTTTGAAGTTGATGCTTCTGTATTTGAGGGCAATGCACCTGCAGGTCTTTGATACAATGCAGTTGCTAATTGTCCTTCTTGGTTCTCTAGATTCTTAATTGATGCATCTTGGGCTTGCCTAGCAGTTCTAGTTTCACTAATGAATGATTTAAGCAAACCTTCTAGAGAATTATCAGTGGCAGGTGGATTTGGTTTTTGTTGATTCTGAGATTGAAAATCAGGAGGAGTAGCTGGTGCAGGTGCACTTGGTGTAGGAGCATTGGCATTGTTCCATCTAAAATTTGGGTGGTTTTTCCATCCTGGATTGAAGGTATTAGAGTAAGGGTTGTTATTCCTATTGTAACCAACATAATTGACAGAGATTGGGTTGCTAGGACACTCTTCATACACATGGCCTCCCCCACAATAAACACAACTTGTAGTTCCTGGAGGGGCTTGTTCTATGGCTGCTGCAGTGTTTTCCTTAGGAGTGGCTACACTAGATCTAGGTGCACTAGTGAACTGTTTGATCATATTAGTTAAAGAGGCTACTTGAGCAGATAGGGCTGATATGTCACTAATCTCATGTACCCCAGAATTTTTCTTTTGGGCACTTGCCCTCTCAGTGGGCCAACTAGAACTATTTGTAGCTATCCTATCAATTAGATCACATGCTTCATTATAAGACATATTCAAGAGAACACCACCAGCTGATGCATCACGCATCACTCTGGTTTGTGGTTCTAGACCATTATAAAATGTTTCCATTTGTATAATGACAGGTAAACCATGATGTGGACACTTTCTTAACAGCTCTTTCCATCTTTCCCATGCTTCAAACAATGATTCAAATTCTTTTTGCCTAAAAGATGTAATATCATGTCTCATCCTAGCATTTTTAATTGGAGGAAAATATTTGCTTAAGAATTTTTCAGCTAATTCAGTCCATGTATGAATAGAATTGGGCTCTAAATAATTTAACCATGATTTAGCCCTATCTTTCAGAGAGTATGGAAATAACTTAAGCCTAAATGCATCCTCACTAATACCAGGAATGATAAAGTTACTACAAACTTCTATGAATTGCTTTAAATGCTCATGGGGATCTTCATGAGGAGATCCACCAAATTGACCAATTGTTTGTAACATTTGGAACATCATGGGTTTAAATTCAAAGTGAGCAGCATCAATATGAGGTCTAGCTATACTAGTTTGCATATGTTGATGATTAATTTGAGCATAGTCTCTCATAGGTCTATCCCTATCATTAATCATACCTATTGGTCCCATTTGAATGAATTGTTGTCTGTGATCTGCTTCACCTTCATGTTGTTGCTGTGAATTTCATCCCCGTCTCACTGAGGCATCTTCACTGTGGTGAGACATACTTCTGCAGCCTTGTTGTCTTTGTCTTTGTTGTCTTAGCAATCTCCTAAATCTTCTTTCAATTTCTGGATCACAATCAAATTCTGGTGGTCTATCTTTGGGCATAAACCAGTGCTTCTGCACTAAGTGTATCTGCACTAGATGCTCTGCACAGAAAACAGAATACCAGCAATACTAAAAATAAAAACACTAAATTAACACTTTTAAACAACTAAAATTTTACAATAATCCCCGGCAACGGCGCCAAAAACTTGGTGTGGAAAATAGTATGCAAGTATACATAGTCACACAAGTAATATAATGATAAGAAAAGGTCGAACCCACAGGGATTATGAAAATTCTATGTTGCTTAGAGTGTATACTTAGTGTGTCTACACTATTCACAATTGGTTGGAGTTTATGAATTGTATTTAAACAATATAAACAGTAAATATGTGAAGGAAATCAGTTAGATAAAGTAGTTGAGATGTTTTCACCAAGTAACTTACTTCTAAGAGTTTTAGTGGTGTAGGAAGTGTAGGTACACTGAGTGCGGCTGCATGAGTGTGTGCTTTTCAGTCACTTTCTTCAGAGTTTCATTACAAGCTTCCTATGTCTAGGCATGCTAAATAGGTTCACTCTTGTCTCTTAAGCTCCCACTGTATCACCCTAAGAACTATGTTATCATATGTCTAGGACTTAACATGGTTTTAACAAGCAATTCCTTATTAAAGCTAGTTTAACAAAGATGATGTTACAAACACTTATTCTTATCAACTCTTGATGTCTTAAATGTAACCCATGTCTGCTGTTACAAGTTTACCTATTCTAAGGTGATCAAATTCAGAATAAGTTTTGAAAGAAGTATTGCACAAGAGTTAAAATGCATACACTACTTGAACCACATATACTTACTTAGAAGTTCATTACAAAGCTTACAACATCTCAACTTAAGGAAATTAGCTCATATTACTCATTATAAAATAGAAAGAATCTGTAAGGAACATAACAAGATGAGTAATATTGCAAAAGAACTAAAAGAGATAGAGATTACTCAAGTAGAAGAACTTTTGCATGAGATTTCCAAGTTGAAGTACAAGATGATATCCTTATACAAGTTTCCTCCAAGTAGAAGTGAAGGGAGTGGTTGTCAAGCACCTCCTTACCTTCCTACTCTTCAGAAACGTAAATAAAACTAAACTAAACTGAAAATAAAACTAAACTTAAGTGATCCTTTAAGAAATGGATGAAGGATGGTTTCTAATTGAAGATATGGCTTCTATTTATAGGCATGAGAGCTTGCCTCCCTTGGAGGGTTTCCTTTGGCGCGAAATTGTAACTGAGATAATTAACCAGGGTTAGTTGCAGACCTCCCGTCAAGCAAATTGTTCAAATTGGTCGCTTTGCATGAAGCTCACATGGGGTGGTCCAATGAATGAGTGCCACATTGCCTTGAGTGAGTGAGCTTCTCAACTAGTCTTTGATAGTAGGCGCCGAATTCTGCAAGTGGATCTGCTCCTTATGACTAGGCATGACGTCACATATCAAGTGTTGAAGCATTGGAATGGTCCTTGGATGTTTTGGTCCAAAGTGCTGGTTTAGCAGGTGTAGGCAGTGTGGGCACTCTAGTGTAGGCAGTGTGGCACACCTGAAGTAGCTGCACTGAACAGAAACATCAAACCTAACAAGATATATGCATTTTGCCTAATTCATTGTCCTTATTCATTTGAATCTTTAAAATGTTGTTTCTTAATAAATAAGCTATATTTATATATTAATGTTCTTGAAGATAGGCAATAATCCAAGTTTAATTGTATGAATAACTCTATATAAAATAGAGTTATCATCGTGGATTGGCCAACATCCTGAGTTTGAACCCTTCTCTCGTCCATTCGCAGGACTCCACCCCCTTCCTCATAGATTTTTGGTATAAAAATAGGGCGCATATGAGGGGAGTAGAAACTTTCTCGAACATCGTCACTTCAGCAGGGAAAAGATTGGGATCAGCTTCCATGATCTCCACCTTATCACCAATCCATATCATCAGCTTCTGATGTAACGTTGAGGGCACGCATTCACTTGTGTGAATCCAGTCCCCCCAGGATTACAACATACGATGGCTTTCCTTCCATAACAAAGAAAGTCGATCGCGTTACCTTCGATCCCACAGTAACATCGGCCACCAACACGCCCAAGGCATGAGAGGGGCGGCCCATGAAGCTGGTCATAGTCATGGTATGAGATCTTCGACGTTCTTGGCGAGCTTCTTCATTGTAGCCAAAGGCATTATATTCAGTATGGTCCCACCATCCACGAACACCCTATTGAAGAGCTTCCCATTTAGGTGAGTCTTGATGTAAAATGGCTTCAAGTGTTTTACCATGCCTGCCGTAGGTTTTTCAAATAGCATTCCTTCGGTCACCTGATTGTCTGACTTTGTCAAGACAGCCCATTCGGCCTCCTCGGCAAAAACATCACCTTCAAGTTCATCGGGTTGCCATTTGGCCTCACGGAACTCTATTGGTAGCAGCCCCACCATTTCTATTCCTGCGAAGAAACTTCTTCCTTCCTCATCCAGTATGTCATCTAAAATGGAATCATCCATTAGTTCCTCCTCGAACACGAGTGGCCCGAATGGATCCTCTGCACAGCTTTTGATCTCTCAGGGGTTTAGCTTGGACAAATGAAACTCCCTCAACTCTCGAGTGAGCCTGCCAGGCCCAGGAAACTTCTTGCAGGTCCTCCTTGGCTCGCTCGGCTCTCCTACCTCCAACCTATGGTGCAAGTAACCCATGCGATCCTCCATGGTAGACCCCCTAACCAGAGTTCCCAATCGGTCGAAGACAGATAGTGTCTTCTCAGGAAGTCTTTCTCCTTTGGGCACCCATATGTACTTCTTCTTGCCTTTTCCCTTATCGGACCCCGTAAAAGAGACCATATTTATGCCCTTTGCGGGGAAAGGGTCGGTGTCGACAATCATCTCGGCCAACTTGATTCTCCCCTTAGTAATAGCTTTCGGGATAGCTCGGCGGAACACGATACAATTGGCAGTGGCGTGGTTGTAAGAATTATGCCACTTGCAATATTTTGTCGTCGTCATCAAGTAGTCGAATCTACTTGTCTTTGAGTAGGTAGTCAAAGATTTGATCAGCCTTAGAGATGTCAAAGGAAAATTCATCCCTGTTACTTGACTCGTTCTTCTCTTTGCCTTTAGCAGGTTTCAGAGCTGGACATCAGTATGTCTTCCCTTTGACTATCTCGGCTGCCATGATGTCTGCAGTGGGTTCGGCTGAATCATCATAGTCTGAATCATCCTCGGCGTTGACTACGGCCACGAGATGTGGTCCTCGGCCTCTAGTAGCCCTTCTCTTTTCTTTCTCTTGTATGAACTGCTTTATCTGAACAGCCCTAGATGCCAGGCTACTGAGGTCATGGAAGGCTTGACCAACAAGCCTCTCCTTTGACTGCGGATGCATTCCAGCGATAGCCATGGAAGTAAGTTGCTATTCTGGGAACTGAACCGAACACTTCCCGACCGCCTTTCTGAATCTTTCAATGAATTCGGTCATGACCTCGTCCACCTTCTGCCATAATTTCATGAGATCAGCAATAGTGATTTCAGGTTGCGGCCAATTAAATCTGTCATGGAAGCACTTTCCATGTCGGCCTATGTACTCCATGGTCGACTTGCCATCATCTCTGGAAAACGTGGCAAAGTCGAGTGTTTTAAATCCTCTGGGCAGAGGCACCAACCTGTCAACCCACTCGGGGTAAGGCTTCCTGTATATCGGCCTATCGAGCGGTTTCAACTGTACACCAAAGAACTTCTTGATGGTGTCAGCTATCAAGTTCAGATCCAAGAATTGTAATAGTTGGTCACCACATTGCTTCTGGGGGACCCTGCATTCCTAGTTGCAGTGTTGCCTGAGGGGGACCCTGCTAGCACGCCTTTTCTCCTATTCCTTGGCCTGTTGCACTTCGTTGTACACCATAGGTTTAACTATGTCAGCCAATTGTTGGGAGACTTGGTACATGATATCGTGAATCCACATGTCTATCTGCTGCCGAATGAACGATGTAGTCATTACTATGGGTCCTTCTTCAATTGGCTGCGATTGGTCATGAGGTTCCACATCAACTGGCTGAGTCGATGCCCTCGACGTGCCTGCCGTTTCAGTGTTTTTGGCCTTCACCGAACCTGTTTTTTGGACGCAGAGTTTGGTTCCATGCTCGGGCTTTGACCAGAACGTAAGTACATACGCCAATGATAATCCAGGCTAGGCGAACTAAACTTGGAGGTCTGTTTGCCTGTGTCTGTCCCACCGGGCGTGCCAATTTTTTGTCGTCAAATGCTTAAGTCCTAGCCGTAGAATCGACCAGAGGTTTGTACAATCTATGATTCCTCTTTCTTCAAGTGATTGCGTAGAGGAAGGAACTCTGTTCCTTGACTATGGGTTCCCTAAATCCTCCAAAGAGTGTTAGGTTAGGTGTCAGAGGGACGTGTGGCTTGGATTATCTACGAAACCAAGAAAACATAAAGAGAAAGTGATAAAGCGAAGATAAAATAAGTAAAAGACTTGTGTATTGATTGATGTGTGTCTTTGAACTGTACAAATACTCCTATATATGTATATATATACATGATCCTTGGTTGGCCACTACTCGAGCCTACATCTGCCCACCGTTGGATTAATTATGATCAACGATTCTAACTAGGCCTAGTCCCTAGAAACTCGGAGTCCACTCCTCCACGATCTCACTAGCACGGTTAGTGGGGTAAAACTCTCGTCGCTTCGCTTTCCTCATGGTCTTATGTTCCTTGATCTTAACCACTCCAACGTGATGTGTCTTCGTGCACTGCATACCTGTGCTCCAAGCAAGAATTTTCTGCCTCGGCCGCAGCCTTCTTCGGCCACGCTCTGCTTACGGCCTTCGGTCGTTGGTACCTCAGCTTGGTCATTATGTGGTCGAGGCACCCTCCCACCGAGTCTTGTAGCTCCTTCGGGTTCTCGTATATCATACCTCTGCCTGCTTAACCCGAATATGTCGTGGCTGGTACTGCCCTATTACTCTTATGGTCGCCTCAGCACCTGTTTTGCCCCTTTTTTCCCTCGGCCAACAACATTATTTTATTTTTGGTGTTAACACTTTCTTTTCACGAGTGAGGTTCAAACTTGAAACCCTCCATTATTTTTATATAACTTTATCAAATTAGATTATTGATTGCTCTGCATTATATGTATAGTTTGACTAGTTTTTAATTAGTTTTTCTTAAGTTTTTCTCAATCAAAGTGAGTTTTAGAATCATAATAGTTTGATTTTTGTTATTAGTTTTTAATTGAGTTCGTTTGTCGATTTTTACCTGAAGCTCGCCTGGTGATGGATCTGGCTCGCCAGGCAATGAGGAAGTTGTTGTCGGAGTCGACCTAAAGCTCGCCTGGCGATGGGACAGTCTTGCCAGATGATGAGGAAGCAATTTTTAGTGTTGGTTCTTACCTGCAGCTCGGCAAGCGATGAGGCAATCTCGCCAGGCGATGCTGAAGCACTTTTCAGTGATTTTCCTGCAGCTCGCTAGGCGATGGTCAAGCAGTTTTTAGTCTTCAATGTTTTGCCTGCAGCTTTCCAGGCGATGAGTCACTCAACTTCTATTTAAGCCTATAACTCGAATTTTAGGTCATTCTGATTATTGGAAACAGTCTCGTTTTGCGCTCTAAAGTCTATGACGATAAGAATCGACAAACGGCTTACCGTCATCGGAGCATCAAAGTTGTCAGCTTCTCCTTCTAGTTTGATCTTTTTTTTCGTTATTTCTATTTCTATGTGTAGCTAAACTTCCTATTGTTGGGGATGAGTAACGATTCATGAATCTCTTATATTGTTGAATCAAACCTCTATTATTGAATGAATGTTATGATTTTTATGTTTCAATCTCTGTCCTTAATGCTTTCTAGGATTTATCACTCTTAGGATGATGAATGATATGTGATTGTGAACGGAAATTTGAATTACATATGCTTGAGAATTGAAATTTGTTTATCTCTAGTCTAGGAATAGTCATTGATATTCAGAATCAAAGGTAATTGTTGTTACTACTGCTTATTTCTTTTTAAGGTCACCTAAGGAATTAGAAATTTTTATTAAAAATAAAGGTTCTTTTACCAAAGGAATTTGAATTAGAATAATTATAACAATTTGATCATAGCTCATAAAATAAGTTCAATAACACGTTTGATTCGTTAGATATAAGAGTGAAGTAAATTGAAGCTCATCCCCAATTAATTCATACAAATTCACAATTGTGTTCTTGTTATCCTGAAAGTTAAAATCATAAAAAAAAATTACAACTTTTCAATTTAATTCTTGTCAAACAAATCCAAATTAGTCCCTTTTTAATTTAGAAGTTAAATTGTTAAATTGATAATTAACCGCAGTCCCTGAGTTCGACACTCAGTCTTTCCATACTACTACTTGCAATGATTTGGTATACTTGCCGCGATCCCATCAATTATAAATCATTATTTAAACCAAGTATCCTCTGCGCGCAACTGCAGAGACTAATCCCTCGAGCCGGGTAGGACCACAATGGGCGGCAAAACTCCCCTTCCGGAGATTTAACACTGTTGCATGCCCAAAACTGGATTCGAACCCAGGACCTTGATTAAGCAGGAAGAGACCCCTCCTGTAACACCCCCTCTCTACATAAGCTACTATTTACATGATTTAAAAAAAAAAACAGAGTGCGCAAAAACTCTTAGTGAGACCACCCGAGGGTGCCACATTTAAATACCATAGACAAAACTCCAAAATATTGGTCAAATAAACTCCAACACAATTAATTAAAATAACTTCAGTAAATGATACATAGCACCAACAATGTCCGAGGACAAAATACTACAGCAGTGGAATTAGCAGCTTAACAGCTTAGTTCAGAATATAACGGAATTAACAAGCTAAACATCCCCCCCCCCCCGGTGCTACGTATCAGAGCCGACTCGACCATACTAGAAGAAGAATCTCTAGCCACCTTCAGTCACCGTCACCTGCAGGTTGCCGACATACGAGGCAACACGACGCAGTAGGGTGAGTCTCAATGCATAGGTAATAATAGATAAAACAAGAAACACAGTATAATAGGCACACCAGGAATACCGTCAATTTACTACACCAATAATACAGTTACACCAAATCCAGTTACGCCGAATACTGTTACACCGAATACCGTCACCCCAAATACAGTTACACCCAGAATACAGTTACACCATTAGTTTAAGGAAACGCAATCAAACACAGGACGTGTATGCAATGTATGAAATGCAACCCAAAACTCCACTGGGCATATGCATGTGGATCCATCACCAAAATTGCCTTGAGGGCATTCACCAAACACCAAACTATTTTAGGAGGCCGAGGCCTATTCACCAGTAATGCATATGATCATGCGACACCATGACTATGCACCATGACACCAAAACACCAAATGACGTATTTATATTGCTCACCAATAATTTATATACTCACCAATCATCAAGATATATTCACCATTAATATGCATCATAAGCATCACAATCACATCACGACATCGTCATAAACATCACCTTTACATTATTAGCAACAACGCATTTAAATCCAGAAGGGAACGTCACACTTATAATTTAGGAGGAAACATCACCTTTAAGTTCGAGAAAACACACATTTAGAAGTGATTAACAACACATTTAAAATTTAAAAAAAGAACCACCACCTTTACAATTGGGAAAAACAACACATAATTTTCAAGGAAGACAGCAGCTCATGTTTCAATAACAAAACGTCATTTTCAAATGAAAACAGCGGCTTATATTTCATTAACAAAACAAAAACAGCACCCATTTTAATTGGAAAACAGCAACACTTTGACGACAAAACAGCACCTATTTAATTGGAAAAACAGCAACACTTGACGACAAAAACAGCACCTATTTAATTGGAAAAACAGCAACACTTTGACGACAAAAACAGCACCTATTTAATTGGAAAAACAGCAACATTTTGACAGCAAAAACAGCACCCATTTTAATTTATAAAATAGCGAAACAGCAACATATACCTTTTATAAAACCAAAACAGCAACACCTATATTTTATAAAATGGCAATAGCATATATACTTTTCATAAAACCAAGACAAACAGCAACATATACATTTTCTAAAACACCTACAGCACTTATACGTTTCATAAAACACAAAAACAGCAATATACACATTTTATGAAACAATTACAGCACATACCTATTTTATAAAACAGCACAAACAGCACTATACGTATATTTTATAAAATAGCAATACAATTATATCAATTTAACAACCAAAGATCTCCACATCAATTAACACCTACTACACCCCACATTGTGTTAAATTCCCGTAGCTCACCTTAACACCAACAATCACGGGTTTATAATTTAAATATTCGCATAACAATTCCATTCAGCCGCATATATATCAAACGATCACCCAATCATTCAAATATTTCATGAACCAATTTAAACAACTACTCCTAACACCTAGTGCCCATGATTTCGTGGTTTATAAATTATTAACTATGAACGAGAGCCCCCTTACCTTATTAGATGAGCTTTAATCCCCTAGATCAAGTACCCAAATTCGTAGCCCTCCTCTCCTCTTCCTTAGGCACCAACTCAATTCTTCTTCTTTCCTTGAACCTTCACGCCCTTTCTCTTCTTTTCCCTCTTGCTTGTGCGCCACTCCTCTTCTTCTCTCCTAGGGTTTGGCCGCGCCTCTCATTCTCCAAGGCTCTCTCAATTCTCTTCTTTTTTCTAAAATTTGCTAATGATCACTAAACCCTAGGATTAGCTCTCATACGCACCTAACTCATGGATCATGGGTCATGGGCTTTCTTCCATCACTTAAGCCCTAATTAAATAATTAAGCACCACCACTCCCTAATTAATTAAAACCACCCCATATTATTATTATTATTATTATTTCTATCACCCACATCCTATTTAATTAATTAAATAAATACTAAATAAATATTTAATTAATTTTGGGGTGTTACAACTCTCCCCCACTTAAGACATTTTCGTCCTCGAAAATTGAGCTATTATGGACATGCAAAGCTTAACACTCATCACAACAAACATTAACTTCTAGCAGAGCGCCCTAAACGAAACACGTACCTCTAAATGCAATCATCACTCCTCCGAAGTCTCCGAACCTGCCAGGACAAACACTCTCCCGCTAGACCTCTCCTTCTTCGGCTTTGGACACTTGGTACTAATGTGCCCCATTTCCCCACAGTTGTAGCAGACCACGTCTTGCTTCTCACACTTAGCAGCTACATGACCTTCCTTCCCACACTTGAAGCACTTGTAGACCATGCAATCTGGACTCTTATGTCCCGGCTTACCACACTTGTGACACACAATGCCCGCAGTAGCGTCTCCCCCACTTGGCTTCCTGCCCGAACTCTCCTCTCCCTTGCCCTTACCACCTGAAACATCATAGGGCTTTCCCCTAAACTGAGAATTTCTCTTCTCCTTCACAGCCTTGTAAGCAGCAGAACTGTCTTCCTCATAGATCCTACACTTATCAACCAATCTAGCGAAGACCCGAATCTCTTGATATCCAATTGCTTTCTTTATATCAGGATGCAGACCACTCTCGAATTTGACACATTTTGAAAATTCAGAATTGGCATCATTAGCATAATAAGGACAGAATTGGGCCAGCTCCTCAAACTTGGCGGCATAATCAGCCACAGTCTTGTCTCCCTGCTTCAGCTCTAAAAACTCCACTTCTTTCTTGGCTCGCACATCCTCAGGGTAGTACTTTCTCTTGAACTCTCTTGTGAAAACCTCCCAAGTCACTTCCTCACCAGCATCTCTTAACCTTCGCAACATTCCCATCCACGAGTCTTCAGCTTCCTCCGTTAACATATGAGTCCCAAACTTCACTTTCTGAGCTGGAGTACACTCCATGACACGAAAGACCCGCTCTATCTCCTTCAGCCATGACAACGCTCCATCCGGGTTGTACCGACCCTTAAAGGTGGGTGGGTTCTCTCTCTGGAATGTAGCCAAATTGCGCGTCCCGTCATTAACAACACCGGGTATATTACCCATAACCCCGGCTATAGCCTGCAAGGCAGCAGCAAGTGCAGCATCGTCCCGTCTGGCCATTTTAGCACTGCAACAGAAAACAGAATTCAGACACGAGTAACAAACTCAATGTTACTCAACACGACGACTCGACTACCGGCCGGACAGACCGAACAGCTCCGATACCACTAATGTAACACCCCCTCTCTACATAAGCTACTATTTACATGATTTTAAAAAAAAAACAGAGTGCGCAAAAACTCTTAGTGAGACCACCCGAGGGTGCCACATTTAAATACCATAGACAAAACTCCAAAATATTGGTCAAATAAACTCCAACACAATTAATTAAAATAACTTCAGTAAATGATACATAGCACCAACAATGTCCGAGGACAAAATACTACAGCAGTGGAATTAGCAGCTTAACAGCTTAGTTCAGAATATAACGGAATTAACAAGCTAAACATCCCCCCCGGTGCTACGTATCAGAGCCGACTCGACCATACTAGAAGAAGAATCTCTAGCCACCTTCAGTCACCGTCACCTGCAGGTTGCCGACATACGAGGCAACACGACGCAGTAGGGTGAGTCTCAATGCATAGGTAATAATAGATAAAACAAGAAACACAGTATAATAGGCACACCAGGAATACCGTCAATTTACTACACCAATAATACAGTTACACCAAATCCAGTTACGCCGAATACTGTTACACCGAGTACCGTCACACCAAATACAGTTACACCCAGAATACAGTTACACCATTAGTTTAAGGAAACGCAATCAAACACAGGACGTGTATGCAATGTATGAAATGCAACCCAAAACTCCACTGGGCATATGCATGTGGATCCATCACCAAAATTGCCTTGAGGGCATTCACCAAACACCAAACTATTTTAGGAGGCCGAGGCCTATTCACCAGTAATGCATATGATCATGCGACACCATGACTATGCACCATGACACCAAAACACCAAATGACGTATTTATATTGCTCACCAATAATTTATATACTCACCAATCATCAAGATATATTCACCATTAATATGCATCATAAGCATCACAATCACATCACGACATCGTCATAAACATCACCTTTACATTATTAGCAACAACGCATTTAAATCCAGAAGGGAACGTCACACTTATAATTTAGGAGGAAACATCACCTTTAAGTTCGAGAAAACACACATTTAGAAGTGATTAACAACACATTTAAAATTTAAAAAAAGAACCACCACCTTTACAATTGGGAAAAACAACACATAATTTTCAAGGAAGACAGCAGCTCATGTTTCAATAACAAAACGTCATTTTCAAATGAAAACAGCGGCTTATATTTCATTAACAAAACAAAAACAGCACCCATTTTAATTGGAAAACAGCAACACTTTGACGACAAAACAACACCTATTTAATTGGAAAAACAGCAACACTTGACGACAAAAACAGCACCTATTTAATTGGAAAAACAGCAACACTTTGACGACAAAAACAGCACCTATTTAATTGGAAAAACAGCAACATTTTGACAGCAAAAACAGCACCCATTTTAATTTATAAAATAGCGAAACAGCAACATATACCTTTTATAAAACCAAAACAGCAACACCTATATTTTATAAAATGGCAACAGCATATATACTTTTCATAAAAACAAGACAAACAGCAACATATACATTTTCTAAAACACCTACAGCACTTATACGTTTCATAAAACACAAAAACAGCAATATACACATTTTATGAAACAATTACAGCACATACCTATTTTATAAAACAGCACAAACAGCACTATACGTATATTTTATAAAATAGCAATACAATTATATCAATTTAACAACCAAAGATCTCCACATCAATTAACACCTACTACACCCCACATTGTGTTAAATTCCCGTAGCTCACCTTAACACCAACAATCACGGGTTTATAATTTAAATATTCGCATAACAATTCCATTCAGCCGCATATATATCAAACGATCACCCAATCATTCAAATATTTCATGAACCAATTTAAACAACTACTCCTAACACCTAGTCCCCATGATTTCGTGGTTTATAAATTATTAACTATGAACGAGAGCCCCCTTACCTTATTAGATGAGCTTTAATCCCCTAGATCAAGTACCCAAATTCGTAGCCCTCCTCTCCTCTTCCTTAGGCACCAACTCAATTCTTCTTCTCTCCTTGAACCTTCACGCCCTTTCTCTTCTTTTCCCTCTTGCTTGTGCGCCACTCCTCTTCTTCTCTCCTAGGGTTTGGCCGCGCCTCTCACTCTCCAAGGCTCTCTCAATTCTCTTCTTTTTTCTAAAATTTGCTAATGATCACTAAACCCTAGGATTAGCTCTCATACGCACCTAACTCATGGATCATGGGTCATGGGCTTTCTTCCATCACTTAAGCCCTAATTAAATAATTAAGCACCACCACTCCCTAATTAATTAAAACCACCCCATATTATTATTATTATTATTATTTCTATCACCCACATCCTATTTAATTAATTAAATAAATTCTAAATAAATATTTAACTAATTTTGGGGTGTTACACCTCCCATTTCATCCAAGTGCTCTTGGGTGTGTGTAAATGGTAGCTGTTAACATACTCCCACTTAAAATTTAGGTGTATGTTAGAACTCTACACACGTTCTTTTTTTGGTATACAAGACCATCCCAAACAATTTGGAGGCCCTTTTCAAATTTTAAAAATTTGGTCCCTAATTATAGTTTTATCGAATGAATCACCAAAACCTCAAACCACTTTATTTCAATTTTAAATATGTTCTGTACCTTGTAGTGTTGGGTGGACTGCAGTTGGTAGGTCACCTGCTGCCTGGCCAGAGGTAAATGCGAGTCCGGGAGGGGAACCTGCGAAGCCACTCCGACGCTCAAGTCAGTATTGAGAATAGGTGAGTGATTTAGCTAGGAATGAGAATCTACCTCTTTATGGCAATGTGAGCCAATATTTATAGGGAGTCGTGCCCATTATGAGCCGTCGGATTGATAGAGCTGATCTAAGCCATCCAAGTATGAGAGTCATAATTGGGCTTGCATATAGTGGATGTGGATCAATAGTGATTGGGCCAATCCATGTCCAATTGCTGAATGGGCCTCTTGGTCCAGTCCAGAACAGTTGCCCCCCAAGCCGAGATTATTCCGAAGAATGGTCTTCGCTTGAAGGATTTCGTCGATCTTCCCTCTTGGATGGTGCCTTCGTGTAAAGCATGTTTTGGCGCCCTCTAGGGCGCCTGGGTGCCGTCCTGGAGGTGCTTGGTGCCATCCTGCAAAACGTGTGTTGGCCCCCTCTAGGACGCCTGGGTGCCGGCCTGGAGGTACTTGGTGCTGTCCTGCAAAACGTGTTTTGGGGGCCTCTAGGGCGCCTGGGTGCCAGCCTGGAGGTGCTTGGTGCCATCCTACAAAACGTGTTTTGGCGCCCTCTAGGACGCATGGGTGCCGGCCTAGAGGTACTTGGTGTCGTCCTGCAAAACGTGTTTTGGCGCCCTCTAGGGCGCCTGGGTGCCGGTCTGGAGGACTGGGTGCCGGCCTGCGTGGAGACATTTTGGAGCCCTCTAGGGTGCCTGGGTGCCGGTCTGAATGATTGGGTGTCGGCCTGCGTGGAAACATTTTGGCGCCCTCTAGGGCACCTAGGTGACGGTCTGGATGACTGGGTGTCGGCCTGCTTGGCGACATTTTGGCGCCCTCTAGGGCGCCTGGGTTTCGTCTTGGAGGTTGCTGCGTGCCTGCCCTCAACACAATTTTGGGCGCCCTCTAGGGCACCTGGGTGCCGTCTTGGAGGCGCTGCGTGGCTGCCCTCAACACAATTTTTGGCGCCCTCTAGGGCGCCTGGGTGCCGTCTTGGAGGCGCTGCGTGCCTGCCCTCAACACAATTTTTGGCGCCCTCTAGGGCGCCTGGGTGCCGTCTTGGAGGCGCTGCGTGCCTGCCCTTAACACAATTATTGGCGCCCTCTAGGGCGCCTGGGTGCCTTCTTGGAAGCGCTGGGTGCCTGCCTTCAACACAAATTTTGGCGCCCTCTAGGGCGCCTGGGTGCCGGTTTGGATCATGACTTGGCGCCCACCTAGGTGCCCTCTTGGGTGCCGGTTTGCGCTATGTTTTGCTGATCATTTCTTCGTTGAATTTTAAGGGCTTGCTTGTCATCGAAGGAGAATTGTCTCTTCTCTGTTCTTGCCATTATCCCACGAATCTTTTTGCTACTTTTTTTTACTAAGGTAAACTTTCCTGACCTTCAGTTTTTGTTTTTAGCTTTCTTGTTTTCGAAAGTGTCTTGTTTCGTTGGAGTCCTTGGATGACCTCAGGAGAGGGGGTTGCCAACAAGTTTTGCCTATCTTGTAATCGCTTGTTCTGCCCCCTATCCTGCAGGTTTTTGGCGAGAACGATGGAGACCGCCCGGACGTATAGGTCGTATCCGGGTCCAATTCCTACTATCCGGCAGGCTGGTTATCCTGTAGGGGGAGGACCGTCTGTGGTACGTGATGATATTGTGCCTTTAGAGGAGGTGGGCGTGCCAGGCTTCGTTGTGGCCTCCTCCTCTAATGATGATGATGATGAGCTTTTATCTGAGTTCGAAGTGGTGGAGATTGATGGAATTAATTATGACTGGGTTGCCTGTACCGTTTGATCTACTAGGAGTTTCTACCTGCAGGGGAAGGAGCCCCCCGCTATATCCAAGAGGCACTTGGAGATGACTGGCGGGTTGAGGTGGTTGATTCAAATGACATGATCTGTAGGATTCCTGATGGTAGGAAATTCCTGATGTTCCTTAGTGTTATTCATAAAATAGGGGTTTCTCCCTTCTTTACATCATTTCAGCTGGGAGTTTTAAACCACCTTTAGATAGCTCCGTCTCAACTCCATCCAAATTCGTGGTGCTTCGTGAAGTGTTTTGAGTTGGTGATGAAAGTCTTGAAAAGGAAGTGCAATTTAAGGGTCTTCTTTACCATTCATTATGAGTTTGTATGCTTGAAGTGTCGGTCAACTTGTGCTTTCTTTCAAATACATTCAGATAGTCAGCATGATTGGACGTATAAGTATTTTTGCCTCGTCTCTTTGAGTTAGGAAGCTGTTAACAGTATAGGTTTCTTTGATGAACAAGGGTGTTTGGATGGTGTAATGCTGATGAATTAGGAAGCTGTTGACAGTATGGTGTATTTTTGCTTCGTCTAGTTAGGAAGCTGTTGAATTATCTGCGTCTGAGCTGAGGACATTGAGTACGCTCAAGGGAATCGTCAGTCGTTTAACCAGTGCGCAAAAAAAGATTCTGTGTAGTGAGATGTCTAAGGCTTCAACTATTGACGAAGCTATTGAGCTCTTAGGTTGTTTATTAGGTTTTTTGAATATTCATTTTCTTCTTCGCATTATCCTTCTTTTTTGTCGCTGACCTTTTTTTTTATTGTTGCCTTGCAGATAAGATGGCCGCCCCACTTTCCTTTGATGAAGTGGCTTCTTGGGCGGGGAGGAGGAAGCCTTTAAGTGCAGAGCTTAATGAGGAAAGCAGTCTTGTTCCCACCATACCTGTTGCTGCCCGTCCCTCCACGGGATCTCGCCTTAGTCTGGGAGCACCTAGCTGGGCTGGGAAAGATCTCTCTGGAGTGCCCAAGATTTCGATCGATGTTCATGACAAAGGAGTTTGTGGGGAAGGGGTTTCTACCGCCCTGGGAGTGCAAAGTAAGTCTAAGCGTAAGAAAGGTTGCGCCAAGCGCCCTCCTGCTGTTTATTGTTCTTCCCCTGTTAGGTGTCCCCCTCCTGTGGCTGATTATGGGGCCAAAATCAGCTTCTCTGCTGATGAGCGTGATCATTTTTGGGAGCACCCTTTCGAGCTTGTCATGCGCATGGTCAAGGTTGGGTCTAGTCTGTACGCGAAGTGGGGGTCTGAGAGGGGGCTTGGTTCTGGATCAGGTAGGGTAGCCTTTTTTTTACATTTCTGTTTGGGTGGCCTTACGTAGAGGTGAGCGAGGAGAGAGACCACCTCATCGTGGACAAGAACAGGCTTCAGATGTAGCTACATGGAGCCCTAGAATCCGCTTGCCGAGCCAACGAGTCTGCTCGCCATCACCAGAAAGACAGAGAGGAGGCCTATGCTGAGAGGGACGGGTACATGAAGAGAGTGGAGGAGCTCCGAGTTCGGCTCGAAAGTGTTCAGTCTAAACTAGAAAGTGCGGAGAAACTAAAAGATGAAGCTGAGGAGAAGGTGCAGATGGTGGCCGGCACCGTTGTGGACTTTTCCTATACTGCTTATGACGAGGCTTTGAGTCATGTTCAGTGTCTGTATTCGGATGCTGTTTTAGAGCCAAGCGTTCTTCATTTTGATCACGAGGTTGACTTCGATGTCATTGCCCCCTGATCGTTTCTTTCAGTTCATTTGTTTTTTGCTATGTAATTTGTCTTTGTCTTGTTGGATTTCTTTCTATATTTCGCTTTAAGGGGTCGTACCGTCTCCAGGATGACCATCTATGTTACATTTAGACTTATCCATGTTTAATTTTTTCTCTGGCTTGTTTCTTATCTTTATGACTGGTGTATGTTGGATTGCATCGGGCGTAAGTCGTGCCTTGCGCATCCGGATGTTCAATACCATATCGCCTCGTGGTCAGGCTTACTCTGGGGGTAGTTTATCAGAACTCGGTCTGATTCTGACTCGCCCATCAGTGGTTGCGACACGTTTTAAGTCGCTTCGATAAAGGAGTAGGTCGACTCGAGCCTCGGTTTGTAGGGTAGCGCAAACGATCTCAGCGTCGATCTCATGTCGCCCCTTTTTACCGTCGGGCTTTCACATTAGTTGCTTGGTCCCCCGTTGCTGGTGTCAGGACCTGGCTTTCTATCCTGCAAGTAACAACAAGTATTGCAAAACGATATCTTGAATCATTAGGAAAAAATTTCATTCATTCACGCATATTAATGGTTCATACTATTACATTGATGTTTCGTTCATACAACAAATTTCCTTAGTTTATCAGCGTTCCAAGTTCTAGGTATTGGTTCCTTGCTCAAAGTTTCCGGCTTAAAAGCTCCATTTCCGGTTTCTGCAATTATTCTGTATGGACCTTCCTACTTAGGGGCTAACTTTCCTTTGAATGCATTCTTCAAACCTACGTCTGCCCTTCGTAGGACTAGGTCTCCCACCTCGAAGGTTCTAGGGACCACCTTGGCATTAAACCTTGCACCCATCCTTTGCTTGATCACCATGTCCTCCAGTGCTGCTTGATTTCTAAATTCCTCTATGAAGTCCAACTCCTCTCGGAGTCTTTGCCCATTGGCTTCTGGAGGGTTTGGGTGCTTGGTCCTCCAATTTAACTCTCCGATTTCGACGGGTATTACTGCTTCTGTTCCTTATGCCATCCGGAAAGGTGACTCTCCAACTGATGAGTGCGGGGTAGTTCTGTAGGCCCACAAGACATAGGGTAGTTCTTCCGGCCAGCAGCCCTTTGCTTCGTCAAGTCTCCTCCGTAATCCTCTCAAAATTACTTTGTTGGTTGCCTCTGCTTATCCGTTAGTCTGATGGTGTTCCACCGATGTGAAGCGGTGTTTGATGCCCAAGTCGGCCATTAGTTGCCTAAACCCTTTGTCTGTAAACTGTGTGCCATTGTCGGTGATGACTACCTCCGGTATGCCGAATCTGGTCATGATATTTCTCTTAAAGAGCGAAAGAATAACAAAAGGAAAAGAAGAGAAAAATCAAACAGAAAAGGCATCCCACCAAAGTCAATCATTGCATTCATGTGCACCCCAAACATCCAAGTGCACGCATTTCATGCACCATCCAAGAGAAAAGTTACTTCGGACCAGAGAATCCCAAAAATCTCATTTTTAGAAAATCATCAACCCCGAGTTAGTAAACTCCATCAACCCCGAGTTAGTAAACTCCCTCAACACAGAGTTAGTGAACTCCCACAGAGTTAGTGAACTCCCACCGAGTTAGTGAACTCCTTCCACAGATCACAACATTGTGTACGAGCACGCAATGGATCCATCAGACTTCGTCAAGTCCTTCGGATTAGTTGTGTCAGCCTAAGGCATAGCGTAAATCCATTGATCAAATCAGTTCCGGACCTGATGTTGATCGGTCGCTCGAAAAGGCCACCCCCCCCCCCCCCCAGAGCTCGGACTCGACAAGAGTCCGTTAAAAGGTTTTAGGCAGCCTCCGAATTCCCAATTTACCGCTTTCTGCACGCCAAGTGCCCGTTTTACTTTTCTGTCTGCACGCAAGTGCCCATTTTACCTTTTCTGTCTGCACGTCAGTGTTCATTTACTGTTTTTGCATCGACACGAAAGTGTCCATCTTTCCAAACACAAAAAAAGAGAAATTCGGGTTTCTCCAAATGGACAAAATTGGTATAATTTCTGAATTCTTTATTTCTATTTTACCTTCGAAATATGCCTCGCGCAATTCATATTTCTTGGTAAAATTTAAATAAAGAGGGGCAGCTGTCATACCCCAATTTTGTCCGGCTAATTCAAAGTTTATCAAAAAATAAAAAGTATTACTTGTCTGCTTTTTAAGATTTTTATCGGTGGGACGAGTCATTTGGTGCTCGTTAACAGTTTTGCGTCATTTTTATTATTATTAGTAAAACTTATTTACTTTTATTGCAAATAAAAAAAAAGAATTAAAATGTTTTTATATAGAATTAAAAATCAAAGTTACAAATATACATTGAATTTAAATTGTAAATCAGAATTAAAAATAATATGGTGTCATTTGATGCCATTATTGTATTTTTAGAAGTAGAAATAAGTCCTTTTAGGTATTTCTTGCTTTTTCTATTTTTTGACCAAAGTTAAAGTGTAGCCTGCTCCACGCCACTGCCTGCTGTTTGCTATCAGCAGTGTACCTTTCTCCATTCTTTTACACAAACACACCCCCATACGCATAGAAACATAAAATGCACACCAGTTTTCTGCTTCCCTTGGACAGCTTTGAACACACTAGTTTCTTTGTTTCCCTCTCACAGCCTTACACAACATACCACAAACATCATTCCTCCCCTCTATAAAAGGGTCGATGGTCAGCACTACAAAAAAAGAAAAAGAAAAAGGAGTAGAAAATCAGAAAGGGAAATAAGAAAGGAAAGAGGGGGAACGATTTCAGGCAAGCACAGAGAGAGAAGAATAAAACTGTTGAAAAAATGTAAAGAGAAGAAGAAAAATCAAAGAAAACTTGATGAGAGAGATTCTGAAATCAGAAAATAAATAGAGAAGAAAACTCATCCCACACAACAACACCACCACCAAACAGCCGCCATGGCTCCTCTCTCCCACAGCCAGCCACCACCAACAGAACCACCGCCACCCTCACGGTCGAACCACCACCCACTCTCCCTCTCTTTCGCGCCACCCCCCTCCTCTTCGTGCACCACCACGCCTCTTCTCTCTCCTCACCACAAAACGCCCCTTCCTCACCGTGCACCACCAAAAAACGACCACCACCACCAGCCACCAAAACCCACCAAACGACCACCACTCACGAACCACTGTCAGATCCCCCTCCCATCGCGAAGCCAACCCAGATCGGGACAAAAACACCGCCAGCGACCGTGAGAAGAAGAAAGATCGCGAGAGGAAAGAGGCGAAGTCACGGGTGAGGGAGAGAAGAAAATGAAATCGGTTTGGTGAGGAGAGGAGAGGATGGTACGATTAGAACAATGAGAAGGAGAGGGAGTGAGAGATGGAAAAAGGAAGAAAACAGAGAGAATGAAAAAAATGAAAATTGGGTTAGAAGGAGAAGAGAGATACGGCGCTGAGAGAGAGGAAAGTTTAGAAATTAGGCTTATTTTTGTTCCAGCTTTACACATGTAGGCTTTAGTTAATATTAATGTTATTCTGCAAAATACCTGATTGCCAACCACACCCCCATGATTCGGGTATACCCCTTTTATCACTTAAAGCCCAGTTCGCAGAGTCCAAACAACACAAGGCTGGGTCGCTTTTTGCACCCCCTTGTTTTACTTCACGCACCTCCCTGAAGCCCATCAAAAATGAAAAACGTGGGCCAGCTCGCTAAGGATAGATGGGCTGCTGTTTACACCCCAATTTTCATGATACAACCCCTACAGCTGTTTACACCCCAATTTTCATGATACAACCCCTACAGCTTATTGCACCCCTAGTTTACTGATACAACCCCTACAGTTATTTTACACCCCTATTTACTCATTCCACCCCCCTTTTGTTATTTTACACCCCTGTTTTACTCACATACAACCCCATTTTGCTTTTTTTTATTTTATTTTCTTAAAAGCCCATATTGCTATTCACACCCTTTGTTTTACTTCAACATCCCCCTCATCATTCTTGCATTCTTCTCAAAGACTCATCTCCAAGTCTCTAAAACCAAGCTCAAGGTTGAAGCTTAAAGAGTAAATTCAAGTGGTTTAGCACTCACCCATCTTATCTCTTGCTTATTTAGCTTGGAGTTAAGGTATATTCTTGAATCTTAGCATCATCATCAAAGTTTTAGCATCAAAAATATAGATCGTCAATTTGTTTTTGCATACTAAGCATTTCATTACATTTAGAGTTACATCTTACGTAAATATGTTAGTATAATTGTTGTTGTTGAAGGAAAAATGCATCCCAATCATTAATATTTTGGATCCCGGCTACTCTTTTGAATTCATTTGTGCCTATCACTTCCTTGTCTACTCTCATGTGGAATTATCAATACTCAGATAGGCCCATCCCATACATTGCATCTTCCACTAGATGTGCATTTAGATTCCCTTGCGTTTTGTAGAAATATTTGAGTATGGTTCTCGCCTAGCATCTTCCACTAGATGTGCATTTAGGTTCAATCTTGCCCACTCTTGTATTTTTGCTTAATGCCCAATTCAAGTTCCTTCTTTGCCTATTTGTGTGTTGTGGTCTAATATGTGTAGTCTAGGCTAATATTTCCTCAAGAATTCAAACGAGATTGTTGTTTGCCTAAGGATTCGATTTGCACTCATTACTTTCTTTTCTAAAGGGCCTAGCATGAAAATGGTGACTAGCGACGATCACCCATAACCTTTGTTAGTTTGATTGTCCTAAGAGCCTAAGTTTCAAAAAGATGTTTTCATATGCATGAGCTACTAGTGATAATCACCCATAACCTTTGTTAGTTTGATTATCATGAATGCTTTCAATTTCCAAAAATATTTTCTTAAGCATCAAAAGTCATAGCAAGTGTTAATGATGACCACCCATAACCTTTGTTAGTTTGGTCATCATGAAGGCTTTCATTTTTCAAAAGAGATTTTTACATGCACTTAAAGGGGTTTTAGTAATGATCACCCATAACCTTTGTTAGTTTGATCATTATGAACCCCCTTCACTTTTCAAAATCAAAACAAAAAGACTTTCATTTTCAAGGCTCTAGAACTACGTCGCTTTGATTCCCATTTGGGATACGTAGGAGCGAGCCACGTCCTCGTCAAGCACAACAAACCAAAATTAATTCGATTGCGAAAGCCCTTTTTGATCATCTAAAATAAAAACCGATTATCATTAATGATCACTCGCGCCGTTGCCGTTTGGTTGATAATGATAATTTCATTTTCAAAAGAGTTAGTAGCGCGGCCACTCTAAACCGTTGTTGTTTGGTCATCGCGAATCCTCACTCCTACTGCGAAAACTCATCTAAACAGACTAAAAAACAAAAACCTTTTTAGGACAACCAAGAACTACGTAGCTTTGAATTCTCCATCGCACTAGGAGATACGTAGGAGCGAGAGGCCAACTCTCGTCAAGCGCCAAAAATAAAAATTTTCATTAAGTCTTCTCACTCCCTTTTCAATAAAGAGGCAAAATAAAAGCATTTTCAAATCAACACTTCAAACCACACATTTAATTAAAGGTTCCCTTTCGGTAGAAAGGAGGTACGGGGTGCTAATACCTTCCCCATGCCTAACCGACCCCCGAACCCATATCTCTAGTTTTCGAAAGACCATCCGCCTTGTCTAAAAGACCTTTTTTCAATGTTTTGGTCTTAAAATTAAAATATTGGTGGCGGCTCCATACCTTTTCCACGTTGTACAATGAGAAGTCCGAACCGGATTTTTTGGGGTGCAACAGCTGGCGACTCCGCTGGGGACCTTTTTTTTAATAATAAAAAAAAGACGAGGGTCAAGCCTAACTAATTAAGATGTGTGGTTTAATGTATTGTTGATTTGACTGATACCTTGTTTGCCTTCATTCTTTTTCCTTTCTTTCTTATCATTAATTGTAGGCATACGCATTTGTCTTCTTCTATGTTTGTTCCCTATCTCCTTTTCTTTTATTGCTTATGCTCATGCATTTCTCCCCAATTCTATCCGGATCCCCCCTTCTTGGCTCCCTTTCTTGAGGTAAGCAATGTACCTGATTGTTGTTGAAACCCCAGGCTAGCTTATTTGATATTGAACCCTAGTGTAGACGACATGTTGTTACCTTGCTTTTTCTGGACTGTTCTGGCGCCTCACTTGCAGGTGGGGTAATATGTGTCGGGTAGTTTTAAGTGGTACGCCCTTACCACACACACTCACACCCTTATGATTATGCGCTTTGAGAGAGGCCTAAAACCCAAGGTCTGACAAGACTTAGGGGAGTGGAAACGAGTAGTGACTGGCAATTGGATTGTTGTCCTTCTGACTCTCACGAAAGTTTCCGCCAGAGTATGCTCTTTCATGATGCCTCACACCAGATGGCGTTCCATCGTTGTGGGTGCTACTGTGAAAGAGAATTAGCTTTGGTAACCTGGTGAGGAAGTGACTAGAACCCACATGGGAGGAACATTTGAGTTGTCCTAGAACTTAGGTCCCCACCTTCGTAGGGCACAAGGGGCATACCAAATTGTGTGTTGCATCGTAATATAGACATGTTTTCAAAAAAGAGCAGGAGGTTTTTCAAATAAAAAGTAGAGAAAGAGCTGCCGTTGTAGCCTTTCTTCTGCCGGTCCGTACGAAGTGACATATGGCCCACTCTTTTCAAAAAAAAGAGAGAACGAGCTGCCGTTGTAGCCTTTCTCTTACTAGGGCCATATGAAACCACGTATAGCCCGCATTTTTCAAAAAAAAAAAAACAAAAAGAAATATCTTGCATCCTGCATCATTGCGTCATTTGCATTAAATAAAGTTCCCATTTTGAAAAGAATCATTCATCTTGCATTCCCTTTCATTACATAAAGATAAAACAAAAAAAACAATTATCATCTGCATAGCATAAGCATTTCATTTATAATCATGCAAAAAATCTTCGTCAAGTTCATCCAAGACGAGGCATTCATACATAAGCATTTTTCAAAAAAGACACGGTAGAACTACGTACGCTTCGATTCCTCATCACAGTGAGGATACGTAGGAGCGGGTCCGCCCCGTCAAGCATAACAAATGAAAAAAGCCATTTTGAAAAAGCATCATTCTTGCATTCAAAAATGCATTGAAATTTTGTATTTCATCTTGCACCAAAAAAAAAACAATTTTTTTTATTTTTTTATTTTTTAGAATAAGTACACTTCTCAAGTGGTCATTTTTCCATGCATTTGCATATCATGATCTGTACAATAAAGGTTTTGATGAGAGACGAGACGATTTTGCAAAATAGTCATTCCCCAAAAAAAAAAAAAAACTCAAGGTGTTCCAAAGTACCCAGTTCTCGAGTCAGCAGCTCATTCACATAACTTCAAAATTTTTGCATCTCATCCATCCCATGATAAAAGATTAAAATTGTTCATAAATTTTTGCTATCATGTGAAGCATTCTTCTAGGCATGCATGCCATGTGCAGTCGCCCCTGTCCGTGTCCGTCAGTTTCCCTGCTTTATCATCATTCCCCGTCCTAGTCTAGCCCCGCCCGTAAAGCCTAAAGTGTCGCATGCATTTGTTCAGTCATTCGTTCTTGCGCTTATGTTGTGTGCCATGTTATCTCTAGAAAGAGGCCAACTGGTTTGCCGATATCCGCTTCAGACTCAAGATTCATGGCGACCAATCAAGGAAACCTAGTGATTGAGAATCCCGACAATTCAGGTCTAGATAATCCGATTATGGAAGTCCTCAAGCAGCTAGTCCAAGGGAATCAGGCACTAGTCCAAGAGAATCAGGCGTTAAATAATAAAGTCGGGGTGATAGAAATGCAGATGGATGCGATAAGAATGCAGATGACTGAAATGATGGGCACCCTGCAAGCTTTGAAAAACGGGACCACTACCGAGGATACTGCTGTTGTAAACCCAGGTGGGGCCGCAACCATCCTTCCTACCTCGGGACCCGCTGAAGCTGTGACTGCTATTCCCCATCCGGGATCTGGGGTTAATTATGCTACTCACGCCCTGGGAGGTGCTGATCCACATGAGGTTTCTCTTTTCAATATGGATAGTGATCCTCAAGGTCACCTATTTGAGAACTCTCAACCCAGAGATCAGTTGCATGAGTTGGAAAAGCGTTTAAAAGCCATAGAGGATTCAAAGACCAAATCTAAAGACGCCCGTGATCTATGTCTTGTTCCAGACTTGGTTATTCCCCCAAAGATGAAGGTGCCAGTCTTTGACCAATATTGTGGTACCAACTGCCCAAATAGACACGTAACCATGTACGCCCGAAGGATGACCGCATACAATCACGACGACAAACTGCTCATCCATTACTTCCAGTACAGCCTAACTGGGGCATCTCTGGATTGGTACATGCAGTTGCAGCCTTCCGACATCCACAGTTGGAAGGACCTTTCTGAAGCTTTCTTAAAGGAGTACGAATACAACAAAGACATGGCTCCAGATCGGATTCAGCTGCAGTATATGAGCAAGAAAGATCATGAGTCCTTTAAGGAATATGCTCAAAGATGGAGGAGCATAGCTGCTCAGGTGAAGCCACCATTGACTGAAAAGGAGATGGTGTATATGTTTATGGAGACTCTCCCAGCTGTTTTCTATGAATGTCTGGTTGGAAGTGGGTCCTCAAGCTTCTCAGATGTGATCAAAATAGGGGCAAGACTTGAAGTCGGGATGAAGAGAGGAAGAATCCCCTGCAATCCTACTGGCGCCGACAATGCTAGTGATTTGCCTGCAAGGAAAAATGGAGAAATCAATGCTATAGTGGGACAAGGAAAGTCACGTCAGTACGACCCCATTCCTGTGTCGTACACTGATTTGTGCAGCTATCTAATCAACCATAGGTTGATCTCTCCTCGTGGGATGAAGCCAGTCCAACCTCCATTCCCAAGAAGGTATAATGCAAAGGCTACCTGTGAATTCCATTCTGGGGCAATTGGTCACTCTACTGAGAACTGTCATCCTTTGAAGCAGTCGGTTCAGGATCTTATTGATACAAAACAGTTGACCTTTGATGAGGGAGGTGAAGGACTAAACCCTTTGAGATCAGGGCTGTCAGGCCGGGATGGCAGTAGTTGAAGAGGATCGAGGTGTTGATCGTCAAGCATTTGTGTCTTCGTCATGCATTTTCACGTAGTTTTCAGTTCAATGCAAATTTTATGTAATGCAATCCTCTGGCTCTGCCCAAGGCCTTAGGATATTTCAATAAGGGCACATGTTTCCTTGTCAGCATCGTCATCTATAAAAGTTACCCTTTTCAGTCACTTTTGTTCAAGATCGTCATTGCCCCGTTTTATCATAAGTCCATCAGTGCATATTTGACTTTTAGTTCAGTCTAACGCTTTAAGTCCTCCATGCTGGGGCAAGACTGTGATCACTAATTTTCCTTGTTAATATCATATTCCTTCAGTGCAAGTCTTTCAAAAGATAATAATAAACAAGAAAATAAGCTCGCTAGGTGGAAAACCCGCAAAGGGCGGCCTAGGCAGAAAAAGCGCCCGATGGATCGAAAACCCGCAAAGGGCGGTCCAGGCAAAAGTTAGAGCATAAAAAAAGAGAAAAAATGCAAAGAAAGGAGCAAACACATATAGATAGATGAACCGTTATCTTGTTTTACAAAAATAAATAAGCCATCGGGATTTGAGATGAAGTGTGGCCACCTCCCTATACCCTCAAGAACCCAAAATCCCAGAAAGTCCCTTTCCTACCTACCTTAAGCCAAGAAAAACCAAACTCAAAAATATACCCTCTAATCGCCCTAGACAAGGATCACTTCAAATATCAAAAACAAAAATAGTGCATCAGCTCACTCGACTCAAAAGCAAAGAAAGAAGAAAAGTCCGAAAAATGAAACAAATGAGTCAAAAAAAAAATCAAAAAGACAAAAAATAATAAGTTGTGAGCTGATACATGTTGCCACAAAGCACAAGAGACCCTTGTCTCGATAAATCTTCCAACACCTGGTTCCATAAACCTTCAAACACTTCCTTTGGCCCCAACACCAAACCCCTCAGCCATTCTACCATGAGACACAAATTTGCCTTAACAAAGCCCAAATAAGCCCAATAACCATCTCCCTCATAGACCGTTAACCGTCAACTAACGCCGAACAAAACTCATCCTCCCATTAGCCTCAAACACTTCATTAAGCATAACTATCCTTCCTCCACAAAACACCACAATCCTGAAAAGTCCATTCCGATCAATGACCGATTGCTTTTGTTCTCTCAGATTCTAATCTTAGGACGAACAAGCTTATCTATGTACAATGTGTTTGCTCAAAAGAAAAAACAAACGATCAGAAAAAAGAAAGCTGATCAAGAAAGAATAAACCCTCAGAAAAAAAGAGAACTGAGGAAACAAAAACGAACAGTCAGAAAAAAGAAAGCTGACAAAATAAAAAAAAGAGGGACTTGCACTCCAAAACACACTCAAGTTGCAAGGTTTAGTGATCACCAAGTAAGGTTTCTTTCATGCCAAAAGTTGAGACATTCACAGAGAACCAAAGATTTGCACTGAGAACACCACTCAGATCTAAAAGTTGGGGTATTCTCTTCACAACCTGCCCACCCTAGTCCGGGGAGAGTCTGTTCAGTGTCCATCCATGGCCATTCATCCTTTCACCCGGTGTCAGCCATGGCACTAGTTCCTGCGTATTTGCTCTTTCACTCCGCTTCCTTTCACACTCCGGACAGGGGCAAGTCATTCATTCACAGTCGCCGAAGGCCCGAATTGGGGGCAGTCTGGCATTCATCCTAAACACTCACCTGGCGTCTGCATGTTCATGTGTTTTCACTTGGCAATGTTTCATAGAGAAAGCACAAGATTGTTATTGAAGGTTCAGTTATCATGGAATGGAGGAAAACATAAATGGGTTTGCTTGTAAATAATAACCTTGAGAACACCGCGGTTTAAATCAAAACTAGTTTTTCCAAAGAAAAAGGATGATCAAATTCACCCCCACTTTTGCATCCAAAGTCTCGCGTCTCATCATTATGAAAGTATTCACAAAAAAAGTATTTGAATACCCCAAAAAAATTTGTCATATCATGCATCAAAATACTGCATTTGCATCCTCACATAGCAAAAAGACAAATAGGAAAAATTCTTTAACCAGCTATCTCAGCACATGAGGGGGTCGCCTAAAGTTGGCCGCTTGTAGGGCTTTAGTGCTCGCCTTAACCCTTAGGGATTAGGTTGTTATCTTGTAGGGCTTTAGTGCTCGCCTTAACCCTTAGGGATTAGGTTGTTATCTTGTAGGGCTTCGGTGCTCGCCCGGATCCTTAGGGATTAGGTTGTTATTTTGTAGGGCTTCAGTGCTCGCCTGGATCCTTAGGGATTAGGTTGTTATCTTGTAGGGCTTCGGTGCTCGCCCGGATCCTTAGGGATTAGGTTGTTATCTTGTATGGGCTTCAGTGCTCGCCTGGATCCTTAGGGATTAGGTTGTTATCTTGTAGGGCTTCAGTGCTCGCCTGGATCCTTAGGGATTAGGTTGTTATCTTGTAGGGCTTCAGTGCTCGCCTGGATCCTTAGGGATTAGGTTGTTATCTTGTAGGGCTTCAGTGCTCGCCTGGATCCTTAGGGATTAGGTTGTTATCTTGTAGGGCTTCAGTGCTCGCCTGGATCCTTAGGGATTAGGTTGTTATCTTGTAGGGCTTCGGTGCTCGCCTGGACCCTTAGGGATTAGGTTGTTATCTTGTAGGGTTTTAGTGCTCGCCTGGATCCTCAGGGATTAGGTTGTTATCTTGTAGGGCTTTGGTGCTCACCTTAATCCTTGGGGATTAGGATGTTTACCTTGTAGGCACTTGAAGTGTTGATCCTTAACCAAAATAAAAAGGAAGAAAATCAAAAATAGCATCTCATAGCATCCATCATTCCATTGAAATCATCACATCACATACACTTTGCATAACATACATTCACACTCCATTTACATAGATATCTGCATTCCATAGAAAAAAGAGCAAATAAGAAAGGAGAGAAGAAAATCACAGAAGACGGAACATAAAAGAACACAACATTTTCACATCATTCATCATTCTCATATCATCCATACCAGTCATCACTCCATGGCATCAAACAGTACATTACGCCTTCAAATTCGCATCTCAGAAGAGCGAAAGAATAACAAAAGGAAAAGAAGAGAAAAATCAAACAGAAAAGGCATCCCACCAAAGTCAATCATTGCATTCATGTGCACCCCAAACATCCAAGTGCACGCATTTCATGCACCATCCAAGAGAAAAGTTACTTCGGACCAGAGAATCCCAAAAATCTCATTTTTAGAAAATCATCAACCCCGAGTTAGTAAACTCCATCAACCCTGAGTTAGTAAACTCCCTCAACACAGAGTTAGTGAACTCCCACAGAGTTAGTGAACTCCCACCGAGTTAGTGAACTCCTTCCACAGATCACAACATTGTGTACGAGCACGCAATGGATCCATCAGACTTCGTCAAGTCCTTCGGATTAGTTGTGTCAGCCTAAGGCATAGCGTAAATCCATTGATCAAATCAGTTCCGGACCTGATGTTGATCGGTCGCTCGAAAAGGCCACCCCCCCCCCCCCCCCCAGAGCTCGGACTCGACAAGAGTCCGTTAAAAGGTTTTAGGCAGCCTCCGAATTCCCAATTTACCGCTTTCTGCACGCCAAGTGCCCGTTTTACTTTTCTGTCTGCACGCAAGTGCCCATTTTACCTTTTCTGTCTGCACGTCAGTGTTCATTTACTGTTTTTGCATCGACACGAAAGTGTCCATCTTTCCAAACACAAAAAAAGAGAAATTCGGGTTTCTCCAAATGGACAAAATTGGTATAATTTCTGAATTCTTTATTTCTATTTTACCTTCGAAATATGCCTCGCGCAATTCATATTTCTTGGTAAAATTTAAATAAAGAGGGGCAGCTGTCATACCCCAATTTTGTCCGGCTAATTCAAAGTTTATCAAAAAATAAAAAGTATTACTTGTCTGCTTTTTAAGATTTTTATCGGTGGGACGAGTCATTTGGTGCTCGTTAACAGTTTTGCGTCATTTTTATTATTATTAGTAAAACTTATTTACTTTTATTGCAAATAAAAAAAAAGAATTAAAATGTTTTTATATAGAATTAAAAATCAAAGTTACAAATATACATTGAATTTAAATTGTAAATCAGAATTAAAAATAATATGGTGTCATTTGATGCCATTATTGTATTTTTAGAAGTAGAAATAAGTCCTTTTAGGTATTTCTTGCTTTTTCTATTTTTTGACCAAAGTTAAAGTGTAGCCTGCTCCACGCCACTGCCTGCTGTTTGCTATCAGCAGTGTACCTTTCTCCATTCTTTTACACAAACACACCCCCATACGCATAGAAACATAAAATGCACACCAGTTTTCTGCTTCCCTTGGACAGCTTTGAACACACTAGTTTCTTTGTTTCCCTCTCACAGCCTTACACAACATACCACAAACATCATTCCTCCCCTCTATAAAAGGGTCGATGGTCAGCACTACAAAAAAAGAAAAAGAAAAAGGAGTAGAAAATCAGAAAGGGAAATAAGAAAGGAAAGAGGGGGAACGATTTCAGGCAAGCACAGAGAGAGAAGAATAAAACTGTTGAAAAAATGTAAAGAGAAGAAGAAAAATCAAAGAAAACTTGATGAGAGAGATTCTGAAATCAGAAAATAAATAGAGAAGAAAACTCATCCCACACAACAACACCACCACCAAACAGCCGCCATGGCTCCTCTCTCCCACAGCCAGCCACCACCAACAGAACCACCGCCACCCTCACGGTCGAACCACCACCCACTCTCCCTCTCTTTCGCGCCACCCCCCTCCTCTTCGTGCACCACCACGCCTCTTCTCTCTCCTCACCACAAAACGCCCCTTCCTCACCGTGCACCACCAAAAAACGACCACCACCACCAGCCACCAAAACCCACCAAACGACCACCACTCACGAACCACTGTCAGATCCCCCTCCCATCGCGAAGCCAACCCAGATCGGGACAAAAACACCGCCAGCGACCGTGAGAAGAAGAAAGATCGCGAGAGGAAAGAGGCGAAGTCACGGGTGAGGGAGAGAAGAAAATGAAATCGGTTTGGTGAGGAGAGGAGAGGATGGTACGATTAGAACAATGAGAAGGAGAGGGAGTGAGAGATGGAAAAAGGAAGAAAACAGAGAGAATGAAAAAAATGAAAATTGGGTTAGAAGGAGAAGAGAGATACGGCGCTGAGAGAGAGGAAAGTTTAGAAATTAGGCTTATTTTTGTTCCAGCTTTACACATGTAGGCTTTAGTTAATATTAATGTTATTCTGCAAAATACCTGATTGCCAACCACACCCCCATGATTCGGGTATACCCCTTTTATCACTTAAAGCCCAGTTCGCAGAGTCCAAACAACACAAGGCTGGGTCGCTTTTTGCACCCCCTTGTTTTACTTCACGCACCTCCCTGAAGCCCATCAAAAATGAAAAACGTGGGCCAGCTCGCTAAGGATAGATGGGCTGCTGTTTACACCCCAATTTTCATGATACAACCCCTACAGCTGTTTACACCCCAATTTTCATGATACAACCCCTACAGCTTATTGCACCCCTAGTTTACTGATACAACCCCTACAGTTATTTTACACCCCTATTTACTCATTCCACCCCCCTTTTGTTATTTTACACCCCTGTTTTACTCACATACAACCCCATTTTGCTTTTTTTTATTTTATTTTCTTAAAAGCCCATATTGCTATTCACACCCTTTGTTTTACTTCAACATCCCCCTCATCATTCTTGCATTCTTCTCAAAGACTCATCTCCAAGTCTCTAAAACCAAGCTCAAGGTTGAAGGTTAAAGAGTAAATTCAAGTGGTTTAGCACTCATCCATCTTATCTCTTGCTTATTTAGCTTGGAGTTAAGGTATATTCTTGAATCTTAGCATCATCATCAAAGTTTTAGCATCAAAAATATAGATCGTCAATTTGTTTTTGCATACTAAGCATTTCATTACATTTAGAGTTACATCTTACGTAAATATGTTAGTATAATTGTTGTTGTTGAAGGAAAAATGCATCCCAATCATTAATATTTTGGATCCCGGCTACTCTTTTGAATTCATTTGTGCCTATCACTTCCTTGTCTACTCTCATGTGGAATTATCAATACTCAGATAGGCCCATCCCATACATTGCATCTTCCACTAGATGTGCATTTAGATTCCCTTGCGTTTTGTAGAAATATTTGAGTATGGTTCTCGCCTAGCATCTTCCACTAGATGTGCATTTAGGTTCAATCTTGCCCACTCTTGTATTTTTGCTTAATGCCCAATTCAAGTTCCTTCTTTGCCTATTTGTGTGTTGTGGTCTAATATGTGTAGTCTAGGCTAATATTTCCTCAAGAATTCAAACGAGATTGTTGTTTGCCTAAGGATTCGATTTGCACTCATTACTTTCTTTTCTAAAGGGCCTAGCATGAAAATGGTGACTAGCGACGATCACCCATAACCTTTGTTAGTTTGATTGTCCTAAGAGCCTAAGTTTCAAAAAGATGTTTTCATATGCATGAGCTACTAGTGATAATCACCCATAACCTTTGTTAGTTTGATTATCATGAATGCTTTCAATTTCCAAAAATATTTTCTTAAGCATCAAAAGTCATAGCAAGTGTTAATGATGACCACCCATAACCTTTGTTAGTTTGGTCATCATGAAGGCTTTCATTTTTCAAAAGAGATTTTTACATGCACTTAAAGGGGTTTTAGTAATGATCACCCATAACCTTTGTTAGTTTGATCATTATGAACCCCCTTCACTTTTCAAAATCAAAACAAAAAGACTTTCATTTTCAAGGCTCTAGAACTACGTCGCTTTGATTCCCATTTGGGATACGTAGGAGCGAGCCACGTCCTCGTCAAGCACAACAAACCAAAATTAATTCGATTGCGAAAGCCCTTTTTGATCATCTAAAATAAAAACCGATTATCATTAATGATCACTCGCGCCGTTGCCGTTTGGTTGATAATGATAATTTCATTTTCAAAAGAGTTAGTAGCGCGGCCACTCTAAACCGTTGTTGTTTGGTCGTCGCGAACACTCGAATCAAAAGCAAAACCGATTATCGTTAATGGTCACTTGCGCCGTTGCCGTTTGGTTGTTAATGATAATTTCATTTTCAAAAGAGTTAGTAGCGCGGCCACTCTAAACCGTTGTTGTTTGGTCATCGCGAATCCTCACTCCTACTGCGAAAACTCATCTAAACAGACTAAAAAACAAAAACCTTTTTAGGACAACCAAGAACTACGTAGCTTTGAATTCTCCATCGCACCAGGAGATACGTAGGAGCGAGAGGCCAACTCTCGTCAAGCGCCAAAAATAAAAATTTTCATTAAGTCTTCTCACTCCCTTTTCAATAAAGAGGCAAAATAAAAGCATTTTCAAATCAACACTTCAAACCACACATTTAATTAAAGGTTCCCTTTCGGTAGAAAGGAGGTACGGGGTGCTAATACCTTCCCCATGCCTAACCGACCCCCGAACCCATATCTCTAGTTTTCGAAAGACCATCCGCCTTGTCTAAAAGACTTTTTTTCAATGTTTTGGTCTTAAAATTAAAATATTGGTGGAGGCTCCATACCTTTTCCACGTTGTACAATGAGAAGTCCGAACCGGATTTTTTGGGGTGCAACACCCCCACCACGCGAAAGGCCAGGGAGAGCTTAGGTATGTCAGATCGCATGAAGGGGCGACATGCACATCGGTGTATCTTTGGCACTTGTCACATTTTTTTACTTAATTTTGTGAGTCTTCATTCATGGTGGGCCAGTAATAACCCGCCCTGAGTGTTTTTCCTGCCAGGGCTCATTCTCCTAGGTGTTGCCCACAGATTCCCTCGTGGATTTCTGCGAGCACGTAGTCCGCTTCTGGCCCCTCTACACATTTTAATAGAGGCATAGAGAAGCCTCTCCGAAAAAGTCATCCTTCAATGACCGAGTATGATGCTGCCCGCCTTCTTACGGAAGCCACTACCTTTGCATCAGTGGGCTCTTGCCCTTCGAGGATATACCGACGGATTGGGGTTATCCAATTTTGGCTTGCTTCAACAGTGAGGATGGAGGTAGGCGATCTTTGCTTAAGAGGACGGTGGGAGTGGATAGAGTTTCTTGAATGACGCTTCGATGGTTCCCTGGCGCTCCGGTGCTTGCTAGCTTGAAGAGTATATAAGCTCTGGTGTTATCTCCCCTTGGCACATGCTTCACCTCCGCCGTGCTAAACAATCCTAGGAGTTCACGTACTTTAGCAAGGTACTTCTGTAATATCGGGTCATAAGCACCAAATGCTGCGTTGATCTAGGAGACAACCAGCAGTGAATCTGTGCGGAGCTCAAGTTGTGTAGCACCGAAGTCTTTGGCCAACTATAGGCCGGCTATGCAAGCCTCATATTCTGCTTCATTGTTGGATGTGGGGAATGAGAATGACAGGGATACTTCAACCATTAGTCCTTCTGAGTTTTCAAGTATTAGCCCTGCTCCACTTCCTTTGCTGTTTGAGGACCCATCCACGTGGAGGGTCCATGTCGTTTCCACTCTGTCTCCTTGTGGTGTTGTTGTCATTTCGGCTACGAAGTCTGCCAATATCTGGGCCTTCATGGTTGGTCTTGTCTCGTACTTGATCCCAAACTCTGAGAGCTCGACTGCCCATTTGATCATTCTCCCAGCCAGGTCGGGGCGATGGAGGATTTGTCTGATTGGTTGGTTGGTTCGAACTACCACTTGGTGTGCCACAAAATATGGTCTGAGGCGTCTGGCTGCAATTACCAGTGCCAAAGCAACCTTTCCAACCTTTTGGTACCTCAGCTCGGGTCCCTGTAACGCCTTACTTACAAAGTATACCGGCCTCTGGCCAGTGTTGGTTTCTCTGATGAATGCAGCACTTAACGCTTCATCTGCCACCGCGAGGTATAGATACAAGGTTTCTCCTTCCTTTGGACGTGTCAAAATGGGTGGTTCGGAGAGGGTCTCTTTTAAAAGGGTCAGCGCCTGCTCTTGCTCGGCGGTCCAGTCAAACTTTGTTTCTTTCTTTAGAAGCTTGAACAAAGGTAGCGACTTGTGGGCTGCTTTCGAAATGACGCGGGACAGCGCTGCTATCATTCCGGTGAGCTTTTGAACTTCTTTCTTTGTAGTAGGTGAAGTCATCTCGGTCACAGCCCTGCATTTGTCAGGGTTGGCCTCAATACCTCTCTCAGTGAGATAAAAACCAAGGAATTTCCCTGTTCGAACTCCGAAGGTGCACTTCTCCGGGTTCAATCTCATATTGTTCTTTCAGATTTCCGAAAATACTTCTGTCACATCTTTGAGATGGTCTGGATCATTTTTACTTTTAACTATCATGTCATCAAGATACACTTCGATTACCCGACCGAGTTGATTTTTAATGGCCTTGTTCATCATTCTTTGGTAAGTTTCCCTGGTGTTTTTGAGTCCAAAGGGCATTACACGATAGCAATAATTTCCTTGCTCTGTCATGAACGTCGTTTTCTCTTGATCAGGTGGGAACATTGTGGTTTGGTTATACCCCAAGTACGCATCCATGAAGGATAATAAACGAAAGCCTGAGGCGCTATCGACTAATTTATCGCTAGGGACGGGGAAGGCGTCTTTTGGACATGGCTTGTTAAGATCGGTATAATCAACGCACATCCTCCATTTTCCATTAGAATTCTTAACAAGGACTACATTGGACAACCAGGTGGTATACTTAATTTCTTTTACAAAGTTCGCCTCTATGAGGTCTTTCACAGCCCTAGTGGCAGCTTCAGCTTTCTCTCCCTTCTGGACTCTCCTCTTTTGGGCAACCCACTTAGTGTTGGTATTAACAGTAAGATGGTGGCAAGCAACCTCGGGTGGTATCCCTGGCATATCAGCTGCAGACCAGGCAAACAGGTTAGCATTGTCCCTCAGGCAGATGGTTAGTTTCTCCTTGACCTCCTTAGGGAGGTCGGAGCCTATCTTGACAGTCTTGGTGGGGTTTTCTCCCAGTTGGATGGAGATGAACTCGCCACTTGGCTCAGGCCTCTTCATACGATTCTTGAGCTCCTTAGCGAGGGTAGAATTCTCCTCCTCTTCCTCACTATCTGGATCATACCTGGCATCCAAGTCTGCCAAATTTACCTCAGCTTCCTTCCCAAATCCCTTGTTTAGGTCTCTTACTTCAGTGGTTTCTTTTTCATCCAAGTCTGCTCTTAAGTCTGCCTGAAGGGTCACGATCTTGTTTTCGAAACTGTAGAATTTCATCTTTAGGTGAACCGTTGAGATTACTGCCTCCAGCCTGCCCAGCGTGGGCGTCCCGATAATGCACTGGTACACGGACTTACATGGGAGAACCAGGAAGGCTGTTTTGACAGTTCTGAATAAAGGTTGTTCTCCATCGGGGTCTCCATAGGTGACCATCAACTCCAAGTAGCCCAGTGGCTTGGTTTTTTGATCCGTTGAATCCGGTCAGGTCCCCCCCTCGGTAGGGGGTCAGGTCATCGAGGGAGATGTTCAAAACTTGTAGTAAGTCTTCAAAAATGATATCCACTGAGCTACCCTGGTCGACCAGGATTCTTCTTACTTCAATATTGGCCATAATAGCAGTGATGAGCAGCGGGACGTGTTTATTCAGTTTTCCATCAAGCAAATCCTTGTCATCGAAGGATAGGGGTGGCCTAGATGGTCCCTCCCTAGGGGTTGAGGTTGATGCAACGCTTAGGATTTCCTTCCATTTCCTCTTCATTGACTTATTTGATTCCCAGTCATCAAGGGGGTTGCTTCCGTGAATCACCATGGCCACTGGCCTTCCTTTGGACTTTCGGGTGTCTTCCTTTTCGGTAGATTCACTGTCGTCATATTTTTAACATCCTCAAAATAATTAATCGAATTATTTGGATGTTAACCCAATTACATTAATTTGGTACTTAATTGGTAAAATTATTGAGTGCTAAAATTAATTATTGGCTGCCTCAGGATCGTTGACCGAATAATACAGACCAAGGAAGTTTCGAAATCGAAATAAGGGAATTAGATCAATACGGTAATTGGACCACGCTACGACGTATTTATTAATTAAATATGTGTGTGTGTGTGTGTGTGTGTGTGTGTGTGTGTGTGTGTGTGTGTGTGTGTGTGTGTATGTGTTTAAAGAAAAGAAAGAAGGGTCCACGAGAGAGAGAAGGGAAACAGAGAAAGAAAAGAAGAGAAAAGAGAAGAGAAAAGAAGAGAAGGAAAAGAGAAAGAAGAAGAGGAAAGAAGAAGAGAAAGGAAGAAGAGGGGTGAAGCCCAACCCTCCAAAATTCAACATCTTCATCATTTTTCCTCCCTCATCATAACCCAAGAATTTGGTAAGGTTCCCCTCCACTTTTCCCCTTCCTTTTTGATTTCGAAAATTGAGGGTTTTGTGGAGAAATTTGTTGAAATCAAGGATTAATAGGTTGTGTTGGTGATTGGGTTATGTTTAGGATCGAAGCTAGGAGCGGATTGAACGCGATTGGAAGCTCGGAACGAAGTTAGGAGCGGTTCGGTGTTGTTTGGGTTCGATTCGGTGATTTCGACATCTCGGCAAATTCGGTTCGATATCGGCTCTCGCTTCAAGGATGAGTTTTACTCACGTTTAGGCTTATTCCGTTTTGAAATAAATTGTGTGACTTAGTTTCGAAAGATTTCGAGTCGAAAACGTTATTTTGAAATATATCGCGTTTTAATGAAATTCGTAATCGTTGAGTTTTTGATTGAATTGCTTGATTGTTTGGTGTTGATTGGACTTGTATATTGTCTGGTATGATCTGTTTTCGAGTTAGGAATCGATCGGAGCGAGTTTCGGATTAAACGGAAAGCGGATTTTCATGAAAATGGCTATTTTTGCAATGCTGTCAAATGCGCACGACCCGTGCGTCCCAGGGGCACGACCCGTGCGCCTGGTTCGGTTTCAGTTTTTAAAAATGCTTGACAGGGCGCACGACCCGTGCGTCCTAGGGGCACGGTCCGTGCGCATGCGCACGATCCGTGCGTCCAGGGTGCACGAACCGTGTGCCTGGTTCGGGTTCAGTGTTTAAAAATGTCAAATAGGGCGCACGACCCGTGCGTCCAGGGGCACGACCCGTGCGCCCAGTTCTGTCCAAAATTTTCAAAGTGCCCAAAATGATTCCGTTTCGATCCTAATCCTTTCCTAATCCTTTCCTAACCCTTATATAATGAAAATAGGCTTATGATGCCATGATTTTTGGGATGTGTTACAAAGGATTTCATAAAACACTTTTGATGTCCAAATCGTTTCGAAAAACCGAATAATAGCATACGTGTGTGAATACGTTTTATTGATAACAAATGGACTATGAGTCCTATGTGGCAAAGTAAAACTTAATGAACTAAATGTTCATATGATTGTGGATATATATGTGTTATATCGAGTTTGGGTGACGACCCATGTTGACATACTAGGCGGGGCAGTCATGATCCCTTACCCTAGGCTCCGTGCCATTAGGAAAAATGCTATTGGTAAGGGGGTTCACCGGGTTTGGAAGCGGTTACGCAGTCGGTGTTATGTCAAATTTGTTTGTTGTACGGTTTACCGGGTTTGGAAGCGGTAACGCAGTCGGTGTCGTACTGAGTCATAACAGGCTCACCGGGTTTGGAAGCGGTAACGCAGTCGGTGATCTGTTAAAAGTTAAGTAATGCGGTTCACCGGGTTTGGAAGCGGTAACGCAGTCGGTGCCGTGTCACGTTATATAAAAATTCATAATTGAACCGAGAGTGTTAGTTGGGGTCTCGGTAGAACTCACTGAGATTGTATCTCACTGTTTAAATGTTGTTGTTTTACAGATAAACAGGGACAGAAGAAACCTCAGAGGCACGAGTAGGTGGCCCCTGGTGAAGGATGATGACTTAGTTTTATGTTTAAGTTTAATTTCCTTCTGTTGTCCATGTATCACAACACTATGGCATTAGTGTTTTGTTTATCTTTCTTTCCGCTTTCTTGTATGACTCTGATTACCACAGTTGCTGACAGTTTATGGTCTGAGTACCGTATGGTCTTATTTGTGTATAAGATGGTTATGTTGTATTTCAGCAAAAATTTTATAGTGGTATTCAGTGTCTAAACAGGAATTTTTATCTCTGATGTTTATTGATGTGCACTCGGGTGTTTTTATCAAATAAATATACCGGGGTGTTACAGTTGGTATCAGAGCGGTTCGACCTAGTCGGACTTAGCTTTTAGGGTCTTTGCTTTCTCCAGTCATGATTTTCTTAGTATGCTATTAGACATTGAGCTTGATCAACTTAATACTTTGTGCATATTTCGCAGAATCATGGCCAGAAGAGGTAGAGGCGTTCCTCCTCCTGTTGATCCGAACTTTGAGTGGATGCAGAATATCATTGGGAATCAACAAAAGATGATGCAGGATATGTTGCAAATGCAGCATGACCAAATGGGTCTGCAACAGCCCAATTTCCAACCTCATCAAGAAGATCCTAACCGGACATATTTCCAATTTCAAAAGATGAAGCCCCCGACTTACAAGGGTGGACCGGATCCAATGACTGCTTATTATTGGATTGATTCCATGGAGAAAATTTTTCAAACCTTGCAATGCGGGGAAGAAGAGAAAGTAATATGTGCGGCAAATGTGCTTGATGAAGATGCCCACACCTGGTGGTGTAATGCAAGACAAATGATGGAACTCCAAGGAACTCCCCTCACTTGGGACAACTTCAAGGAATTATTTCTGAAGCAATATTTCCCTTCGGTGAAGAAGCTGAGTAAACAAGCAGAGTTTGTGAATCTTAAGCAAGGTGATTTGTCAGTTGGGGAATATGCTGCGAAATTTGAAAGACTGTCTCAGTTCTACGAGTTGGGGAGGTATGCTCCAAATGATATGTGGAAGATGCAAATGTTCAAAGAAGGTCTCCGAGCTGATGTGAGCAAAGGACTCAGTTCTTACACTCTGGTTAATTATCCTGCCTTAGTGCAACAAGCATATGTTGCTGAGGAGGATCTGAGGAAAATGTATGCTGAAAAGAAAGACTATTGGAAGGGTAAGAAGAAGGTTGCTGAGTCTTCTACTCCAAGCAGACAATTCAAGGGAAACAATTATAAGGGAAAGCAGGTGCAAACAGCTGACCAAACGAGGTTTAAAAATTGTCCTAAGTGCGGAAGGTATCACCGTGGTGAGTATCAACTAAGATCTACTAGGTGCTATCATTGTAATGAGGAGGGCCACTATGAAAATGAGTGCCCAGCAAAGAAGAACATCCAAAGAGCACCAAACGCACCTAGTCAGGGACGGATCAACACTCTAGATGCTCGGACCATCACACCTACTGATAATCTTTTGAGGGGTATGGGATCTCTTTTTAATAACTCAGTCAATATTTTATATGATTCTGGTGCAACTCACTGTTTTATCTCGCAAGCATGTGTGGATCGGTTGGGACTAGCATTGTCTGAGCTATCCGAACCGATAACTATTTTAACTGCTGCCAAGGGTCGTGTCCAGACCCAAGCGTTATGTGAAAATTGCCTACTTGTCATAGGCGAAAGACAGTTTGTTGTGAGATTTATTTGCTTGCCTATGAGAAGCATGGACATTGTTCTGGGTATGAATTGGATGGCTGAAAATCATGTGATGATCAACTATGCCGATCGGACCATTAGCTTCGCCTCCGAATCCGTAGGCTTGACACAGGCAGATTCTGAAGTGATGATCTCTTACACCGAAGCAAGCCAGTCATTATTCCAAGGTGCGGGAGCTATTCTTATTATGTTGTCTGCATCTACTGAAACGGGTTTAGATTTGTCATCTGTGCAAGTGGTAAATGAATTTCTAGATGTCTTTCGAGAAGAGGTTTCATCCTTACCTCCTGACCGAGAGGTAGAATTCTCAATAGAATTGATTCCTGGTACAGGATCAATATCTATTGCTCCTTATAGGATGTCTCCATTAGAATTAAAGGAATTGAAGTCTCAACTTGAAGAGTTGATCTCTAAGAGGTTCATTCGGCCGAGCGCTTCTCCATGGGGTGCTCCGGTGTTGTTAGTCAAAAAGAAGGATGGTAGCATGAGGTTGTGCATAGATTATCGACAACTGAATAAAGTGACGATCAAGAATAAATATCCCTTGCCAAGGATAGACGATTTGCTTGACCAACTTCGAGGTGCTGTGGTATTTTCAAAAATTGATCTGAGATCGGGCTATCATCAAATAAAGGTACGAGCCTTAGATATTCTGAAGACAGCTTTCCGTACGAGGTATGGACATTACGAGTTCGTAGTAATGCCCTTCGGTTTGACTAATGCTCCAGCGGTATTCATGGATTACATGAACCGAGTATTCCATACTTATCTCGATCAGTTTGTGGTAGTTTTTATTGATGATATCTTGGTGTACTCTAAGACCATTGAAGACCATGTTCAACATCTCCGCATTGTTCTGAACGTACTCCGAGAAAAGAAATTGTATGCCAAGCCGTCGAAGTGTGACTTCTGGATGCCGGAAGTGAAATTTTTGGGACACGTGATTTCCCAATCGGGAGTTGCGGTGGATCCCAGTAAGGTGGAAGCGGTGTTGAATTGGGAGCGACCAACATCTGTTACAGAAATAAGAAGTTTCTTGGGTCTAACTGGTTACTATAGAAGGTTTATTCAAGGTTTTTCACAATTGGTTCTTCCGCTTACTCGGTTAACTCGTAAGGCCCAACCGTTTATATGGGATACCGATTGTGAGGAATGTTTTCAAGAGTTGAAGGTTAGGTTGACTTCTGCTCCAATCCTAATTCTTCCAGATCCGTCTCTGGATTTTCAGATTTTCAGCGATGCTTCTGGGAAGGGTTTGGGATGTGTTCTCATGCAGAACCAACAAGTTGTAGCTTATGCCTCCAGACAGTTGAAGACTCATGAAGAGAATTATCCGACTCATGATCTGGAGTTGGCAGCTATTGTGTACGCACTGAAGATTTGGAGACATTACCTGTATGGGTCTCGTTTCGAAGTCTTTAGTGATCATAAAAGCTTGAAATATTTGTTTGACCAGAAGGAGTTGAATAACAGGCAGAGAAGATGGGTGGAATTTCTGAAGGATTATGACTTCGAATTGAAGTATCATCCGGGAAAAGCTAATGTTGTAGCCGATGCACTAAGTAGGAAATCCATTCATATAGCAGGGTTAATGATGCATGAAATGGAGTTGTTGGAGTCTTTCCGGGACTTAAATTTGGATTCAAAGCCAAAAAGGAACCGGTTGGTGTTGAGCCACATGAGAATCTCTAGTTCCATAAGGGATTCTATTCGCTTAGCACAGGGAGTTGATGTGAAACTACAATCACAGAAAGTGTTGCCAGATTTTACCGAGGATAGTGATGGGGTTATTTGTTTCAACGGTAGGATCTGTGTGCCCGACGATGAGAGTATTAAAAGGCAAGTGCTAGAAGTAGCACACCGAAGTTTATTTTCTGTACATCCTGGATCCACCAAGATGTATAGAGACTTAAAGCAGATGTATTGGTGGCAAGGAATGAAGTTAGAGATTGCTGAATTTGTATCAAAATGCTTAACTTGCCAAAGAGTTAAGATTGAACATCAGAAGCCTGCTGGTCTGCTACGGCCACTAGACGTGCCAGTGTGGAAATGGGAAGACATTTCCATGGATTTTGTAATGGCGTTGCCAAGGTCTCAAGCCGGTAACGACTCCATTTGGGTAGTTGTAGATCGGTTAACCAAATCAGCTCATTTTATTCCAGTTCGTTCTAGCAGTAAAGTATCCAAGCTAGCTGAGGTGTATTTAAAGAACATAGTAAGGTTACATGGGGTTCCTACCAGTATAGTGTCGGATCGAGATCCGAAATTCACTTCTCGATTTTGGAAAGCTCTGAATGAAGCATTGGGGACTAAAGTACTTCTTAGTACCGCTTATCACCCGCAGACAGATGGGCAGACCGAGAGAACTATCCAAACATTAGAGGATATGCTTAGGGCTTCAGTACTTGATAATGGGAAGAAATGGGAGGATCATCTTCCGTTGGTGGAATTCTCTTACAACAACAGTTATCATTCCAGTATCGGAATGGCACCTTATGAAGCCTTGTATGGTAGGAAATGTAGAACTCCATTGTGTTGGTGGGAAGTAGGTGAGAACCGATTGTTAGGGCCCGAGATGGTTCATGACACTACTGAAAAGATCCGCCAGATCAGGGAAAGAATGAAAGCTGCTCAGAGTAGGCAAAAGAGTTATGCCGACAAAAGGAGAAGGCCGTTAGAGTTTGAATCGGGTGATCATGTGTTTTTGAAATTGTCACCAACAATTGGCACAGGTAGGGCCTTACGGGTGAAGAAACTCAGTCCTCGGTATATTGGACCATTCCAAATTATCGAGCGAGTTGGGCCTCTTGCATACCGTATTGCTTTACCTCCGCCATTGTCAAACCTTCATGATGTGTTTCATGTGTCTCAGTTGCGGAAGTACATTCCCGATCCAAGTCAACCGTTAGATTTTGAAACGATTGACCTTCGACCGGACTTGTCTTTCCAACCTCACCCAAATTACATCATGGAACGTGGCGAGAGAACGCTACGGACGAAGTCAATTCCCATTGTCAAGGTGGTTTGGGATGGTTTTTCCGTCGAGGAAGCTACTTGGGAGTTGGAGGACGATATGCGGACTCAGTATCCATATTTGTTTTCTTAAGGTACGTTGTGTTTAATTTTGAGGACAAAATTCTTTCAAGTTGGGGAGAATGTAACATCCTCAAAATAATTAATCGAATTATTTGGATGTTAACCCAATTACATTAATTTGGTACTTAATTGGTAAAATTATTGAGTGCTAAAATTAATTATTGGCTGCCTCAGGATCGTTGACCGAATAATACGGACCAAGGAAGTTTCGAAATCGAAATAAGGGAATTAGATCAATACGGTAATTGGACCACGCTACCACGTATTTATTAATTAAATATGTGTGTGTGTGTGTGTGTGTGTGTGTGTGTGTGTGTGTGTGTGTGTGTGTGTGTGTATGTGTTTAAAGAAAAGAAAGAAGGGTCCACGAGAGAGAGAAGGGAAACAGAGAAAGAAAAGAAGAGAAAAGAGAAGAGAAAAGAAGAGAAGGAAAAGAGAAAGAAGAAGAGGAAAGAAGAAGAGAAAGGAAGAAGAGGGGTGAAGCCCAACCCTCCAAAATTCAACATCTTCATCATTTTTCCTCCCTCATCATAACCCAAGAATTTGGTAAGGTTCCCCTCCACTTTTCCCCTTCCTTTTTGATTTCGAAAATTGAGGGTTTTGTGGAGAAATTTGTTGAAATCAAGGATTAATAGGTTGTGTTGGTGATTGGGTTATGTTTAGGATCGAAGCTAGGAGCGGATTGAACGCGATTGGAAGCTCGGAACGAAGTTAGGAGCGGTTCGGTGTTGTTTGGGTTCGATTCGGTGATTTCGACATCTCGGCAAATTCGGTTCGATATCGGCTCTCGCTTCAAGGGTGAGTTTTACTCACGTTTAGGCTTATTCCATTTTGAAATAAATTGTGTGACTTAGTTTCGAAAGATTTCGAGTCGAAAACGTTATTTTGAAATATATCGCGTTTTAATGAAATTCGTAATCGTTGAGTTTTTGATTGAATTGCTTGATTGTTTGGTGTTGATTGGACTTGTATATTGTCTGGTATGATCTGTTTTCGAGTTAGGAATCGATCGGAGCGAGTTTCGGATTAAACGGAAAGCGGATTTTCATGAAAATGGCTATTTTTGCAATGCTGTCAAATGCGCACGACCCGTGCGTCCCAGGGGCACGACCCGTGCGCCTGGTTCGGTTTCAGTTTTTAAAAATGCTTGACAGGGCGCACGACCCGTGCGTCCTAGGGGCACGGTCCGTGCGCATGCGCACGATCCGTGCGTCCAGGGTGCACGAACCGTGTGCCTGGTTCGGGTTCAGTGTTTAAAAATGTCAAACAGGGCGCACGACCCGTGCGTCCAGGGGCACGACCCGTGCGCCCAGTTCTGTCCAAAATTTTCAAAGTGCCCAAAATGATTCCGTTTCGATCCTAATCCTTCCCTAATCCTTTCCTAACCCTTATATAATGAAAATAGGCTTATGATGCCATGGTTTTTGGGATGTGTTACAAAGGATTTCATAAAACACTTTTGATGTCCAAATCGTTTCGAAAAACCGAATAATAGCATACGTGTGTGAATACGTTTTATTGATAACAAATGGACTATGAGTCCTATGTGGTAAAGTAAAACTTAATGAACTAAATGTTCATATGATTGTGGATATATATGTGTTATATCGAGTTTGGGTGACGACCCATGTTGACATACTAGGCGGGGCAGTCATGATCCCTTACCCTAGGCTCCGTGCCATTAGGAAAAATGCTATTGGTAAGGGGGTTCACCGGGTTTGGAAGCGGTTACGCAGTCGGTGTTATGTCAAATTTGTTTGTTGTACGGTTCACCGGGTTTGGGAGCGGTAACGCAGTCGGTGTCGTACTGAGTCGTAACAGGTTCACCGGGTTTGGAAGCGGTAACGCAGTCGGTGATCTGTTAAAAGTTAAGTAATGCGGTTCACCGGGTTTGGAAGCGGTAACGCAGTCGGTGCCGTGTCACGTTATATAAAAATTCATAATTGAACCGAGAGTGTTAGTAGGGGTCTCGGTAGAACTCACTGAGATTGTATCTCACTGTTTAAATGTTGTTGTTTTACAGATAAACGGGGACAGAAGAAACCTCAGAGGCACGAGTAGGTGGCCCCGGGTGAAGGATGATGACTTAGTTTTATGTTTAAGTTTAATTTCCTTCTGTTGTCCATGTATCACAACACTATGGCATTAGTGTTTTGTTTATCTTTCTTTCCGCTTTCTTGTATGACTCTGATTACCACAGTTGCTGACAGTTTATGGTCTGAGTACCGTATGGTCTTATTTGTGTATAAGATGGTTATGTTGTATTTCAGCAAAAATTTTATAGTGGTATTCAGTGTCTAAACAAGAATTTTTATCTCTGATGTTTATTGATGTGCACTCGGGTGTTTTTATCAAATAAATATACCGGGGTGTTACAATATTTTTCCGCTTTGGCCGCCTCACCGGTTGGGGCCTTACCCTTCCTAGGGGACCCGGACCTTCTCGCAAAGGATCGGGATCTTTTACGTGAGCTACTTGGTTCTCCTTCCTTCTTTACATATTGCAAGAGTTTCCCTTTCTGAATCATTTCTTCAATATCGTCTTTGAGAGCTCGACAACCATTGGTGTCATATCCTCCGTTTCGGTGATAGCGGCACCATTTTTTCGAGGGATTTTGGCCTTCCCGTAGTACCAGAGGCTCTGGTCTCTTGACATTCTTAAACTCAATGTTAGGGCATTTAGGGGTGTATGTTCGGCGAACCTGCGGGGTTGCGCCTCATGATGCCCGCCTCCTACTTCTTTTCGCTGCCGGTTTTCTCGAGCGTCCCTCTTGTCGTCGCCGACCTTAGCTGCCTCACGGTAAGCCATATCGTCCTCTTCATAGTCCATGTACTTTTGTGACCTTTGAAGGAATTCACCCAAGTTCCTGGGTTTGTTGATCCTTACGTCAATATGGAAAAGACTTCCCTTTCTTAGGCCATCTTTCATCCAAAATAACCTTTGTTTGTCTTCCAAATTTCATACACATGAAGCCTCCTTATTGAAACGCTCTATGTATTCTCTTAGTGTCTCGTCGTCATGCTGCCTGACGGCCCTCAGCACCTCTTTTGACTTTGGCTTCAGCCGGGAGGCAGTGAAACGAGCTGCGGACATTCTTGCCAGCTGACTCCATGAGGAGATGGAGTTTGGCTTTAGTTCTTGAAACCACTCTAATGCGGAGTTTTCAAGAGTGAGGGGAAAGATTTTACAATAAACAGGCTCCCCTGGCGCCTCTATAGCGCATCATCAGGGAGAAGTGTGCTAGATGGCGGTCTGGGTCTCCAGTCCCATCATACATCTTGAGTGCTGGCAGTTTCTCCAAGGCCCTTGGTATTGGGCACTCATCCACCTTCCGAGTGAAAGGTGTTGCGCCCGAAAAAGTCCTTGGGAGAGAACTAACTGTTCTCGTTTACAACTTTCTTTAAAACAACGGAGTCGCCACTAATATTTATTTAGGAAAATATTAGGAAAACCTTTTTTGGAAAGCGATTGGCCTTTGAAAACTGAAGATTTGGGTTCGGGGGTCGGTTATGCGTGGGGAAGGTACGACCACCCCACACATCCTCTCTACTGAGAGGGAACCTTTAATTAAAAGTGTGGTTTTAGTGTGTCGGTTTGAAAATACTTTAATCTGGCCTTCCTACTTCTTATTAAAAAAAATGCGTTGAAAGAGACTTGGTGAAAATCTTATTTATGGGAAAGAAAGGAGAAAAAAAAGGGTTTTTTAGAGAAAAAGTGCTTGACGGGGGTTACGACCCGCTCCTACGTATCTCCCGGTGCGATGGAGAACTCAAAGCTTACGTAGTTCTCCTTTAGAAAACGTTTGTTGGTTGGTGTTTTTTAATATAGGGGTTTTAGGATTGTGTGATCTGTGTTGAAGGACCACTGGGAGTCTGAAGGGCCGCTGAGGGCTGAAGGAGCGCTGGGGCTCTGAAGGACCACAGTTCACTTATCCTAAAACGGTGACTAACCCGGCCGTACGACCGACTTAATCCCCTACTTTGAAAATAAGATTTTTTTGATTTTTGAAATGAAAGAGATGTGTTTGTATATTTTTTAATTTTAGAAATTGTTTATTTTTGCTCTTGACAGGGGCGTGGCCCTGCTCCTACGTATCTCCGGGTGGAGAATCAAAGGCGACGTAGTTCTAGTTCTTTTGAAAATAATTGTTTGAAAACTTATTGTGAAAATGATTTTTATTTGTTATGCTTGACGGGATGTAACCTGCTCCTACGTATCTCCCGGTGCGATGGAGAATTCAAAGCTTACGTAGTTCTCCTTTGTCTTTTTCTGAACGGTTTTTGTTTTTTATCTTTTGGTGAGTTTTCGCAATAGGACGAGCATTAGCGAGTGATTAAACTAACAAAGGCTATGGGTAATCACTGCTAAATACTCAAAAAGAGTTGTTACCTCTAGTCAGACGAACAAAGGCTCTGATTGACTATTAGTAACAACTTGCTTTTATTATATTTTCGAAAAGGTTTTCGAAGTAGAACGAGCATTAGCGAATGATTAAACTAACAAAGGTTATGGGTAATCATCGCTAAGTACTCATGTGAAATTGAAGAGCGTTCATAGAGATTAAACTAACAAAGGTTATGGGTGACCTCCACTACTTGCTCATTTTTGTTTATTGAAAATGCTTTGAAAATTAATTGGTTTGGAAAAGAGTTTTAGAAAATAAGTAAATCATTTTCAATCGAATTCTATGTCCAAAACCAAATGCAAAATGAATGAATGAAGCTCAAACATACTCAACAATCAAGCGGTCATAAACATGTAGATCACTAACTAAGATTAAGCATGCCAATATAATCAAAGAATTCAATTGTCAAAGATGCAAGACAAAATTCTCAAAACAATTGTGTTTGTGTGTGAAGGGGAATTGCTACACAAGTTGGAAGCAATCTCAAGATGGGCACATATGCCTCTATGCTACACATGTTGGTAGTCTTATAAGGGCACATGATTGTGTAGAAGGGTTTGTGCACAATTAAGTCAAGACATTCAAATGGCATCAAGAACAAAGGAATACAATTGATCATAGGCATAGAGTATTCTAGGTTAGGTGAATGAACATGTGAGCAATGAGGCATGATTAGGCGAGCATGTGAATGCATGAGCATACAAGAATGAATGTATGAATGAGTAGACAAGAGGATGCATGAGAGTGTCGCATAAAATAGGGATGAATGAAGATGCATGAGGTGAAAATGTTTTGGTAAAAGGTTTAGGTAAGAAAGTGGTAAAATGTTTTTGGGTTTATTTTATAAAGTTGAAAAAGTTTTAAATGCATGTGAGAAAATGTTTAGGGGTTTTTATGCAAAGATGCAAGTGGTAAAATGTTTTGAATGAAGGTAAAAATGTTTTATGAGATGAAATGAAAATGTTTTGGTAAAAACTAAGTGAAATGGTAAAAACCAAAGTGGTAAAATGTTTTGATGTTTTTTGGTAAAAAGTTAATGAAGTGGTAAAGTAAAATGGTAAAAAGTGAACAAACACAATTGCACAATTTGCATTTACTCAAACACAATCAAAATGACAATTTTCAAGCAATTAAAAGGGCAAAAACCCTAGTCATGGCCGAATGCAATTGTGCATTGAATCATCAACTTATTTCATGCAAATCTTGACAACTAACACATAGAACAAAACAAGGTAAAACCTAATCTATCATGCATATTCCTAAGGTAAAACCTCAACTAACTCATGCTTTTATTCACACTAAATCAAAGATTGCAAAAGAGGAGTATGAACCCTAATTCTTGATGTTAAAACCTAGGAACATACATACCCTAAATCAACCATTATTCATCCCCAAATCATGATATAAACAAGAACACACAAGAACTCTAAAAATGAGCTCATGGCCGAATGTCAATCAAGCATGAAATAGGTTTCTTATTTTGTGAAAACTATGCAAACAAGAGTGAATATGCAAGGAAATATGAGAAAGCACAAGAACAACTCCTTCAAAGCCAAGGAGCCACCTCAAACACCCAAGCCTCCCTAAGTGCTTGTCAATAGTGTTTGAGATGGCTCCTCAAAGCAACAACAACAATATATGAAGGAGTTGAGATGAGGCGAAGAGAGTCTATGCAAGAAATTTAAAGATGATGCAAAGTTTTAGGGTTTTTACCTCAAATCCAAGCTAGGAAATGCAATGAGATGAAGAAAATAGAACACAAATCAACAAGAGCCTCAAAGGAACTTCAATTCCAACCCACAAAACTTGATGAAAATCTTCCTTGATGATGATGTTTGAACTTGAATGGAAAGTGGAGAAGATATGTGAAAGAGGGATGAGAATGAAGTGAGATGGTGGTGTTTGGGTGAAGAAAAAATCAAAAATGGATGAAGGAGGAGGGTGTGATGGCCACGGTTTTGGAGAGTGAAGGGGGAGGTTTTTGGTGTGCTAGGGTGAAAATGAGAGGCAAAAGATTGCTCATGTGTGGAAATGAGAGGGTATTTATAGAGTTGTTTTAGGTCTAGGGGTAATTGGGTCATTGTTCTTTACTAGGTGCTCTAGGATTGGGTTTTAAATTTGAATGGAGGGCTAGGATTAGAGATCACTTGGATTGTGGGTAGTGAGAAAACACAAAATGAGAGTGAGGGAGAGGAGGAGGTATTCGCATATTAGAGGAGAGAGGGAGGGAGAGCTTGTCCTATTTTGGGAATGGAGGCGCATATGTGATGTGAGGTAAAAATAGGGTTAAGGGTATAATTGAGATGGAATGTTACCAAAGAAGTAAATTTGTATTTTCTTGTGAAGAGGTGAGTGTGAGAGGGTGGGGTTATTTACCAAAGAGGGCATGAATCTTCATGAGAGTGAGTGAGAATTGGTGATATGCACCAAAGGAGAAGGTATAAGGATGGTACAAGGCATATTCCTTCAAGATAAGGAATAATAGTACAATAGAAGAGTGTGGAAGAATTTTGTGAGAGGGAGAGAGAGAGAATTCGTATGAAGCAAGGGAGAGGAGAAAAAAAAACTTGTTTTTGGTCTTTTGTCTTACTGAGGACACTTCCTTCTTTTTTGAGTTTTTGAATTTTGGGCATGGAAGTGAAGGTGCGCCTATTAAAAAGTGTCATATATATTTGAGCACCATAAAATATTCCCTCTAATTATTTTAGACAATAAAAATTGTCATTTGGTAATTGGGGAATATTTAATGGTCTCTTTTTGGTTTTTTTTTTATGCACTAAAAATGGGGAAAATGCATTTTTAATTATTTTGGACTAGGATTTTCTTTCCAAAAATTATACAAAAATTACCCTTGGTAGAGTAACATGTATGCCACGTCCTTGACCTGGTCTTGGTCCAAAAATAATTAATTTGCCTTTATTTAAATGCCCAAAAATGCAAAAATATGCACTATTTTATTTTCTAAAATTCCTAAAAATTAAGAAAAATGTTTTTGGGTGCCAAAAATTAATAATGATCAATAAATGGCCTTTTTTGATGAAAATACAGACACGTGCCAAATGACGGGGGCACAGGGCAGCTCACGCAGTTACTACTGGCGCGCGCGCGTAATTCAAATAAAAATGCGAAATAGGGGACGAACACACATAAATGCACCAATCCACTGTTTTCCACACATTATGAATTACCTTATTGCTTCTATTTTTCTGAAAAATGTTTTTTTGACTTGGGCGGACAAAATTGGGGTATTACAGCTGCCCCTCTTTATTTCACATTTCGCCAAGAAATATGAATTGGCTTTTTCATATTTGTCGGTGAAATGGAAATAAAGATATAGAAATAATACTAATTTTGTCCGCTTCAGAAAAGTTCAAACTTTCTTTTTGTTATTTTCCTTTTGAGAAAGGGGGTTAACACTTGTCGCATTAACGGGAAAGTAGTAAATTGGGAAAACCGGTAAATTGGGAATTCGGAGGTTGCCTAAAACCTTCTAACGGACTCTTGCCGAGTCCGAGCTCTGGGGGTGGCCTTTTCGAGCGGCCGATCAACATCAGGTCCGGAACTGATTCGATCAATGGATATACGCTATGCCTTAGGCTGACACAACTAATCTGAAGGACTTAACGAAGTCGGATGGATCCATCGCGCGCTCGTACACGATGTTGTGATCTATGGAAGGAGTTTACTAACTCGGTGGGAGTTCACTAACTCTGTGCTGATGGAGTTTACTAACTCGGGGTTGATGGAGTTTACTAACTCAGTGCTGATGGAGTTTACTAACTCAGGGTTGATGGAGTTTACTAACTCAGTGTCATGGTGATTTCCTAAAAAATGAGATTTTTGGGACTCTCTGGTCCGAAGTAACTTTTCTCTTGGATGGTGCATGAAATGCATGCACTTGGGTATTTGGGTGCGCATGAATGCGATGATTGATTTTGGTGTTTGCTTTTTCTTCTTCTGTTTCTTTTTGTTTCTTTCTTCTGAGATGCAAATATGAAAGCATAATGAAATGATGAATGGCATGAATGTTATGAGAATGATGAATGGTATAGGAATGCTGTGTCCTTTTTGTTCCGTCTTCCGTTGTTTTTTCATTTTGTTTATTCTTTTTCTGAGCAGCTTTCTTTTTTCTGCTCGTTTGTTGTTTTCTTGCTGAGCAGCTTTCTTTTTTCTGCTCGTTTGTTTTTTCTTGACATTCCTTTTTTTTTGCTGGTTAAATCAATCCGCAGGACTTGTGACACTTAATACGAAGACCGCTCCGGGGCGATGATTATTCACTGGCTTGCAATGATTTTGTTACTTTTAAGTGCTGGTGCGTGCGGCTGTTTTGTTTTTCTTGCAGCTTTATTCACTGGGGAGAACACATCTTTCTGTGATTTTCACAGATTTCGCAATGCTTTGCGATGCTATGAATGTATGCACATGTTTTCAATTCAATTTCATCAATCATAAAAGTTATTATTTTGAAAGAAACTGAATAAATGAAAGCAAAGACACGAAAATCAAGCATATGAAAAAAAAGTTGAGCTTTTATCGATTGGAAACTGGTCGTGCAGAATGTCACGCCAATTGAAAGTACATTTCAATTCTCTTTTAAACTAAAAAAATACAAGAAAAAGGAACAGATCCTGCGATTCTATCCTTGAAGTAACGACGCCCACCGTTCATACTCATGATCTTCATCACCCCCTTATCCAAACCTTCGGGAGTGCTGATTGCCTTTTCTTTTTTCAAGCCCAAGTTTTCTGACCCTAATTTTTGCCTGGATCGCCCTTTGCGGGTTTTCAATCCACCGGGTCGCTCTGATTTTGCCTAGGCCGCCCTTTAAGGGTTTTCAACCTAGCGAGCTTATTTTTTACTTGGCTTATCTTTCTCTTTTTTCTGTTTATTTTTCTAGGCATAGTACTTCTTTACCACATCCGAGTTGACCGGGTTTGGGATTTCATCTCCATCCATGTTTGCAAGAATCAACGCTCCTCCGGAGAATGCCTTCTTCACCACATAAGGTCCTTCATACTTGGGAGCCCACTTGCCCCTGGGATCTGTCTGGATCGGCAAGATCTGCTTGAGTACGAGGTCTCCTTCTTGGAATTCTCCGGGCCGGATTTTCTTGTCGAAAGCCCTCATCATCCTCTGTTGATACAGCTGTCCATGGCACATAGCAGCTACCCTCTTCTCGTCAATGAGATTCAGTTGGTCAAAACGGGATCGAACCCACTCTGCTTCTTCTAATTTGGTCTCCATCAATACCCGCAACGAGGGTATTTCCACTTCAATGGGGAGTATAGCTTCTGTCCCATAAACTAGTGAGTAGGGGGTTGCCCCTGTAGATGTACGCATCGAGGTCCTGTACCCATGCAAGGCGAAGGGGAGCATTTCATGCCAGTCCTTGTAAGTCACTACCATCTTCTGCACTATTCTCTTAATGTTTTTGTTAGCTGCTTCAACTGCCCCATTCATCTTCGGGCGGTAGGGAGAAGAGTTGTGATGCTGGATTTTGAAGTCCTTACATAAGTCCTTCATCATTCTGCTGTTCAAATTACTGCCGTTGTCTGTAATTATCTTGTTTGGCAGACCATAACGACAGATTAGATCTTTCCTGATGAATTTTGCAATCACTGAACTCGTCACATTGGGATATGAAGCAGCCTCCATCCACTGTGAAGTAGTCGATAGCAACAAGGATGAAACGGTGACCATTTGAAGCTTTGGGTTCAATGGGACCAATGATGTCCATGCCCCACATAGAGAATGGCCAAGGCGCACTCAAGACGTTCAGAGAAGTCGGTGGTACATGGATGTGATCTGCATAAATTTGGCACTTATGGCATTTTCTGACAAAACTGTAACAATCAGACTCCATCTACAGCCAACAATATCCAGCTCTCAGGATCTTTCTAGCCATTGTGTGCCCACTGGCATGAACTCCGAATGAACCCTCATGAACATCTTGCATTATCTTTACTGATTCCTCTTTTTGTTACACATCTGAGGAGGACCAAGTCATGGTTTCTCTTGTAAAGGACGTCTCCACTCAAGAAGAAACCCGCTGACAGTCTCCGAAGTGTTCTCTTATCATTTTCTGAAGCACCGGGAGGGTATTCTCTGCTGGTGAGGTATTGCTTAATGTCATGGTACCAAGGTTGACTGCCGGATTCTTCTTCAATTGCCAGGCAGCAGTCATAAGCAGATCGATCTGTGTTGGATTCTGACAGTTGTCAAGTTCTTATCACAATTGACGTTGAACATAGAAGACAGAGTTGCTAAGGCGTCAGCCAATTGACGTTGAACATAATGAAATTTGGCACTTATGTGCTGGAAGGTGATTTCCACAAAAGGCTTGATTAGCTCTTGAATGTAATCACGGTAGGGGATCAAATCAGGGTTTCTTGTTTCCCAGTCACCTTTCACTTGAGGGATAACCAGAGCTGAATCCCCATACACGTCGAGCCCTTTGACTTTCCAATCTAAAGCTGCCTTTATGCCCAGGATACACGCTTCATACTCTGCGATATTATTTGTGACGTAGAAACTTAGCCTTGCAGTGAATGGTATGAACCGATTATCAGGAGAGATCAACACTGCTCCAGCCCCGTGTCCCCACATATTAGAGGCACCGTCAAACAGCACTCTCCATCTTTCATCCTCCTGGGAATTGCCTTCGTCAAATAAAGCCATAATATCCTCATCTGGGAATTCACATTGCATGGACTGATAATCTTCAACTGCTTGCTGTGCCAGATAGTCTGCTAATGTGCTACCTTTGATTGCTTTCTGAGTTACATACACGAGGTCATACTCTGACAGAAGCATTTGCCAGCGAGCAATTCTACCTGTGAGCGCAGGTTTCTCAAAGATGTACTTGATTGGATCCATTTTGGATACCAACCATGTAGTGTGACTCAGCATATATTGTCTTAACCGGTGCGCAGCCCAGGCCAAGGCGTAACAAGTCTTTTCTAATGGTGAATACCTGGTCTCGCAATCTGTGAACTTCTTGCTCAGGTAATATATTGCATGCTCTTTCTTTCCTGACTTGTGGTGTTGCCCCAGCACGCAACCCATTGAATTGTCCAGCACTGTGAGATATAGAATGAGAGGTCTGCCCGGCACAGGTGGCATTAGGACAGGAGGGTTCTGTAAGTACACCTTGATCTTCTCACAGGCTTCTTGGCATTGATCATTCCACCTCACCTCCTGATTCTTGCACAGCAGTTTAAAAATTGGCTCACAAGTTGCGGTTAGCTGGAAGATGAATTGAGAGATGTACCACGTACTTCTTTCTCCGTTCTTGGTGCTGGCATTTCAAGGATGGCTCGCACCTTGTCCGGGTCCACCTCTATTCCCTTTTGGCTAACCATGAAGCCTAACAACTTCCCTGACCTAACCCCAAATGTACACTTGGCGGGATTCAGCCTGAGTTTATACTTTCTGAGACGTTCAAACAGCTTCTGCAGGTTAATGACATGCTCTTCATCGGTCTTGGACTTAGCAATCATATCGTCGACATACACCTCAATTTCTTTATGCATCAGGTCATGGAACAAAGTTACCATTGCTCTTTGATACGTTGCCCCGGCATTTTTCAATCCGAAAGGCATGACCTTGTAGCAGAATGTACCCCAAAGGGTTATGAAGGTGGTTTTCTCCATATCCTCTGGAGCCATCTTGATCTGGTTATAGCCTGAATAACCGTCCATAAAGGAGAACATTGAGTGTTGCGCAGTGCTGTCCACCAAAACGCCGATGTGAGGTAGGGGAAAATCATCTTTAGGGCTTGCTTTGTTTAGATCACGGTAGTCGACGCACATTCGAACCTTGCCATCTTTCTTGGGGACCAGAACGATGTTTGCTACCCACTCAGGATATTTTGCCACAGCCAAAAACCCTGCATCAAACTGTTTCTTGACTTCATCTCTAATCTTTAGAAACATCTCAGGCTTCATCCGCCTCAACTTTTGCTTCACTGGAGGACATTCTGGTTTTACCGGCAGTCTATGCTCAACAATGTCTATGTTCAACCCTGGCATGTCTTGGTACGACCAAGCGAATACATCCATATAGTCCCGCAAGAGCTGAATTAGCCTCTCTCGCTCACTGTTCTCCATCGCTGTACCAACTTTGATTTCTTTCCTGTTTTCCTCGGTACCCAAATTAACCATTTCTGTGGGCTCCCCATGCGGCTCAATGATCTTCTCTTCTTGTTCTATCATTCTCATAATCTCCGGAGGAGTATCCCAATCATTCTCAACATTTCCCTCAGTTTGGTTAACTGGGTAATCAAAATCAAAGTATGAATTGTGGGCGTTGTTATCATCAAGAATTTTATTTGATCTGCATCGAAATTAAGTGACGAATAAAAATAAAGCAGAGACACGCAAAGGAAAGATGAACAAAGAGAATTTTATTCAAAATAAAACTTTGTTGATTGATGAAGTTTGATAAAACATGCACGCCCGAATGAAAATATCCCAAGGCCTTGGGCAGAGCCGAGGGATTTGCATTACAATGAAGCATTACTCTAAATTAAGAATCACGGGAAAGTCCATGGACTCCCAGTTCTGCAGTTCTTCTTCTGTAGCACAACGGCGCACCAAACCAGCAGCACCGCCACTTGCACTTGATTCTTCTCCAACAGCATTGACCTGGTCAGGCTACAGCACACCAGCGCTTATGAAATTCTGACTGAGATTGTAACAGCCCAAAAATATTAGGTTGTTTATTTAATTAATTAAATGAGGTTTAGGTGGTAGAATTAATTAATTAAATAGGATGATGTTGTGAGAATAATAATTAAATTAGAATTTTATATAATTAGGTGCCTTTTTATCATTAGGGAGTGGTGACATTAGTAATTAGGGCTTAAGTGAAGCCCATGATCCATGATCCAATTGGCTACGCACATATGAGAAGGGTTTCACCTTAGGGCTTGGCATTCACGTTTTCATTAGAAAAATAAGAGAGCAAGGCGATTTGAGAGAGAGAAAGGGCTACGGCTTGGAGGAAAGAAAAGAGAGAAGAAAAACGTGAAGGCCAAGGAGAAAAGAGGAAGGGTCTTGCGCAATCTCAAGAAGAAAAGGGGAGGAAGGTTGCGGCTGTTTCGTGGGTGGCTTGCAAAACCATAGGATCAAGTGTTCATCAATTTTCAGGTAAGGGGGGATTCTCTAACCTAATGGGATTATATGATGGGTAGTATGTCGGAGGGTAGAATCTATGATGCCTAGGAGATGTTTGATAATATGCTTGAATGAATTATGAGAATATAAGTGTTGTTGGTTTTGTTTTGATGTTAATGACTTAAGATTGAATTGATGATAAGATTATGCTTATAAGGTGTTTGATGAAAGTATTATGGTGTGTGCAATTGGTGATTGAATTCACATTAGGTGTTTGATGAATGTATTGATAGTGTTTGAATTGGTGGCTGAAGTGTGATGGTTGGTTGTGTTGTTGAATTCACTGTTTTGAGATGTTCTGACATAGGTTTAGTATTTCAGTGACTGAGAACGTCTTACTAATTGAAAAATTATGTGGTTTGTCATTTCGAAAACTTGATTGAATGCTTGTTAATTTGACGCTGGTTTGGTTGCGTTTAGAGCTGTGGAGATCGAGTTATGAATTCCACAAGTTAGGGTAATATTCTGGAAGCATTCTGGACATAGGTTCGGTATTTTTAAAACTGGAAACTTTCTGTTGGTCAAAAAATTATGGGACTTTTTTTGTTAGAAAACAGACTTAATTTTGGTCACTTTGGCACTGGTTTGGTTAAATTTGGAGTAGTGTAGCTCGGGTTATGAGCGTCCCAAGTCAGGTCAAATTTCTGGACTTAAACTAGGTATAGGTTCAGTGTTTCAGGTCTTGTGTCTTCAATTGAACTCTGATTTGAACGATTCTTTTTCCATTAGAAACTATACTCAAATTGATTTTGTTAAGGCTAAGGTTTTGTTCCATTTGGTCAAGTGTAAGTCAGTTTAGAGTGATTTGAAGTGGAAGGACAGAATCTGTCCAGTCTGGGAACCATTCGGGTTGTTTCTAAAAACTGTACTAACTGGCTCATTGTTTTGAAACTTTAAATATATTTTCAGAAACTACACATCTGTAGCTTTCCAACGAGTGGTCTTTTGTAATTTTCCGATGTCGTTTGCTATTTTAACTAATTCGCCGAATTCTGGCTGCCGTGTTAGCGTAGCCCAGGGTGTCGCTGTTGTTCCCAATTTGTTTTCTAAATATCTTTTGACTCGGGAGTCCGATCGGGACGTTCCGAGATGTTTTGGAAAGCTTATTCAGAGGCCCATCTGAATATTCTATTTTTGGGCAGAAAGTATTATTTTTCTGTAAAATTACTGAGGTTTGAGTGAACTAGTGTGTGTTGTCGTTTTGGGAAACGTTGTCGTGTCTCCGGCATGTTGGTGAAATTTGCCCTTTTGAAAAAGTGATGTCCTTGGCACTGTCTTGATGTGTTGACTCCCCTGGTGTCGTCGGGTGTCTCTGGTGGTTTTCGGTACTCCCGGTATTTAGTGATTGATGTCCCAGTGTTCGAGTGTCGTGGTTGCTTTTGAAGTCATTAAAGGTGGTTGTTTTTGGTGTCGTTAAAGGAGGTGGTCCTCCCGAATCATAAATGGGTGGTTGTCTTAGGTTTTGCATTTAAAGGAGGTTGTCGAGTGATAGGAGGTTGTACTTAGAATTTAAAGGAGGTTGAGGCTTCGGCCTAGAGTAATGGGAGGTTGTGCTCGTACGATGTTGTTAGTATTATTTGATGTCGATATGATGTTTAAGGCGGTTGTTGCTGGTTGTGTTTTGGTGCATTAGCATGGTGTTGCATACACTTCATTTGCATGATTGTTTTAAGGAGGTTGGGGCTTCAGCCCATGTTTAAGGAGGTTGGGGCTTCGGCCCATGTTTAAGGAGGTTGGGGCTTCGGCCCATGTTTAAGGAGGTTGGGGCTTCGACCCATGTTTAAAGGAGGTTGTATTGGTACCACATGCATTATGCCCACTGTTGGGGATGCATCCATGCATTGCATAACATGTGTGATGATCTCGGCGACTGTGCCTTGGTGATGTTTGTGATGATGAAATAACTGTTCTACCCTTGATGATGAAATGACTGTTTTGCCCCTGATGTTGTAATGATGTCTGTGATTAATGTGGTAGTCATAGGGCTATATCCTAATATATTCTCTATCATTTATTCCTATTATGTGTGAGATATCTCACCCCTTTTCTGTGGTATGTTTACAGGTGAGTTCGAGTGAAGGCATATTACCTTCGCGTAGTCGGGTCGGTGTCTGCTCTGATATGTAGCACTCGGGGTTGGACAATAGAGTCATTTGTGGCCATTTGAATAGTTTGCTAGGATGTTATGGTTGTTAAATGTTTTTATTTATTTATTTATTGTTATTGGTTTTTGGATGAAATGTGACACTCCTTTTGGTGTAATAAAAGAAAAAGATTTTTTTTTTGCGTACTCTGATTTTTCGTCAAATAAACAAAGGGGTAGAAAAAGGGGTGTTACAGAGATCCCCAATGATCATCCTCCTCTGGCTAGGGGTCCTTCCTCTAAGTTTGAGCAGCCATTTCTCTCTTCTGTCAGTTGCCAGCTTCTCCCTGTCAGCAAGGGTTGGAATGTAGCCAATTCCGAACTTCTGAGTTCCCATTCAGCTGAACTGGTGCTACAATCCCTTGGGCAGCTTTCCCCAGGCCTTTCCCAACTTGATAGCCGTGTCTCAGCATTACTTTTGCCATCATCAGGTCTACTTTAGACCACTTGGGCTTCAGCATAGGTTCACTAACAAAGACAGCATTTGAGATTTCCAACCCTTGGAAGGCAGTCTCGAAGGACTCCTCCGCTGATTCAACATAGTACTCAGGTGGTGATCTATTTATGAGTGTTTCCTCCTCTCCTGATACCACTATCAACTTTCCTTCAGCCACAAATTTGAGTTTTTGGTGAAGCGAAGAAGGTACTGCCCCGGCAGTATGTATCCATGGACGTCCCAATAGGCAACTGTAAGAAGAATTGATATCCATTACTTGGATGGTGACGTAGAACACTTCAGGTCCTACTTGGATAGGCATCTCCACTTCTCCATATACTTCTTTTACTAAGCCATCGAATGCTCTCACCAAGGTAGAACTGGGTTTCAGATAAGAATAGTCTACATCCAGCTGGTCCATCGTAGACTTGGGCATCACATTTAGTGACGAGCCGTTATCAATGAGTACCCTTGCTAACATGTAATCCCCACATTTTACAGAAATATGGAGGGCCTGATTGTGGTTCTTCCCTACAGGAGGTAGTTCGGCATCTGTGAAGGTTAGGTAATTGGAAGCTACGATATTCCCGACAATACCATCCAGCTGGTTGACGGTAATATCATGAGAAACGTGAGCTTCGTTCAAGATTTTCAACAACGCAGCCCGGTGTGCTTCAGAACTAAGCAGCAAAGAGAGCATTGAAATTTTGGACGGCGTCTGATTTAGCTGATCAACCACCCGGTATTCGCTCTGTCTCATCACCTTCAAAAATTCTTGAGCTTCTTTGTCAGATACCTCTTTTACCTCTACAGTTTCTTTACCCTTGCGGGCTCTCTCCTCAACTTCCTTTGGTGTTTCTTTCCTGAGATTCCCGGGAGCATACAACCTTCCGCTCCTGGTAATACCACTGCTCCCGACTATGTTGGTCACATCCACAGTACTTTTAGGACTCTCTGCCTTCATCTGCACGTTGCAGCTCCATGGGATTACCCTAGTTTCTCTGCTAGGGGTAGTTGCCGGCACTGGAACAACAAGGGTATGAGGTCTAGCCGCAGCTGGGATTAGACCGCAAGGAATTTCAATTGTCCTTCTGAAACCTCGTTCACTGGAGTGCAAAGTAGACACACTAACTTCTTTCTCTTGGGTACCAACTTGGACCACGCATCTGTCTAACAAGTCTTGTAGAATGAGCTCGAAATCTTCGCAAGCTCCCACACAGCAAGGATCACTACAGGTCTCTTTTCTGGCACAGCCCTCTTCTATGATGCCACAGTGACATAAATCAGCATGAATGACTTTCAAAGGTGTCTGGATATCCTCAACCTTTCTGATCAAGCATTGTCCTCCCTGATCGTCAATTGCATTTGCAGAAGGTCCACCATGCCCCGGTAATGGGTTAGTGGTCACATTAGGGTTCTGGAATGATATACTCTTAGCATCAAGTAAATCTTGTACAACATACTTGAAGGCTTTGCAATTTTCTACTACATGACCCACTGCCCCAGCATGGAAAGCACAAGTGGCGTTGGCATCATACCCTCTGGGATAAGGAGGTTGGTAGGGCTTCATCTGTCCGGTGCTGATTATCTTGTTCGCAAGGAGATAATTGAACAGGTCCTTATAGGAGAAGAAGGAGGAGAAGAAGGAGAAGAAGGAGCAGTTGGTTTTCTTTGAGGTCTTGAAGTGCTTTTTTCTCTGAAGATTTGAGAAGAGAGACAAAGTGGTAAAGGTTTTTTTGTAAGGTTTTGGGGAGGAGGAGGAGAAGAAGGAGAAGGAGAAGAAGGAGAAGGAGAAGAAGAAGAAGAAGAAGAAGAAGAAGAAGAAGAAGAAGGAGAAGAAGAAGGAGAAGGAGAAGAAGGAGGAGAAGAAGGAGTAGAAGAAGAAGGAGCAGAAGAAGAAGGAGAAGAAGAAGAAGGAGCAGATGGTTTTCTTTGAGGTCTTGAAGTGCTTTTCTCTCTGAAGATTTGAGAAGAGAGACAAAGTGGTAAAGGTTTTTTTGTAAGGTTTTGGGGAAGCTTCTAGAAGGTTTTGAAAGGGTGATGTGGTAGTAGTAGATTCCATCATCAAGGTTGGATTTTGAGAGATATCCAGATGGAATTTTTGAATGTAATGGGAAATGGAAGTTGGTTTGAAGGTTTTGAAAAAGATGGGTTGCTGATTTAGTAGAAAAGTACAGTTTGCAAGTCTTGCAAGCCTTGAAGGTTTTGAAGAAGATGGGTCGGTGATTTTGTAGAAGGTACTCAAAACCGAACCAACCCGCACCGCGAACACCCCTAACGGTAGTGATGCACCGTACTTGTTAAAAATGTGATTTTAACAGGTACAGTACTGTAGCACCGAACCGGTACAGTACTTTTATATCGTACCTGTTAAAAATCCTGTAAAGAGGGGTGTTTGGCCAAAATTGTGATTTTAACCGGTATGGTGCTGTAGTACCATACCGGTTCAGTGCTACAGTACTGTACCCGTTAAATTTCAGAAAAAAGGGGACGCACTTGGAAGTTTTTTATTCATTAATGATATTTTGGTCATTTCGCGGGGTTTGTGGGTGTGTGGTGAGTAGGAGGGGGGTTGGGAAAAGCATGACCCCTCCTTTTATAACGTAGGTTTCATTAATGGGTAGTAGCATAGTTTTACATACAATTATGTCAAAAAACTTAAATCTCCATTTTCTTTGCTATTTCCAATCTCCTAACAAGGGGTGTGCAAAAGTAACGGTACTCCAGTACCATTCTTTAAACCATATGGTATCCCATATTATTAAACCGGTAAAAAACCTATTCCGGCATTTCCATCGTGACTGATCCTATATTCCCATTTCTCACTTCGCAAGTCCAACACAAAATCAGAAATTCACAATGCAAAATCACTTCGCAAGTCCATCGTGCCTTCAAGAACCCTAAATCCTAAATTCCAAATCAATTTTCACTCCCAAAATTTCAAATCCCAATCGTTCCCTTCGCAACGCGCTTGAAGGTATGCGCTAAATTGGGTAATCGCAAGTATGAATTCGCAATCGCAATCGTTCCCTTCGAAAGTATGAATTCGCAATCGCAATCGTTCCTACAAGGTTAATCTCTCTGCAAAGTAACATTTCAAGTAAGCCTTCAAGGTTAATCTCTTTCGCCGATTCCAAATCCCAACAAGGGAACGATTGGGATTTCAAGTAACCCTTCAAGGTTAATCTCTTTCGAAAATCACGTTTTCTTTGCTATTTCCAATCTCCTAACCCACGTTCCCAAATCCACATTTCCTTAATTACACCATCTCTCTTTCCCCTTTAGCTGCAGCGATAATGAACAATCATTGAACAATTTCATCTTCATCCAACCACTGTTGTTTCAATCAGTCAACATTGTCTTGCTTCAACCATTCTACTCAAGTGAAATAGTCAGTTGCTCCAACCAGCATTACTTAATGGCGAATCACTGAACATGTGATCCAATTATGCCGACACCGCCAATTGAATCATCTTGAAATGAAGCCAATTTCATGACAAAAAAGAAAATGAATCCAAATTTTAAATCTGATACAAAGATGATTCATTATACTAGTCAATATAACAGAGATGATTTTAAATCTTGCTCCCGTAGTTACTATAAAATGAAGCCGATTACCAAAGTGAACCAGTCACTTGCCCACTTAGTTGCAGCCAAAGTGGAAAAAAATATGATATGTGTAATTAAGGAAGGAATTGTGGAAGTGGAAAGAACAATCGGTTTTTGCAATTCCACGACATAAAAATACTTTGAAGTATTAAATGCATTAGTACAAGAGAATTTATAGCATTACTGATCACAGTGTACATATGAGGGGGCATTTTTTTAGCAAAAAAGTTGACATACAAAAGCATAAAATGGCAAGATCTCAACGAGCTTGAAACCTAAGTAACCACAATCATTTACAGCACGCCAAATATCTTATTGACGTAAACTAGGAAAAAAAATTAATATCTCAACAAGGGAGCATTAATACTGCCTGAATGTAAGATTGAGGCGGCCAGGTCGAAGGCAAGTATCTTGCACCAATTCTTGTGGGGCAGAATCTGGTATGATAGATGAGACACCATGGAAGACATGTCGTGATTCACCGCCAAATATCAATACATCTCCTGATTCTAGAAGTACATTCTCTGCCTTCTCAACATCCCTATGATCACCATAAAGAAATTCAGCTGAATCACCAATAGAGAAGGATACAACAGGCAACCTTTTTTGGAGACTTTCTATGCTTTCATCGCGATCCTGCATCAATTAGTTTCAAAATGGAAGCAAAATAAGTTGGACAATCACCTCATTATCAAAACAATTGCTAGCAACAAAATAAATTACGTGCACTTTTCAAGTGTGTTTGGATGGAGTGTTTCGGAAAAGATGGGAGAAAAAGACTTATTTTTATCTTCTAAACTAAAGAAATCATAAATTGTTTTTAAAAACAAATAAAGGATGGATGATTGTTTTTGCAAAATCATGAGACAGGGTGATAGGAACCCAAAAATTAGGTGAACTAGACACTGCGTCGATGAAAACAAGATGTATTACAGAAGAGAAAGCCCTTGTAACCTCAGAGATATAGCTCCTAAGAGAAGAAATGATACTGTCTCTGCCCAACCTATATGGTTCTAACCGAAAATATGTTGTATGCCACTCAACTTGCTACCCTTCTCCTTAATATAATTTTGTTTCCTCTCTAACAGATTTGCCACATCACCAAATTGTAACCAATTCCCCCAATTCTCTATTTGGCCCATTTGTTGGTACGAGGCCCATACTCAGTACCTAACACTACCCGCTGCTAGAATAACAGACTTGTCCTTAAGTCTGAGCTAGAAAAATTGACTACTAACATCGAACTCTTCCTCCAAAAGAGCTTCTTTCCCCACCTTCCGTTGCCACTGAATTAAAATCTGACTAACTGAGCTGTTTCTGAGTATGCTGAATTTCGAGCCTTCCAAAAACAGTGTCCAAATAAAACAAAACTTCACTTGGCAATTTCCCTTCAGCATCCAAAAGCTATAGTAGTTAAGGGATTGAGGGATGTGTCGGTTGTTTTCCAGAATTCAGAGCCATTACTATTCACAGAGAACTCATTTCTTGCCACATAATCAGCCCCATTTCCTACGGAAAATCCGGGGCTGCTATTAAAATAAATGTTTTCCTCCCCACATAATCAAAAGGAATGGAGTGATTGATAATTTGAATATTGTCCAATTCACCCATGAGTTGCACTGCAATGTACTCGTGTAAGAAATTTGATATCATTGGTTTCAGTTTGAACTTCGAAACTCTAATAGCTCCAAGAAATACAATATGAGATAGCAGCAGAACATACTCCTAACGAGTAAACCTGTAAGAAAGTACCATCACCAATGAAGCACATACCAAGTGCATCACACAAAGTAAAGAGAAAATTTATATGTTGACCACTGAGTGCATTTGCTTCAATAGCTATTTATCCACTTCACAATCCACTGCGTGCTTGTAGGCCTTGCAGTAAGAGTTGTTACTTGTTAAGTTGTTAGAAAAGAAAAGAGTTCCTTTTGAGTAAAAAATCTGAATTAGAAGGTTTTCCCATGGCTAACCATTTAACATACTTGCCCAACAATACACAAGTTATGAGTGTAATCCTTGTTTTCAAGTATTTTTTTTTTGTGAACCGAAGTGCAAAAATTGAATTGAGGAGCTAGTTCCAGTAGCGCTCTAATTAGCCCACACTCTAAATGCCTTAAAAAACAAACTAACATTAATTTGGGTTAGACCCATTTGGTCTAGAATTAGACCAACAACACATAATACCATTTTTATAGGCTTGACTTTATAGGCTTGACTCTTGCGTTCTCCACAAGGTATTGATGAACCACCATTGACCATGGTCAATATTGAATCCAAGAATAAGCTTTGTTAGCAGACATTCTGGTTTTTTTTGCAATCATCATCCCCTTCTCCCACATCTTCCAATAGCCTGGTATCAAGAAAAGAACCAATTTTCTCATTTGGGCCTGGCCCACTAGCATACAAACTATACATTCTGCCCTAAAATTATAGACTACCCATTATGCCCCTATTTCCCTTAGAACCCTCACAAATGTAGCAGCAATGAAACGCACCAGATAGACATGCAATCCTGATGCCTTAAGGAGGTTGGCCATCACATTCTCCGCCGCAAGGAGATTGGCCGTCGGCGCCTGTGGGTTGTGGCTGTGGAGGAACCGTAACCAGAAGATTCGGCGGCGCTAGTGGCGATGGAAGAGCCACAGTTAGTGCACTAGAGTTCACTGTTTCTATTTTTCTTTATTTATTTTCTGCATACCTGTACCTTAGTTTTTTTTAAAAATCTTGTATCTCTTATTCGCACCTTGTACTGGAACCGTACCCATATCCATGCATAACATAGGTTTCTAACTGAAAATATGATGAATGCTTCCCCTTGCTACCCTTCTCCTTAATACAATTTTGTTTCCTCACTAATAGATTTGCCACATCCTCAAATTGTAACCAATCCCCCCATTCTCTATTTGGCCCAGTTGTTTGTATGAGGCCCACACTTGGTACCTAACACTGGGCAAAGTATATATTACCAAATTAATCGTCCAATACAAGCAAACTCAAATACACAACATGATAATATTGGCATGAACTAAAGAGATCCAACAATTAATCAAACCATCTTAATCTCAAAGGTTAGCTATGAAAAGCACCTAAATATTACATTCTGACTTGAAAACCAGAAGTTTCAAATACTGTCCAATGAACACAGAGTATACAACATGAATGTCATGGTTGAAAAGAAGGGATGTTGTGTAAATGCGTTTAGAGAGACTGATGAGAGAGTTTATGAAAGTGAAACTTTTTAATAAACCTGATTCCATTGACCTTAAACAGTAAAATGTGTACATATATTTATAATGTAAGCATCTCTTAAGTAGTTAGATTTGGTTATGACTTAGGGTGCGTTTGATTTGCTAAAATGTAAGGAACTGGACAGGAACTTCAGTTGTACCCTGAACAAAAACCCAAATTCCTGTCCCTCAGAAAATCACGGTACAACCTTTTCTCACAGTACAACTTTCTGTCCACTCAAAAAAGCAAAAATACCATTTTTATTTCCTACTCACTAATTTTTTTCTCATCTCTCTTCTCTATCTTCTATCTCTCCTCTATTCTTTCTCACTCTCTCTCCTCTCTCTCTCTCTCTCTACTATCTTCTCACTAACATTTTTTTCATAATTTTTTAATTATATTATATTATATCTTATATAAAGTCATTATAAACCTCATAAACAGAATTATAGTAAATTTTACATTTTTTGCTTGTGTTGTCCGGTGTTCACCAAACAGTGTACTGCACAACATGTTGTCCAATACTGTCCAGTCCAATACTGTCCAGTCCAATACTTATCTGTTTGCAAATCAAATGGACCCTAACAGAATTTGACTGAGAAAAATTAACTGATTCTATGAGATTCTATGCAGCCAGAAAATCATGCATTTGATGTGCAGTTTTGCAAAATGGACTGTCGGTTCAAGATCAGACAACCTGTGTGCTGCCTCTTGTAAATAGGGTCCAAACTACAGTTAGAATGTGAACATATCCTATCTTGATTCGATGGTCTAGATCGACAATTGTGTGAATGCAGGGAATCCAAATCCATCTATATAAATAGATTACTTGTTACATACATAAAATGTATATCATAACATTATGATATGGGATAGTCTAATATGTCGCAAGAAAGGATTTCACTACACAGAATATGATTATTGTCATCACTTACATGGACCTGAATCCATTATGAAATCCATATTGTCCTCCTTTATTCCTACTCTGTTTTCGAATTTCAGGGAATAATGTCAACAGTCTACAAATATTTTCCGAGTACTTATATAAAAAATATCAAGCAGCTAAGTAGTGTAACTGACCTGATGAAGACCAAGCCTTCCACTGGTTGTATAAAAATTAACGATGCATATATCAGGAGTCATTGAAGGTAGTATCTCCTCGACACAGCTTGTTTTACACTCCTCATTAATTAGATGTTGTGTTCTATATTCCTCATTAATTAGATAATGTGCTTTTTGTATTGCTCTTAAAACCAACTCACTGAAGCAATCGGGAATACTAGGTGGTTTGCTACCGTCAATTATTCTTGTATAACCATATCTTCTAGTTTGAGGATCCCAGTCCATACCCATACACATCATCATCAAGCGAAGTTTGGCTCCACCTGCATACCCTGGTTGATAGAATCCTTCAGGACCCAGACCAAGATCGCGACAATTTTTCACAATTTCCACCTAAAATTATTAGAAAAATTTGGTCAAAGAATTAAATCCACTAGATATGAAATAAATATTTCTATCAAATGTAGAAAAGTTATATATGTTTGATCATTCAGGAACTCTGAAGCAAGTTGAAGGCGTGTCCGGTGTCCGACACGTATCGTGTTGGACACTGACACTGACACTTCAATTACTTCCATTTGTCAAATTAAAATTGATGTTTATGTGTCTGTTTCTGTGTTGTATCCGGTGTCCGTGTTTGTGTTCAGCAACATGGGAACAGACATATGAATGCAATGCAATGCATTACTTAAAGTGAAAGACATAGGAGAGAAAATTGCTTCCATTCCATCATATGCATCATCTTGTATACAGTGTAGGCTAATTCTGAAATGTGTCTTCCTAATTCCTATAATCTCTTAGTCTTTAATATTCATCACAAATTGCAATTTAAAGAAACAAAAAGTCACGTACCTGTTCATTGTGCGATAAGAAATGTTTAAGAAGAACCATCCCAGGCCTCAGTATCCCTTCTTTTGTTCCTTCTTCTTGCATCTCAATCCAGCTTTCCTTGTTTTTCTCAAGTGAGGTAATATCTATTAAAGCAGATTTTCCTTTTCGACGGAAGCAAATGTCATATTGTTTAAACTCTGGTACACTAACTGAAGAACCCATCTTGTGACCACCTGATGCATATTTAATTTTTCTTTGGCTACTAAATTGTCTATGGTTATTCCAATTCGCCTGTCCCAATCCTAAGTCAACTCGAATTCTCTTCTTAACTTTACTAGGTTCAGAAAAAACAGTAGTTGTTTGGGAAGGTAGATGATTAGAACTAGAAATTAACTCGGGGAACTTGGCTGAAGATGACTTGCATCTAGTTGACAAATGGAATGAATTTTTCTTTATATGTTTATCCAGAGGTACAGGAATAGTCCCCACAATTATATAACTTTCATTGTTGAGAGAACTAGTTGATAATGGATTGTCAGGCATTACCTGTAAATAGAGAAATGTAAACTATTATTGTTAGTATCAAGTGTCATCTTAGGTTAGCACTGAATCGTTCGAGCCAAAGCCGAATTGATTAAGGAAAATGAATAGTAACATTATAACTTAATAAGCTCAAGTTATCACCAAAGATACACAAACTAATTACAAATATTTCTGCATTTGTAATAATCTGAAACACTGCTAAAAACAGACTTTAGCTGAAAAAACTGAAACATACATGAAATTCAACGCAAGCACCAAAGGAACTGTTATGGTGATTATACTTTTATCTAGTTACACCCCATTTCCAAAAGCCCAATTGATGAGAAGCCCAATCATAATCAAGAGAGTCCAATCTTCAATGGCCAAGATCAGCCCGCAAGATCGGACGGCCCAAAAACGCCAACACAAACACATCCAAACTCTATAAATACCCCATTCAATGCTCATTAATGGTAAGCACTTTTCTAACCAAACACTCATTCTCTCAAATACTGACTTGAGCGTCGGAGTATCATTGCAGGTACAACCTCGCCCTCCAAGATCGAACATCTCAAGATCGAACACCTCAACATCGCCTCTCAAGGTCGAACGTCCCGGGTCGAACAAGACTTTCCTCTCAGCCTGAAGACAAAGATAGAATCAAGGACAAAATATCTACCAACTGCATAATATCGATCCTCACGATCGGTAGCACGGTACCGAACATTGGCGACCACAGTGGGAGAAACCAGTACCCGATTTTTCTCACCATCTCCTTGAACTTATTGAATGGCACCAACACGCCGCTCAATACCGACTCGTCTCATGGCCGAACCTGACCTCGGCCCTCAGCGAACCCCTGAAGGCCACGTCCAGGAACTCACGAATTCGTCACAAACACGAAGCCGACATCCCAACACGGGACCTTCCCGAGCTCAATCGGGCGCAGATGAGACGAGCTTACCACCTCCCCCCCAATTACTCCCGGCTTTGACAGACGCGGTTCAACAGCTCGTTCAGCTATTGGCTCGGCAAGAGGCGGTAAGTGAAGAAAGAAACAATCGTTTCGCCAACCTCGAATCCGAAGTAGCGAGACTGCAAAATCGAAACGTCCTGGATCAACAATCATCCGGGCAGAACTCACTGGAAGAACGACGCCCAACTCGAAGGAGACTTTTTCATCGATCACCCCCTCGGAGAAAGCTCACTCATCGCTCCCCGCCACGCCGCCACCGAGGGAATGGTTCCCGTTCTCCTCCGGCTCGCCAATACGACGATCTTGATGATCCTCATTCTCCGCCACGCCGCCACCAAGGGAGTGATTCCCGTTCTCCATCAACTCGACAATACGACGATCTTGATAATCCTCATTCTCCTCCACGCCGCCACCGAGGGAATGGTTCCCGTTCTCCTCCGGCTCGCCAAATTGAAGGCTCGACCTCGTCAAGGAGACGATCGAGAAGCCATGACAGCGTTCAAAACAAACAAACACGACGATACGGACGTCCTGAACCCCATCACGGACGCCAACCACTGTCACGGGCTAATCGACCTGGGAGAAAAGGTCCTTTCACAAGATCGATTGACAACTTCCGGGTTCCCCGGTATCTCGAGAAACCGCCTGGAGGTTTGAAAACTTACAACGGATCTCGAACGAAACCCCTTGGGCATCTGGAGCTAATGGTTGCCTACGGAACCGAACCAATGGTCCGAACCGTCAGAACCAAATTCCTCGTCTTGCCTTGTGAATCCATATACAACGGCATTATAGGAAGACCGACCCTCGGCAGGCTCGGGGCGGTTACATCCACCACGCACTTAAAGATGAAGTTCCACTCCCTTTGCGACAGAGTTATCACTTTAAACTCTGACTTAGAGTCGGCCTCCAGGTGTTTTTTCCTATGGACTAAGAACGAACGAAAAGCTTCGGAGCATGAAGGGGTTCCCCCTTCGGAAGAACTGTCAACTCCCAAAATGCCAAAAGGAAGATCAACTGAAGTTAACACCGCCACTAACGTAGAAACCAACTGCGGTCCGGAGGTCGAAAAACAGATAGATGTCGACGAGCTAACAAAAGAGCTCAAACGAAAAATCAAAAGACCAGAGCCTGATGGAAAGTTCGTCGAAATACAGCTCGGTTCAGACCCCTCCCAAAAAATCAAAATAGGGATCGACCTTCCAGAAAAGATCAAGACCGATTTAACCCAATGTCTTAAAGATTTCAAAGACATCTTTGCTTGGTCGGCCGAAGACATGCCTGGGATCCCGCCAGAGATTGCCTGCCATCGACTCGCAATAAACCCAGAAGCAAAATGGATCGCCCAAAGAAAGCGGGCCCAAAGCAAAGAAAAAGCCATTGCTGCCGCCTTAGCAGTAGACGACCTCATCCGAGCCAACTTTATCTCTGAGGTTAAATACACAACTTGGTTATCAAACCCTGTCCTGGTGAAGAAGTCTAACGGAAAATGGCGTATGTGTGTCGACTACACCGATCTTAATAAAGCTTGCCCAAAAGACGCTTTTCCGGTCCCCAGCATCGATCGTTTGGTCGACAGGGCTTCCGGTTTTCAGTTGTTATCTTTCATGGACGCATACTCCGGATACAACCAAATCGCCATGTTTCCACCAGATCAAGCAAAAACCGCCTTCATCACTGACCGAGGAAACTTCGCGTACCGTGTTATGCCCTTTGGTTTAAAAAACGCTGGAGCAACTTATCAAAGAATGATGAACAAAGTTTTCCAAAACCAGATCGGTAAAAACGTAGAGGTTTACCTCGACGATATGATCGCCAAAAGCAAAAGTGATGCCGACCATGTAAGTGATCTGAAAGAAATTTTCTCTGAGGTACGAAAAAACAGAATGAGATTGAACCCAGAGAAATGCACTTTCGGAGTTCGAGCTGGGAAATTCTTAGGTTTCTTCTTAACAGAACGAGGTATCGAGGCGAACCCGGATAAATGTCGATCCGTCACAGAAATGCGAACTCCGACGTCCAAAAGAGAAGTGCAAAAACTCAATGGAATGATAGCTGCTCTATCTCGTTTCATATCGAATGCAGCATTCAAATCTCTTCCACTTTTCAAAATCCTCAAAAAAGAAGAAAGAGATTTCGAATGGACGCCCGAGCATGACGAAGCTTTGAAGCAACTAAAAAAATCTCTTTCCGAGCCTCCAATTTTAACTCGCCCAAATGAAGGGGAAACATTATACTTATACCTAGCGGTCTCGGAAGAGGCGTTAGCTGCCGTTCTAGTACGCGAACTCGAAACCGGGCAAAGTCCCATCTACTTCGCAAGCAAGGCTCTGCACGGGGCTGAAAGTCGTTATCAGAAAATCGAGAAAATCGCCCTGGCTCTCATTATTGCAGCTCGACGTTTTCGAGCTTATTTTGTCGCCCACCAGGTAGTCGTCCGCACTAACTACCCAATCAGACAGATACTCCACAGACCCGATCTAGCTGGAAGAATGATCAAATGGGCCGTAGAACTCTCGGAGTTCGGTATCAAATATGAAGCTCGAACTACACTTAAAGCACAAGTTTTGGTGGACTTCATCGCCGAGATGACACCTGCTAACACCGAATCTGACACATGGATCCTCTACGTCGATGGTTCCTCGAATCCAAAAGGGAGTGGCGCTGGGATTATGCTAGAAAGCCCGATTGGGGTCATCATCGAAGTTTCCCTTACATTCGGTTTTCCCACCTCGAACAACCAAGCAGAATACGAAGCTTGCATCGCCGGACTTCGCCTGGCAATTGACCTCCAAGTCCAAAAAATTAAACTCCATACCGACTCTCTCTTGGTGGTCTCCCAGATCGGAAGCAAATACGAAACCAAAGAACCGATCCTGCAAAAATACCTACTTCAGGTACAGTCACTAATAGCTAAATTTGAAACAAGCGAGATAGTTCATGTCCCAAGAACGGAAAACCAACGAGCTGATATCCTCGCCAAACTCGCAAGCACAAAAACCCCAGGTAACCAGAGGACGACCATCCAAGAAACACTACACAAACCCAGTATATCTCTCGAGCCTCTGTTTAACCCGACCATCTGCATGCTTGAAGAGGCAGACAGCTGGATAACCCCAATTTTAGAGTACATCGTCTCAGGAACGGAACCCCCAGACAGAAACGACGCCAAATATATCAGGAGAAGAGCCTCAGCTTTTTCAGCCATCAACGGAACGCTCTATAAACGAAGCCTCTCTTCCCCGTTAATTAAATGCATCGAGGGAGAGGAAGCGGCCTATGTATTAACAGAAATTCATGAGGGAATCTGCGGCCAGCACATGGGAGCTCGATCTTTAGCACGAAAAACCCTTCGAGCCGGCTACTACTGGCCGAGCATGATCGGCGATGCTAGTAATCACGTGAAGAAATGCAAAAAATGTCAAATCCACGCCAACGTGCACGTGGCTCCCCCCACAGACCTCACGAGTTTATCCTCCACATGGCCCTTCGCATGGTGGGGAATGGACTTGCTCGGACCTTTCGCAAAAGCACCAGGACAAGTCAAATTCTTGATCGTCGCCGTAGACTACTTCAGTAAATGGATAGAAGCGGAACCCCTGGCGACCATCACTGCAAAAAACTGCATAAAATTCTTCAAAAAAAGATTATGAGCAGGTTCGGGATCCCCGAGGTAGTAGTAACAGACAACGGGACGCAATTCACAGACACGGGATTTCGCAAACTAATGTTCGAGCTTAAAATTAAGCACCATTTCACTTCAGTAGAGCACCCTCAAACCAACGGTCAAGCAGAGGCTGCAAACAAAGTAATACTGAACGGGCTGAAACGACGTTTGGACGATGCTAAAGGAAATTGGGTAGAAGAATTGCCTTACGTCCTCTGGGGATACCGGACGACCCCCCAAAGCTCCACTGGGGAAACACCTTTTAGGCTCTCCTACGGCAGCGAGGCGGTCATCCCCGTCGAGATCGGCGAACTTAGTTGGAGAACGGCAAATCCCAAAACACAAAGCAATAACGATCAAGCCTTAAGAGAAGAACTCGACCTCATCGATGAAATCCGAGGTCGAGCCTCGCTCCGAGAAGCGATCATCAAACAAAAGGTGGCGACCAGATACAACACCAAGGTCGTTCACAGAGATTTCAATCCTGGCGATCTGGTACTCAGAAGGGCTGACGTCGGTCAGAAAAACGCCTCCCAAGGAAAGCTCGCCCCAAACTGGGAAGGCCCCTACCGAATTTTATCTAAAACCGGCACGGGAGCCTTTAAATTGGAGACCCTCCAAGGAAGAAAGATTGAGAGAACTTGGAACGCAACGAAACTGAAAAGTTATTATCCTTAGAAAGAAATCACTCACACCGATCTTATATAAACTCGAAACAAGCTATTAATAAAGAAACTTGACATTTCTTTCAAACGCTTTCAATACTTCTCAAAAGTTTTTTCAAGTCTCCACACATTCTTGATTTTCATCAAACAGAATGAAGGGACCTAATTCCCCCCAACAGGAATCAACTGGGACCGATCTTAAATGATCTCCCCTAAAGCGACCACCCAAGGTCAAAAACTCTTTGAGAAAACAGTTAAATCCGAGCCGAGTCTTGGCAAACTATCTCAAAGAGACCGGGTCTTCAAGGATCGAAACGTCCTAAGAACGACCATCGGCCACAGCTGCCGATACCCCTATGGGGCGAGTTAAATCTAGGCCGAGTCCTAGTAAACTGTCCTATAGGTTCGAACCGGTAAATCGAGTTCCTCGTTTACCGACGTTTTTACATCATACGCGACGTGCAGAATTTAAAAAGCACTCGTTAAAAACTCGCAAAAACGACATACATGACATGCGAAATTCAAAAAGCATTCATTAAAGCTCGTAAGGGCCTTATAGGCATATTCCAAAAGAGGTTACAAATATCTCCAGCTAGACCAACAGAAGTTCCGGATCTATACAAAAAATACATAAGTAAAAGCATACACCAGGAACTTCTGCAAAAGAAACGATGTTAAAACATCAGGCAGTGGAGGTCGGGAAAATCACAGTTTTTGTCTCCGTCTGAGCATCGATCTTAACGATCTTACCCGCTTCAACCTCATGGTCGGCATCAATAATCGACCGATCCAAAATTACAGAAGGATTGACCAAAGCAATTTGCTCCTGGGCACACTCAAAACCCTCCTTATACAGCTCAATTGCAGAGTTAGCAGCTTCCCGAGCCTCCCTCCTAGCCTCGTTTGCAAGTTTCGTAGCCTCTTTAGCATTTCTTCTGCTCTGCTGAAGGGCTGCCTCAAGCTCTGCAATTCGAGCCTCCGCATCGCCGCTTGTACCGACCCGTGCCTCAGATGCTTTCTTCAAATCCTCTTCCAAACCAGCTACACGGAACTCCAAACCTTTGATCTTCTCGTTGGCCTCGACAAATTGCCCCTCCAAAATTTTTTCCCTTTCTTCAAGCTCCTTTACGCGATTCTCCGCAAACTCCGCCCGACGTACCACCTCCCCTTGGCTTTCCTTCAGAACCTGAAGTTCTTGCTTTGTTCGAGCGAGCTCTTTCGATTTTAAAGCCACATCTTCCACGAGCTTCACTCTTTTTGACTTCTCGAGCTCCAACGAAGCTGCAAAGCACGAAAAATAAGAGAAATCAGTTTATGAAAAAAGAGATGTTTTTATGAATGTAAGAAAATGATGTCATTTACCCAGAACCCGCCGCTCGTATTTCTCTTTTTCGATCCTATGAACATCGGCCAAATTCGCCAACAATTTAACAGACGCCCCGACAGGATCCTCCCGCCATTGGGCGTAATTCTGCTCCAAAAAACCCTCCTCTAAAGGTACGGCCTTACTCTTATGCTTCGGTCTCCTCGAAGTCTTACTCCTTTTTTCCGGCCTCTGCTCGCCACTTGCCTCGGTGCGCACCCTTTTCGCCGAGGTACCCGCACCAACATCGGGAGCAGTCGGGGGAGGAGAACTGGAAACAAGATCGACCAGAGCCTCATAGGCAAGGTCCTCCTGGGTAACAGTATTTATCGGAGAAGCAGCAGTAACCGTCCCAACAACAGTCTCGACCTGAGGAGACGTCGGAAGCGGAACACCCACCCCCTTAGCATCTCCAGATATCTCGACACTCCTCATCGCCAGCGCCTTCATTACGGCGAGTTTCTTTGGGGCCATGGTATCTGGAAAAGAAACATAAATCGGTCATACAAACTACGGTCAAAAATATGCAAATATCAAAAGCAAGAAAAACAAAACTACCTAAGACAAGTTGCACTCGTCTTCGCTTCACAGCCTGAACTATCTTAGCCGCAGGGATACCCCGATACTTATGTTTTGAAAACGGAATGTTCTCAGAAATAAACATCAGGATCCTCTTGGTAAGAAGATCGGCAGCGTTCAAACGATTCTGACTAACAGAAAAGGAATTGGTGGATCGTTCAAAATGGGCCTGACTCCAACCAATGGGAAACTTGGTGGACACCAAAGTCCGACCATCCTCTGAAAACTTTCCCACTCTCTCAATCGCTTCGTCGGTCACCGGTTCGACCCAATAAAATAACTCCTTCCAATTTCCCTTCAACGAGTCCGCATAGGCTTTAAAAATCTTGGCACCTCGCCTTGAACGAAGACTGACGTGTTCGCGACCGGACTTATTTTCACTACTATTCCGATTGATCTCAAACAAATGGAAAAAGAGCAACGGCGAGACCGGCCTCTCCAGGTGAAGACACATTAGCTCGAAGGCTCAAACAAAAGCCCACGCGTTTGGATGCAACTGAGAAGGCGCAACATCCAAAGTCGCCAAGACCGTCTGCTCGAACCAAGTGAAAGGAGGCCTGATATTCATCTCGTTTATCAGCATATGATACAAAGTAAACTTAAGCTCTCCTGGCCACAAAGCCACATGCTCCCCCTTTTTCATTCCCTCAACTCTCCAAATTCGCTTCGAGCGACCCGAAGCTTTCCTCCCGACCCTCTCCAAATTAAACCCGTGCTGGTACAACGATTCGATCTCCAAAATATTTCTGGAAACCCAATCATATTGGGAGACCTCTCGCACCGGTACGTCAAGGTCCCCACAGCCAGTACTAGAGTACCCATCCAGAGAAGCAGCAGAAGCTCGGCTGGAACCCGGTTGACTCGAAGGGCGAGATTCGACTTGTTTTCCAACACCCTCTCTATCGGACTCATCGACAGACTCAGAACTCGACCCAAGATCGACCTCGGAGCCTCTCCCAAGATCGACCTCGGAATCCTCTGATCCCTCCACTGGGACTTCCTCTTCGGACTCGGAAGTGATGGCCATCACATCCACCAAGCAATCCTCCTCCGCATCTTCGGGAGTATCGTCATTCGGCTCATTAGCATCGGTCGCAGGAGAAGAACTCTCACTCTCAAAATTATCTTCCGCCTTATCACTCATAGGGGCGGAAGCAGAATGCTCTTGCACGTCCGGGGCGGCGACTTCAAGGGGCTTGGTACGAACCTCAGGGACTTCACCACCAGAAGCCATCGCGTTCATAAACTCTTTCCGATACTGAGTGACGTCTCTCCGAGTTTGTTTCGTCCTCGCCAGATCGAATCTACAGGAATGGGGGACGAAATGTCAGGATTAAAGTTCGAAAATGGGTTCGCGAGCATGTCGGAACCCGACCTGACGACCCCCATTCTGAGATCAAAGGGGACGGGGGGAGGTCCAGGCACAAAAAGAAAAAGTAAAGAAAAACCAAAAGTAGACTAACCTCGGAACTATGTCGCAAGCTGATTATATCTGGAAATAAACGATTGTCGATCCTCAGAAACCAACCTTAGAAGTACTTCGAAATTTCTTCAAACTCGTTCACTTTAAAGAAGCTCGGGAGCTCTCGAAGGTCGGCAGATCAAAAACAAATGAACAACAAGCAATAAATGAGTTGGTGAGACCCTTTATTTATAGCAAGGCGAATCTAATGGGCCTGGGCCTGGAAGTCGAAGCGTCAAGTCCAAACCATGATCCATTAAAAATCCGCACGCTGAAGAATAAACGTCACCATCATGCGCCGCCACTACGAAGAGACACCTTGTCAGAAACAGTAAAAATGGCACTGATTCCAAAATTACACTGATTCCAAAGCAGCACTGAGTTCGGAAAAATCATCCACCTCGCTCGAAAGCTCGACGGACAGTTAACATCGCCCGAGAACCCCAGCCTCGACATAAGCTCGAGACCGAATAAAGATCTCCACTCAAACAAAAAATATAAAAGCTACGTCGCCCATCAAAGTCAAGATCGCTCCTCATAGCGACCCGACTTGGGGGACCACTGTTATGGTGATTATACTTTTATCTAGTTACACCCCCTTTCCAAAAGCCCAATTGATGAGAAGCCCAATCATAATCAAGAGAGTCCAATCTTCAATGGCCAAGATCAGCCCGCAAGATCGGACGGCCCAAAAACGCCAACACAAACACATCCAAACTCTATAAATACCCCATTCAATGCTCATTAATGGTAAGCACTTTTCTAACCAAACACTCATTCTCTCAAATACTGACTTGAGCGTCGGAGTATCATTGCAGGTACAACCTCGCCCTCTAAGATCGAACATCTCAAGATCGAACACCTCAACATCGCCTCTCAAGGTCGAACGTCCCGGGTCGAACAAGACTTTCCTCTCAGCCTGAAGACAAAGATAGAATCAAGGACAAAATATCTACCAACTGCATAATATCGATCCTCACGATCGGTAGCACGGTACCGAACAGGAACTAACTTAATAAAAACAGAAATAATCTGAAACACTGCTTAAGGATATAAGTTACAAAGTTTAAAATCAAATTAGCAAAAGGAAGCAGAAAGAACATTGCATCTCACATCTCAATTAACATAATCAAATAGCAAGATGGGAAGTGAAAGCATACATTTGCATCAACGTTTCCACCACTAGGCAGTGGTTCTGGTAATGATGACATGGCACCGTCGTTATTTCTTTTAGCCATCGGTAAAACCCTGGAATACGAATGGAGGAAGAGACGGCGGCGTTTGATGGACAGAGCAGAAGGAAGCAACGAGGTTAGAGTAATAAGAGGGATTGTGGGTGAAACAAGCATAGCTGATAATGAATACTATGATGGTAACAAAAGAATAAGGCATAGGTCTCCACCTCGGTATATGCGAGGAACAGTGTTTGAGAAATTGTTGCCTGTTACCGAAGAGATGCATTTGCATTATGTTTCGGTGGCCTCGCCCTTCTTCCAAATTCTGTGATTTTAATTGTTCCCGTAAACTATTGTCAAAAAAAAAAAATTGTTCCCGTAAACAACCGTTTTGGTGGTCAACGTGTGAGTCGCCCTTTTTTTTCCTCTAAGAGAATCTACTTTTTATATTATAGGATCAAAACTAATGTAATCCCAAAAAAAAAAACTAATGCCAGCAAAATTAAATATTTGGTGCCCTTCAAATTTTGTCATTTGTCAAAAAATAAGGACAAAATTGTAAATGCACCACTAAACGACAAAAAACGCGTCAGAAAAAGCTGCTTGACACAGCTTTACAGGGGAAAAAAAGACAAAAATTCCTTAGAAAAAGCTGCTGAGGGCAGTGTTTACAGAAAAAAGTTGACAAAAAACGCGTCAGAAAAAGCTGCTGGACGCAGACAGGCGCTGACACACACAGGACAAACATTGAACAGCTTTTTACAAACACAGACTGACACGCACATTATGATTTTATTGCTGATGCAGTCACAAAATTCATTAAAAAGCAATAATAACGTGGAAATGAGGGCAATTGCTTTTACTGCTTAGAATTCAATACTTTTTTTATCCAATTTTTCCTTTTACGTGCCGACCAATATTGATCACATTCAATGTCTACCTACAATATTTAGATTTATTTTTTAGTTGAATTCAATTCTTTCTCTTTTTCTTCAACATTTAGAAGACACAACCTGTGAGTCTCCATCTTCTGATATTTGGTCCTCTTTGGAGTCATTAACAGAATCACTCCAAAACCGACTAGCAATCTGCATATCCTTAACTACCTTGATATTGGAATGAACAATGGGGGTTTAAATATTACAACCACTAATAGGTTTTCATATCTTAGAGTATCTTAGAGTATCTCTTAGGATAAGTTTTCATATTACGTCATTATTATTATTATTTGTTTCCTGATTTAGTTATTTAGGGTTGAGTCTATTTATCCCTATAAATAGGGGTTAGTGTTTAGTCTTTGTAATCAATCAATCAAACTATTATCAAATATATTCAAGTCTTTATTATTTCAACATGGTATCAGAGCAAGTTCTGATTCTGTGACCTACCTTTGTGCCTCACCACCGCTGCCAGCGACGGCTACTGTCGCCGGCAGACACCACCTTTTAGTTTTCAATTGATATCTTCTCACAATTGTCATAACCCTATTTTAGTTTCTGTTTTCTTCCGCTGTTTTCAACTTTCTGGCGTGTCTTTTCAGTTTCCGGCAGACCAACCACTGTCAGCCGCCACCGGAAAATTTTTTCGGCAACCGTTTTCGGTAAAACCACCACCAATAGGGGTGAAATTCGTCGATCTACTCAACTGTTCAAAGGTCCATCTTCATCAGGCCATTCTTCGTCCATGTTCAGACTCAGTTTCCATTTTCTCTCTCCTTAAACATTGTTCAGACTAGAAACCCATCTTTCAGGTCAAATCATCGTGCACCGCCACCACCATCAGAATCGCTTATGTCAGACCGGCCTACCACTGAAATCTCGCTCCCATCTTCGCCGTCACGCGCGGAAACAGTGACAGCGTCTTTGTTTCACGTTCGTCCGCAGTAACAGCGCGTGGAGGCGCGTCTGGCCACCGTTCTTGTGGTTCTTTTCATCGTCGGTGTCGCCTCTCTCTCTTGGTCCTGGATCTATGGTTATTTATTGAGTTTAGTCCCTGGTTATACGTGGTACAGTACAAACTGCCCTTTCTCTCTCTTGGTTTAGGCATTTTTCTGGTAGATATTGCTTGTTTAGGTACTGTTGAACAGTGTTTATACTGTTCTTGGTCTGTCTCTAATTTGTTTCAGTGCTCTTGGTCTGTTTCGGGTTTGCTTCAGTGTTCTTGGTCTGTTTCTACTCTGATTTAGTCAAGATATATCAATTTTGGCCCTCTGTTTCTGCATTTATGTCACATCAACTGCTCAATCATTGTGTATCACTTTCGGATTTGGTTTCACGCATCTTTTTGTTTCGGGTTGTTCATTGGTTCCAGTTTTTTGTTTGTCATCTGTCCAAGTAACTCTTATCTAATGTGCTTTCTGCCTTGTCAGTCTCTAATGGCAAGCTCTCTAGTTAACAATCCGAGCACACTATAGATAGTCTTTGGTAGTCCCGCTGTCCAACCACAGTCAAGGTTGAGTCGTCGGACCCAATCACAGATGAAATAGTCTGTTGGTAGTCCCGTTGTCCAACCACCGTCAAGGTTGAGTCGTCGGCCCCAATCACAGAGGAAATAGTCCATTGGTAGTCCTGTTGTCTAATCACATCAAGGTTGAGTCGTCGGCCCCAATCATAGATGAAATAGTCCATTGGTAGTCCCGCTGTCCAAGTTGAGTCATCGACACCAGTCACATATGAAATGTTTCAGTTGGTTTGGAGTTGTTACACCTTCAATTAGGACTTCAGCTGCTGTAAGCACTGGTCCAATATTGTTTTTGGTTTGGATCTAAGTTGTGACATTCTCCTATTTGAGTTTCAGCAGTGAGTGCTGTCTCAATATTATTTAAGTGGTTTCAAAGATGTGACACTTCCTGTATAGGTTTCAGTTGCCAATGTGAGCACTTGCTTAATATCTTCTTTGTTTTGAAGTTGTGGCATCTTCAAGTTTGGACTTCAGCTGCCAGAGTGAACACCGGTCCAGTTTGGTTTAGTTTGATGTGGTGACACCTTCCGATTATGCTCTCAGCTGTCATGTACCGCTGGCCCAATACTATTGCAGTTTGGTTTTTCTTCTTCAAGGGCATATTTTGTAACAAGCTAAAAGCTTAATAAGCTTTAGCTTGAGGGGGAGTGTTAGAATATAAGAAAATAGCATATAATATCATGATATTATGTTAGAGTATCATAGTCAGATTGGTTTCTTATCTTAGAGTATCTTAGATTATCTCTTAGGATAAGTTTTCATATTACGTCATTATTATTATGATTTGTTTCCTGATTTAGTTATTTAGGGTTGAGTCTATTTATCCCTATAAATAGGGGTTAGTGTTTAGTCTTTGTAATCAGTCAATCAAGCTATTATCAAATATATTCAAGTCTTTATTATTTCAACAACTCCCTTAAAAGCTTCCCTATTCACTTGAACGCTTTCAACTTGCACATTCTGCTTAGCATTTGCATTACTAGTATCCCTAAATTTTGGAACATATTTAGCAACCATTTTTGGTTGAGCAATATTTTCTTTTGGTTCCTTATTGTTCTCAACTCTTGGGTGTACTATTTTGTTACAATGGCTAGAAGTATGACCAATATTCATGCAATTCATACAAAAGTGAGGAAAATTTTCGTACTCAATGCCTACAAATAAAGAATAAGCCAATCTCTCAACAACAATTTGATTGTTAAGTGTTGTTGTCAAACTCTTACGTCCTAGCCATGGAATCGGCCAGAGGTTTGGACAGTCTTTGATTCCTCTGTTCTTCAAGCAATTGCGTTGAGGAAGGAACTCTGTTCCTCAACTGTGGGTTTCCTAACTCCTCCAAAGAGTGTTAGGTTGGGTAGGGTAATGTAAGACCCACAATTTTATAGTAGATAGAATTAGGCTTTACCATTTCTTTCCCTCGGTCTATTGTTCTAATTGGTTGTTTTAAATTAAACATTTATGTAGATGCTTGTTGTGGAGTGTATTTATGTAAATGGGTATTCTACTATTTTTCCCAAAAGTACTAAGTGAAATATGTTTTTGAGATTGTTGGGAAAATGTGAAAATAGTCTTATCTTCGATTTAAGGAAAATGGGTAAGATATATCGGCTATTTAAATTTTTAACGGACTTCAATTTCCGCAAAAAATTTAAATAGAGGGTTTATATATTGACTATAACGAGAATTTAAACTCGTTATATTTTTCTTAGCTTTGGAATGAAAAATCAGTTGGGAAATAATTTGTTCACGCATTGGTGGAAAATCATTTGCGCGATATTTTTGTTTACCGTAAAAAATATACCCGTGAGCGAAACGCGACCCGTTAAGGACTAACTTGAGCCCAACATAGTGATATGTTATAGAATCACAAAATATCTAGATCTTTGTAGTTATATCGATTAAATTAATAGTTGTGAGTAAAGATTATTATGTGGTTAGGATTAATCCACCAAGGCTAATTTAAACATGTGGTCTTGGTGACCCCTTTTTTTTATTTAACAAACTAAATGCAATTCATTTTTCTCCTCCCTCTACTCTCAAGACCGTAACCCTCGGTTATCTCTCAACTTCTCCATCTTTTTATTCTTCTCTTGAGTGGTTGGAAGACAAAGAAAACATATATTTCCTTGTGTGATCACGATTAGAGGAACCTAAAGGAAATAGGGCTTTGATCATAGAAGTGGTTCTTGCAAGTTAAGGTATTTAAATCTCGATCACCCTCTTAATTTCTTTGTGGCCGGCTGAAAACCACATGATGGTTTGAGGATTGAGTTGTTTCAATTTCTTTGTTTTGATCGTGATGTTAGTAGATGATTTAAGTAAAGCTTGCTGAGGTAAAGGCTTCTTTCTAATTACTTTTATATGTTGTTTCTTTCTAATTACTTTTATATGTTGTTGTTGTTGTTGTTGTTGTTGTTGTTGTTGTTGTTGTTGTTGTTGTTGTTGTTGTTGTTGTTGTTGTTGTTGTTGTTGTTGTTGTTGTTGTTGTTGTTGTTGTTGTTGTTGTTGTTGTTGTTGTTGTTGTTGTTGTTGTTGTTGTTGTTGTTGTTGTTGTTGTTGTTGTTGTTGTTGTTGTTGTTGTTGTTGTTGTTGTTGTTGTTGTTGTTGTTGTTGTTGTTGTTGTTGTTGTTGTTGTTGTTGTTGTTGTTGTTGTTGTTGTTGTTGTTGTTGTTGTTGTTGTTGTTGTTGTTGTTGTTGTTGTTGTTGTTGTTGTTGTTGTTGTTGTTGTTGTTGGTGGTGGTGGTGGTGGTGGTGGTCGTCGGCGGCGGCGGCGGCGGAATCAAGGGTGATTTTAAAGTGATGGCGAAAAAAATATATATGTAGGCATGATCATTTTTATGACTAAGTAAATCTTTTTCGAAAAATAGATTTGAAGTCGTTCTTCTTTATAAAAGTGAGTGTGGCACTTGGATTAGATTTTGGAAAGGGGTTAGGGTGTGACTTCAAGAATGAAAAACAAATGGAAAATCTTTGCGAAACAATAAGAATGTTTTTGATAGACTGAAATCATGATGAGTTAATATTTTTGAAAATTATGACATTTTGAACTAATAGAGATTTATTTCGAGAAGTGAGAAAAGTAAAAAGTTAGGGAGGTTAATGTGAGATTTTGAGAGAGACTTTAAGTGGAAATTTGTTGGAGGTGACCTGAAATGGTGTATGCGGTGTTAAGATGTTTGTACGGTGTTGAATCGAAAAGGAAAGGTTTGTACGAGCTTTATAAGCATTACTTAAGTTATGAATGTTGTGATGATTTATGTTGGTTGGTGTATGCGGTGTTAGTATGTTTGTTTTGGTGTTGGTGTCTAGTCATTATTCTTGATCACTATGATGATTGGTTGAATAATTCTTGGTGTGGTAAAATTATGCATGAGATGTTGGTGTATAATCATGCATACATAGGCGGTGTTGTTCTTTATTGGACCTCACAAAAGGTGGTGTTGTTCTTTATTGGACCTCACAAATGGCGGTGTTGTTCTTTATTGGACCTCATAAACCACTACGGGGGACGTGATATTTCAGAATCATATGCATTGACATATAGGCATTGCATTAGGATATATGGAGTGGTGTGACGTGTTGTTGGTGTTGTGCTATTAGAATGTTGTTTGTAACTTGTTAGTATTATGTGTATGTGAATTGATTATCTACATGTGAGTTGTTGTATATCTATGTATGCATAATCCTAGAAGATGACCCTTGCTTGTGGTTCTCCAATGCAATGGATGTCAACCCAGTTATTGGAGGAGCATGATTCAGTTTTTCACAGATAAAGTCGCAAAGGTCCTAACCGGATGTTGAGTATAGAATGCTTGATCAGTGTAGGTGTCTTCTTTTCACGTTTTTATTCGCAACGCATGAGTTCACTCTCTCACCCTCACTCCGTTTGCAATCTCCTTTCAAGCTTGAATCGTCTCTCACACAGAACACTGAATCGTCTCTCACACCATGGAATCAGCATTTTGGCACACCATGAAATCATCTCACACACCATGAAACCATGGAATGGTCTCCCACCCTAACCCTAAAACAGTAAAATCGAAGCTTTGAAAAATTCGTGACGAACCCTAATCCTTTCATCCTCGAACCCTAGCATACCAAAAATCTTCAGAATGCAGTCGAAATCGTCTCTCAACCTTTCACAGTTTTGCAGAAATCATCTCAAACCCTAAAACCTCGAAATCGTCCCTCATCCTCTCACCCTCGTTGCCTCTCGCCATTGAACTCGTCTCTCGCCTTCAAACTCGTCTCTGATGCTGGAATCGTGCTTCTTCAAGGTTTCATGCCTTTCATTTCTTCTAGGTAACATCGATTTCTTCTCTCTTCAAGGTATCGCCAGCAATTCCTTCTTCTCCTATTTTTTTATGTAATTTTTATTGTGTATTGCCTTCTCTCGTGTCTTTTGCTTGTGTATTGCCTGGTAGTGGTGATGATTTATCTTTCAATGGAGTAGTATCATGTTTTTCTGGTTTGGGGTTCTTGATTGTTTTTTAAGAGAAGAAGAGGATGTGAGAGTGAAATTCTAGTTGATTGGGTGTTTGATTGTTGGAAAAATGGTGAGATACTTGAGTGAAGGATGCAAAATTGGGCACAGATTAGGTAGGTAGGCCAAGTATGAGGCAAGTTGTGCAGTACTTGGAGATGGATGTAGGTTTGCCAGATTTGCCTTTGCTTAGTTTGACTTCCTCGGGCTTAACTATGAGAAAAGGATGATAGTCTGGGAGTTGACGAGGCTACGGTGCTTACTCGGGTTTGAGAAAAGCACTGTTCTATATAGATTTTGATGGCTATAGTGAATTAGTTTGATCTTTTGTGACTGTTGTTGATTAATGGATAACTAACTAGTACTGTTTATTCTCTTGTGTTCCAGCAATGACATCATCTTCGGCAAGGTGTCCAGTCATTGGGGTTATTGATGGGAAATTTGAAAATGGGTATCTAGTTACTGTCACAATAGGTTCAGAGAAACTCAAAGGCGTGCTTTATCAAGCTCATCAAAATCTTGTATTGCCAACATACCACAATAGTGCATCAGCTAACAACAACAATGTCACTGCTTCGATGGGTGTTCGTCGTCGCTGACGTAGGAAGAAATCAGAAATAAAAAGGAGAGATCCAGCTCATCCAAAACCAAACAGAAGTGGATACAATTTCTTCTTTGCAGAACAGCATGCAAGGCTAAAACCACTTCACCAAGAAAGGGACAGGGAGATTAGTAGGATGATTGGTGAACTCTGGAACAAGTTACAAGAATCCGAAAAAGCAGTAAGATATAATTGTTAACATTTTATTTTACGAGTTTGTTATTTATAGTGTTTGGATCTGCAGTTGTTGTTGTTGTTGTTGTCTAATCTCACGACACAAGCGAAGCTACTAGTTGTTCTGGAAACAAACACTAACTTAATGTGCATTATTTTTTTCTCAAATTTTGGGTTATTTTGTTAACATAGAAAGTTCCACTGACATTATTTAAGGTTTATCAAGATAAAGCCATGAAGGACAAAGAGAGGTACAGAGCAGAAATGGAGGATTATCGTGAGAAACCGAAGATGGACCAAGTCATCAGTGATGTTGTGCCACTTCAATTGATACTTCCTGAACCAGATACAGAGATGTTGGATACTGACATGAAGTTGGATGAAGCTGAGGAAGATTCTCCACAAACTCTTGAGGAGAGCAGTTCTGGTGGAAGTGACTTTCGAGATGAATTTGATACGAATGTATTGCCTGTTATAGGGGTGGGTGCTGAATTAATTTAGTTAGGAAATAGATTTTGTTCTGAAAATTTTATAATTTCATTTCAGTTGAGACTTTTGAGGTACGATTGCAGTGGTTACCTGCTTGCTCACAATCACAGTTCTTAAATGGGTTTTGTCATTTTAATGTTCAATTTCAGGGTGTTCATTTTGGTTTCATATAATTGTGGCTGCTTCATGTGATTTTTGTAGTTTCATATGTTTAATCCATTATGCATTTTGATATGTTATTCTTGCTTTTAACGTTATTTAAGTAATCAGTGTCAAGAAAAAGTTTTGGGTTTCCTAGATATAATGTAGAAAGAGTATTTTGTAGAAAAAATGCATTGTAGTTCATAGATATAATTAGGGGAAGCACCAAATAATTTTTGTTTAAAAAAAAATGAAACTTTTAAAGTCGTGCTGAACTAAAGTCTGACTTCAAAAGATACTTTTAAAGTCGTGCTGAATTAATAATCTGACTTCAAATGAGACTTTTAAAGTCGGGTGTTTATTGTCCGACTTAAAAAGATACTTTTAAAGTCAAGCTTTCGCCTGACTTTAAATCTCCTAACATACGAAGTCGCCTTCATAGAAGCCAAGCTGGCGCCTGACTTTAAATGTCCAGTTTGCCTGACTTTAAATCCCTTTTCTGCACTAGTGACTTCTTGTATTAAATTAAGAGAGGTATCATGTTTCGAAAATACTGCAATATTCTGATTGTTTCAAAAAGGGTTTTGAAAGCAAACAAAAATATGTACTCATATTCTCAGAGATAGATAGGAAGAGTATTTTTCAAAAATCACCTCATATTAGGAGTTGAGTTCACTTAGTAGCACTCCGAAAATTGGGGTGTTACAGGACGCAAAAATTGGATTATCTATTGACTAATGCATGAAAATAAAGTAAAAATGCGATAAAGATAATTTGCGAGAGAAAAATAGATTGTGTATTGATTGATGTGTGTGTTTTGTACAAGTATTCTTCTATATATATATATATATATATATATATATATATATATATATATACACGGGCCCTCGTCGGCCACTAAGCGAGCCAACATTTGCCTACCGTTGGATCAATTGAAGATCAACGCCTAAATTCGCTCCTAGCCCTGAGAAATCAGAGCCACTACCCACGATCCCACTAGCACGGTTAGTGGGGTGCCAAAACCTCTTCGCTCCACTCGTCAAGGCTTCTCCTCATCGCTTAACCTTCAACTGCTCCCACGTTCTGTCCACGTGCCTTTCCTTGCTTCCCAAGCAAGTCTTCTTTACCTCGGCCATACACTTCCTTGGCTGGTCCTCATCCTCGGCCTGCAGCCGTCAAACTTTGGCTAACCGAGCTATTGTGGCCAGGGCACTCTATAAGCAAAGACTTGCTTTTCCTCGGCCTTATCCATTATTCCTCGAGCTCAATCCCTCCTCGGGGCGTTCATATTATCCTTTACCTCGAGCCCCCTTCTTTTAGATTGTCCCTTCAGCAAATATCTGTTAGAGATTGTCAAGTGATTTTCCTCGGTGTTCTGGTCTCCTCTTAACTCTGACTTTCAGCCCTCGGCCTACGACCTTATTTATTTTTGGGTGTTAATAATTGACCCCCTTTTTGTGCCATCGAATGGCCGCAGGGACGTGACTGATTGTACAAAAACCTTTGATGTGACTTGATTTTACGGTTGAGGCGGCTAATTGCCATTATGTGACACTTGGCGGTTTGCTTCATGCGAATCGAGAAAGGCAGCACAACGTTTCCCAAGGTCGCGCCGGTTACCTCCCGAAGGCTATAAATAACCATCACGCCCACTGTACATGGTTCCTTGCACATTCATTTTTCCCTACTCTTCGAGAGAAACCTTTGCATTCCCCCTTCTTCTCAGACCGTTTTACACCAACCATGGCTGCAAACAAACAAGCTTCTTCCTCTGTTACCCCCTCTCCTCAGGGTGCTTTTCCGTCTATTTTTACTACCGTCGTCCCTCTATCCGTTCTTTGCCCTATCGCCACCAACACCGATCATAGTTTCGAGGTCTTTCAACAACGTTTTGGTCTCTGCAATCTCCCCGTCAAGACGTCTTGGTTCAACGCTGAGGCCAAGTTCCACGACCTCCGGGGATGGCCGAAGAGCAACCCCAAGTACAACAACTGGGTAGCCCTACTAGCCAAACAAAGGGGTGAAGCCTGGAAGGCTTGGGCCATCTACGACATGATCATGGTGTCAACCCAGGAGGTTTCTCACAACACCGATCTCCGGTTCCCTCTGATGTCCTTCTAGTCAACCACTATGAATGCCTTTGTGTTCCCATGGGGCATTCTGACCCCCCACGCTGCTAGACGTGCCCGCCATTTTGGGGCTTCCTGCCGGCGGCTTTGAGGTCCATGCCGACCCTGATTTTCTGGGTGTCGACCCCTCATATACCTACTGATCAGTGTATTTTAATGCACTATTTATAGCTTTTCACTTGGTGATTTTAATTGTGCTTTGTGCCTAATATTTAAGTCTTAGCACGTTTCTAGACTTTGAGTCTTAATTGAGCAATATAGCAATTTCTTGATGAATTCTTGTTTTTATTGCATATTGACCCCTGTCTACTCTGTAGGCCATAACTTTGGCTGTGCTTCTCTGATTGAGGCGTGCAAGCATGCGTTGGAAAGATAAGGAACAGAGCTACAATTCTTCTGTTGAGCTTGAAACCTAATTCTGAAGTCTCGGAGGTTAAAACTGTCAAATGCCGAAGCAATTCTGTGTAAAACAGGTTTACGGGCCAATTTCCTATTATATCGGGCTTTTATCATAGAACTTGTTTAGGGATTTAGGTTTTTCGTTTTCTTTGAGACTAAATACACTTTTCATAGCCGTCTGGGCTCACTTACTCATTCCTACTTTCAATTTTACGTTTTGTGCCCTAACCTCCATGGAAGCTTAAAGCCCTAGATCAATCTATTGGTGAAGGGTGTTGCTGTAAGGATTTTGAGGTTCAATGCTTAATGTTTATTTTGTTTTTATGGTTAAAATTCTTTCTCTATCAATTTCATCTCCGTAATTCTTGCTGCAAATTCGGTTTGTGTTTTGCTTAATTACTCAAACTCTGTGATTTGCTTATGTGATTCGTTTTATGATTCAGTTTTGCTTAATCACTTAATCATGATTCTGTTTTGCAACTTTCATTATACAAACTATTTTATCGCTTGTTTAATTTAGTTTGGATAGGAATTGATAGAGTCTATGACACTTGTTTATAGGATTGATAGAATTCAGTTATGATGTTAATTGTGATACTGGCACTTGTTCGCTATCACGATTGATTGAACACACTATTTTGACGCTTGCTTTAAAACGCTGTGAATTCGTATAAACTGACTGGCCCTTGATCACTTACTTCATGATCAATCAAGAATTATCAAACCTTGCACAAATCTTTATTTTAGATTACTCCGAAAATTGGTCAGTAAATCAGAAAAAAATCAAGGAGTAGGCCTCCCTTCTAGAAGCTAAGGCCGAAAAATCCGAAATTTCCTCTTTTACATTTTCATTTTAATTTTTTTAATTTTTCGCATTATCAAAAAAATCCAAAATTTTTTGCATAATCTTCTTTTGATTTTATTAAATTTTTACGGCAGTTTTTATATTTTTTAGATTAGCTTTGATTCGTTTTTTATTTTCTTCCTTAATTTTAGCATAACTTCTTTGATTCTAACTCTAATTTTGATTCAGTTGATTAAAATATGGTTGTTGTTTATGAACCTTCACTGGAGGATCTCTTTAAACAGATGGCTATTCAAAATCTCTAATTCCAACAAACAACGGATTCTACACTTAAGGAATTGGAGATAATAGTTGGACAATTAACCACTGCAGTTAATCAGATACATGCCCATAGATCAAACGAACTGCCTGCCCAGGAAGTAGTGAATCATAATGTCCCAAATACTCCCATTGTCAGTGCAGTTACTCTTGTTGAAACTCCAGAGGTACCTAAATCTATTGCTATGGAACATTACCAGGTTGCTGAACACGTTGGCGATGAGCAGTACACACCACCACTCCCTTTCCCTCAAAGAGAAGTGATGACTAAAAAAGACCCCATGAAAGAGCATTCGCTTTTGTAAAATGGAATTTCTTGATGATTTGGTTTGTTATACATGTTCTGATAATCTTTCTGTTTGTACTAAGATTGAAAATACCTTACAGGTTGATACACTTTACATAGCTGATGTTGTGGATGTGGTTGTTGCTGCTATTGAGCAGCCACATGTTGTAGAGCTCAAACCACTCCCTGAAAATTTGAAATGCGCATATTTAGGGGGAATTGCAAATTTGTCTGTGATTATTTCAGTTAACCTTAAATCTGAACAGGAAAAGTTATTGCCAATTCTAAGCAAACATAGGAAAGGTATTGGGTGGACCTTGGTGGACATTCCAACCGAGGAAGTATGGCAAACACGGCAACAAATTAATCCCCTTATTCTGGAAGTGTGGAAGAAGAAGGTGACCAAACACGTGTGCAGTAACCATAAAAGAGGTTTCTATGACAAATACCATCCACCTGCAAGCTTCAAATTCTCCACCTTTCAAGAGGGAGTTTTCTTTTCTTATCCTTAAGTTATACTTGTTTCTTACATCGAGGACAATGTGTGATTTAAGTGTGGGGGTGTGTGTTTTAGTATTTATGTTTCTAGTTTTTAACTATAAAAGAAGAAAAAAATTGTTATTTTTGCAGGTTTTTTCCATGAATTCTTAGTTTGCATAAGTTGTGGGTGATTTTACTATTCTTGAACCATAGGTGTTGTGACATGATTTGATTGATTTCTTGTTGCTCTGGGTTTAATAAGTTGGATGTGAGCACTAGATCTTGCATCATTTGTGATAGTCAGTGTCCCTGGTGAGAATTGAGCCTTATATTGGATTGATTAATCTTTTGCCATTCTCTTCGTTCTTGTGTGTGACTCACTCATGTTTGTTAGTTACTCTAGAACTTGACTTGATTCTTGTTGAAACACTTGTTCATATGCATGTTTGAAATGATCTAGGCAATTTTGTTCTATTCTTAGCTACTAGCCAAATAAACCTACCATGAATTTATCCCTTTCTGTAAGCCCCTTTGAGCCTTTTATCCCATTCTTTGTTTTATAGCTCATTACAAGCCCAAAAATTAAAAACAATGTTATTACCCAATCTTAGAGGGTGAAGGAGCTTTGAATTGAAAATTGTTAAATCCATAAGTGTGGGGGGTGTCCAAATTGTGCAATTGTGGTTCTCACTTGGGTTAGTTCTTGGGTTCTCAATGGAAAGTTTGGCAAGTTGTTGTGCAAAAACGTGTGCAAGTATACACAGTCTAACAAGTAATAAAGTAGTAAGTAAGATCGTTCCCACGAGGATTAAGGTTCAATTGCTAATACTATGGAGTAGCGTTTGATTCAGTGAGTAAAGCGTAACCAAAATAATAAAATGAAGGTTGTTAAGCAATAAGTAATGTAATAGGGGTGAGAGTAACAAGATATGAACGAGTAAAAATACGAGAGGTGGTGATAGCCAAGACTAGGCTCAATAATCAATCACTCATAGATGTGGTGCTGTGATTGATGCTGTGGTAGCATTCAGTGTATAGAATGAAAGTGGATATTCCTATCACTGTGAAATGTAATGTTTTCAAGGTTTCCTTATTCCTAAGCTCCCATTGAGGTTCATTACGTAGGTTGAAAAGCCTGTTTCAGTTCACACTATAGCCCTAACTTCATATTCCTATTCTTCGCTAGGAAAGAATAATATTCCTATTATTCTTCAAACTATATTGACTTGTGAAATCAGCACGTTAATTCTTTCCAGATAATAAAGAACGTTACCCTAATCAAAATGATCAAGTTCGAAAAGAGTTTATAACAATGGAGACACACAAGCTAATGAAGTACCACATATCAATCACATTAAGGCAATCTAAAAGATCATGTATATATCACCATCGTCTTGACTATAAAGGGATTTAGCTCATGATGAGCTTAGACATGATAAAACAACACAAAGTTACCGTAAACAGATTCATCAACATAGTAAAAGCGCTTAGAGACTGAGTTACACCAACGAGCATGAAGGCGTTACACAACTACCACTTGGCGATGCTATCGCGACGCTGGTTGCTCTGGTTAATGGTGATCTTGTATCTGAGCGTTGAGGTTTGATGGTTGCGAATGGAGAAGTATGGCGTTTAGTGGAGGTAGGTATCTCGTATTCTCAGCTCGGTCTCTCTTTTTCTCCAATGGGGTTCTTTTCGTCTCCCTAGGGTAAGCTGCCTATTTATGGGCCTTGACAGCACGGCGCGCCTCTCTTGGGCCTTTTGCATTCGATTAGTTGTAACAAACCCTAGAAATCACGCTGGCTTGTTGCTTACGGTGGCGCCTTGCTCGCTAGAAGATAAAGCTTCCTTTTCTGTTGCGCTCAATGAGGCGTTTCGCCTAGTCACGCTCCTATCCAAATAGCCGTTGTGATGCTGCCGCGACACCCGTCGTAGCACCTGCCTTAGCACTGAAATACTTAAGAATATCCTGCACACTGGGCACACAAATTAAATTCCACAAATTTGGCACTTGCGTGCCCAAATTATAATTAACATTCATGAATTCTTTAGTGTCTAATATGAGGATATCTACTACATTTTAAAGCATACTTTACTTATGGATCAAGATAATTCTTATTTGAATGAATGTAAATAACTCACATTTCTGTGAGTTATCACACCCCCAAACTTGAACCATTGCTTGTCCTCAAACAATGATAGCATCAGGTACCGTGCTGACAGCACTAGTGACAGCATACAATCTGGGCAGTGTAACGCCCCAAAAATAATTGGTTAATTATTTAATTAATTAAGGGGAATTAGTTGTGGAGAAATATTAGAAATAATAATATGGTGCTAATTAAATTAGGGAGTGGTGGAATTAATCGAGGAGGGGTGTGAATAAGGTCAATGGCCCAAAAGCCATTAGTTGGGCCTAGGGTTAAATGAATTAAAGAGAAGAATTAAAAGAAAGGAGCAGCCGAGAGTGAGAGAAGGAAAGAAACGTAAGACACAAAAAGAAAGAAGAAGAAATCGTGACAGAGAAAGAGAGAAGCGTGACCGAGAAAGAGAAGAGAAAAACCTAGAGAGAGAGAGAAGGAGAGAACGCGAGAGTGAGAAGGGAAAAAGGAAAGGAAGCACACGGCTGAAGGAGGGAGCAGAAACGCGAAGAAGAGGAAAGGAGAAGAGGGAAGGGACTCGCAAAGGAGAAGAGGGAAAAAAGAAGAGGTTCGCAAGTCTTCAAGGGCCAGTTCGTGTGTTGCTGTGGTTCTGATCGTGATCACCTTCCCGTTAATTCGGAGCTCACGTTTTCGAGGTAAGGGTGGGTTTAACGGTTATAATGGGTTATGATGGTGGTTTATGGGTAGTTAGGTGTTGTGTATTTGCATGATTAAAGTGGATATGAAATTGAGTGATTGAGATGTGGATTATTGTGTGATACAATTTTGATTGAGATGTGAGTAAGATTTGTATTGTATGCCAAATAATTGATAAAATGTGTAATTGAAGATATGAGAGAGAATTTGAGGTGTTTGAAATAATTATTGAATGATTGAGCATATGAAATTTGGAAGAAAATTGAGTTTGAAGGACCCTAGGCGCCTTAGGCGCCATTGTTGTTGTCAATTCATGCTTTGTTGCTGCTGTCTGGGCATTTCTGCCGATTTGCGCCTCACTCGCGCCTAAGTCGCGCGCCACGCGCGAATGTCACTGGGCGTTTCTGCCAATTTGCGCCTCACTCGCGCCTAAGTCGCGCTCCACGCGCGAAGCCTCAAAATTTTCTGCTGTTCCGAGTCATTTTCAGCACGTGTCTCGGTTTTGTCCCAAATTTGTTTTTGACATATCTTTTGACTCGGGTGTCCGTTTTAAGTGCTTCAAAATGCGTTTCGAAGCTCGTTCAGTCCTCTATATGTGTATGCTACTGTAATGTGAAAAATAATCATTTGATGAGCTGACTAATTTTTGATGAGCTGAATATTTATTGATGAGCTGAAATATTTATTGGTGAGAAATTACGAGGTAGCTGTGATGCTACAACACGAGATAATTGTTAATGTGGTATAGTATTTGTTACGTGCTTTGTTGTGGTTATGTGACGAGGTAGATGTGATGCTACAACACGTGGTATTTTTATGAAATAATTTATAACGAGATATGGTGATATAGTATTTATTAATTGAATGCTTTGAGTTGGTGTAATTGGTGCATGAGTCATGAGTCACATTGTCATATGCATTCTTACGAGGTAGCTGTGATGCTACAACACGAGGTTTATTACGAGTTGCGCCCGTCGTGGCCTTTACGAGATCGGTACCGCATGCATATGCCCGGAGGGGTTGCATTTCATACATTCCTTCATGGTCCATGTGTACATAACTATCGTGGTTGGCGTTTTATGTTTGATAGAGATATGAATCTTGTGCTGTTGTGTGATAAGGTATATACGTGTTTGCCGTGTTGTGCCTGCTGCTTATGTACTGCTGTCATGTGCTTATTATTTCTGTTAAACTCACCCCTTCTGCTTGGAATGTTGCTCTTGTGTGGCAACGCTGTAGGTGATCGTTAGCACTCGTGGAGGATTGCTAGGTGTAGTCTCCTTCTCGTTGGGTCTGTGTCAGCTCTGATGCGTAGCACCGGGGAGGGGTTTTAGGGGTCGTTTATGTTTTATTATGTTGTTTACTGCTGGAGACTGATGTCTTAATTATTCATGGGGATGTTTGCACGAGTTTGAGATTCCGCTGTTTAATGTTATTCTGAGATTAAGTGTTTTTGAGGATTTTAAATCATTTGTTATTTGTTTTTGGTGAGAAAAATGTAGCGCCCTTCTGAGGTGACTCTGATATTTGTTCATTTAATTATAAATTAGAAAGGGGGTGTTACATTAGTGGTATCAGAGCAGTTCGGTCCGTCCGGCCAAGTCGTCTAGTCGTTGTGTCGGTGTACGACCAACTGTTGTATTTTTATTCTGACTGTTGTTTGTCTTGTAGCAAGTAAGTGAAATGGCTGGAAGGAATGATACTGCGATCACTGCTGCATTAGCTGCTATGGCTCAGGCTGTACAGACTCAGCAAGGTGCTGGTGGGAATGCTGGGGCTAGGAGTTTGGCGACGTTTCAGAGGGAGAACCCGCCGGTGTTCAAGGGCAAGTACGACCCAGATGGTGCGCTAGCGTGGCTGAAGGAAGTTGAAAGGATCTTCCGTGTAATGGACTGTATTGATGCCCAGAAGGTGAGGTATGGTACTCACATGCTGGCAGAAGAAGCTGATGATTGGTGGTTGGAAGCTAGGCAGAGGTTAGAGACTGCACAGGAGGAGATTACCTGGGGGGTGTTCAGCAGAGAGTTTCTGAGGAAATATTTTCCGGAAGATGTCTGTGGGAAGAAAGAGATTGAATTCCTGGAATTGAAGCAGGGTAGTATGCCGGTGACTGAGTATGCTGCAAAGTTCACCGAACTGTCGAAGTTCTATCCTCACTATGATGGTGCTGGTGCTGAGTTCTCGAAGTGTATCAAGTTCGAGAATGGGTTGCGAGCGGATATTAAGAAAGCGATAGGGTACCAAAAAATCCGGGTGTTCGCTGAGTTAGTGGATAGTTGCAGAATCTTCGAAGAAGACAGTAATGCTCATTCAAGAGTTATGAGAGAAAAGCAGAAGAGTTTACCGAGTCGCGGGAAGCCGTATGAGATTCCAACGGGTGGAGGTAATCAGAGGGCTGCGGAGGGCAAGGAACCAAGTGGGGGAGATGCTGCTGCTAGTGTGGTATGTTACAAGTGTGGGAAGGATGGTCATAAGCGCCCAGACTGTCCGGGTGATGTGAAAAGGTGCTACAAATGCGGGAAAGAGGGCCATATGGCAACTAACTGTGATCGTAAGGATACACTCTGTTTCAACTGCGGTGAGGGGGGACACATCAGTGCCCAGTGTCCGAAACCAAAGAAAGAAAGGTCTACTGGAAAGGTGTTTGTTCTGGCAGGTGCTGAGCCTACAGAGGAATGATGGCAGTATTAGAGGTACGTGTCTCGTTAAAGGTGCTCCGCTAGAATCTATTGTTAATACCGATGCTACTTATTGTTTTGTCATTGTTGCATGCTGCGAAACGTTTAAGTACTGTATTATCTGTATGACTGTAATGTGTTGCCTGGTGTGTTTTCTGTGCCTCTTGTCGATCTTCGACAGAGGCTTTGTTGTGAGTTCTTGTTTGTTGCCGTTAAGCGGGTTAGGTGCAATTGGGTATGAACTGGTTAGAACATAACCATGTTCCTATTAGTTAAATTTTCGAGGACGAAAATATTCTAAGTGGGGGAGAGTTGTAACGCCCCAAAAATAATTGGTTAATTATTTAATTAATTAAGGGGAATTAGTTGTGGAGAAATATTAGAAATAATAATATGGTGCTAATTAAATTAGGGAGTGGTGGAATTAATCGAGGAGGGGTGTGAATAAGGTCAATGGCCCAAAAGCCATTAGTTGGGCCTAGGGTTAAATGAATTAGAGAGAAGAATTAAAAGAAAGGAGCAGCCAAGAGTGAGAGAAGGAAAGAAACGTAAGACACAAAAAGAAAGAAGAAGAAATCGTGACAGAGAAAGAGAGAAGCGTGACCGAGAAAGAGAAGAGAAAAACCTAGAGAGAGAGAGAAGGAGAGAACGCGAGAGTGAGAAGGGAAAAAGGAAAGGAAGCACACGGCTGAAGGAGGGAGCAGAAATGCGAAGAAGAGGAAAGGAGAAGAGGGAAGGGACTCGCGAAGGAGAAGAGGGAAAGAAGAAGAGGTTCGCAAGTCTTCAAGGGCCAGTTCGTGTGTTGCTGTGGTTCTGATCATGATCACCTTCCCGTTAATCCGGAGCTCACGTTTTCGAGGTAAGGGTGGGTTTAACGGTTATAATGGGTTATGATGGTGGTTTATGGGTAGTTATGTGTTGTGTATTTGCATGATTAAAGTGGATATGAAATTGAGTGATTGAGATGTGGATTATTGTGTGATACAATTTTGATTGAGATGTGAGTAAGATTTGTATTGTATGCCAAATAATTGATAAAATGTGTAATTGAAGATATGAGAGTGAATTTGAGGTGTTTGAAATAATTATTGAATGATTGAGCACATGAAATTTGGAAGAAAATTGAGTTTGAAGGACCCTAGGCGCCTTAGGCGCCATTGTTGTTGTCAATTCATGCTTTGTTGCTGCTGTCTGGGCATTTCTGCCGATTTGCGCCTCACTCGCGCCTAAGTCGCGCGCCATGCGCGAATGTCACTGGGCGTTTCTGCCAATTTGCGCCTCACTCGCGCCTAAGTCGCGCTCCACGCGCGAAGTCTCAAAATTTTCTGTTGTTCCGAGTCATTTTCAGCACGTGTCTCGGTTTTGTCCCAAATTTGTTTTTGACATATCTTTTGACTCGGGTGTCCGTTTTAAGTGCTTCAAAATGCGTTTCGAAGCTCGTTCAGTCCTCTATATGTGTATGCTACTGTAATGTGAAAAATAATCATTTGATGAGCTGAATAATTTTTGATGAGCTGAATATTTATTGATGAGCTGAAATATTTATTGGTGAGAAATTACGAGGTAGCTGTGATGCTACAACACGAGATAGTTGTTAATGTGGTATAGTATTTGTTACGTGCTTTGTTGTGGTTATGTGACGAGGTAGATGTGATGCTACAACACGTGGTATTTTTATGAAATAATTTATAACGAGATATGGTGATATAGTATTTATTAATTGAATGCTTTGAGTTGGTGTAATTGGTGCATGAGTCATGAGTCGCATTGTCATATGCATTCTTACGAGGTAGCTGTGATGCTTTAACACGAGGTTTATTACGAGTTGTGCCCGTCGTGGCCTTTACGAGATCGGTACCGCATGCATATGCCCGGAGGGGTTGCATTTCATACATTCCTTCATGGTCCATGTGTACATAACTATCGTGGTTGGCGTTTTATGTCTGATAGAGATATGAATCTTGTGCTGTTGTGTGATAAGGTATATACGTGTTTGCCGTGTTGTGCCTGCTGCTTATATACTGCTGTCATGTGCTTATTATTTCTGTTAAACTCACCCCTTCTGCTTGGAATGTTGCTCTTGTGTGGCAACGCTGCAGGTGATCGTTAGCACTCGTGGAGGATTGCTAGGTGTAGTCTCCTTCTCGTTGGGTCTGTGTCAGCTCTGATGCGTAGCACCGGGGAGGGGTTTTAGGGGTCGTTTATGTTTTATTATGTTGTTTACTGCTGGAGACTGATGTCTTAATTATTCATGGGGATGTTTGCACGAGTTTGAGATTCCGCTGTTTAATGTTATTCTGAGATTAAGTGTTTTTGAGGATTTTAAATCATTTGTTATTTGTTTTTGGTGAGAAAAATGTAGCGCCCTTCTGAGGTGACTCTGATATTTGTTCATTTAATTATAAATTAGAAAGGGGGTGTTACAGGCAGCATCCAACAAACACCCAGTGATAGCATGCTTAAAACTTGTTTACAATTCAGCAGAAACTTTTCTCAAGACTTCCCCCTCAGACTTATCACTTTTGGATCCCTTAGCAATATGTGAACTCATAGCCTTCGCCCCCTAGCTTAAAGGTGTGTGTGCTCTCTCGCACTTCTTCCATAAGCTCCGACAGTTTACTAGGCTTAGCTCTGGTTCCCACTTAGAATTTCCTATGCTGCCTTTCCTTCTCAATTGCTGCAAGCAAAGTTATGGTGATATACAAGGGTTACCTCTTTTTCAGTTGGAGTGGTGCACACTTTTTTTTTTTGACTTGACCACTGCTTCGACTGAAACTGTAATGGTGTCTCCACAAAACAGCCTCCCTACACAGTGGCCAAAACAACCTTCTTTTGCACGTGCGCACCCTCTTTTATGTTGCTTGATTTTGACAGCACTTGGCCTTGCTACTAGCGTGCTACCCCCAAACTTGACTTTTTCACTCTACTTGCAACTTCTATCAAATTCTTGGCAGTTTCAGTCCTTTCTAAGTTTTACCCTAGCTTCTACCTAAATAATGCCTTGCACCTATTTTCAAAGAGCCAGAGTTAAGTGTCTACTAGAGGAGCTAGGCTATTTCCTTCACAGCTCTAAGTCCACACCACTTCTGGTTATCCTCACTGGGTTCTGCCTTGAGAAAAATTGTTTTTTTTCTTATTATGCTATCACAGATGCTATCCTAGCAGTACTTTACTTGCGGTTTAGTGCTAGCAGAAATAGTACATAGCAGCAAGACACAGCAAATTTTTTATTAATGTTTGGGATACTAGGGGAACATACTTGGGATTTGACGAGGGATATAATTGCTCCACCCCCCCCCCCCAACTTAAGCGGAGACAGTGTCCTCACTGTCAACCACCAGGCAGAAGATGGGCATTTGGCAACAACAAAAAAACATAAGAAAAGAAAATAGAAATTACTGGTTCACAGAGTGGGATCATTTATTCTGTTTCTTCTTTTCTTCTTCTTCCTTATCCTCCTGCTCGTCTTCGTCAGCATTCTCTTCCATCAACATTCTTTTCCGGCGAGGTGGTCGGGTTGCACACATTTTCCTCCTAGTCCATGTGGACTTAGGAGGCAATTGAAATGGCACCTCAGCAGCACTTGCTGCAACAGGACCCTTCCCTGTCTTGCATGGGGAGGATGCTGTGGCAGCACTCTTCCCAGCACTTGCGGGTTTTGCAGGGGTTTTTCTCTTCTCTTGGTCATTCTTGGACTTCCTCTCTCTTTCAGCTGCAGCACTGCCTTCTTCCTTTCCTTCAGAGTTCAATCCGCCCACTGAACTTACTGGGGAGGAGCTACTGGAGCTTCCTTGATTCCTTTCCTCCTCCTCATCTTCACTGTCAATCAGCACTGTTTCTTTTGGGGGTGCTATCGTAGTCTGGGCAGCACCAGATGTGCTTTTCCTTTCTCCTTCATCTCTCGGGGCTGGTGTGGGAGCAGGTTTCTCATGAGCATGGCCACTAGGGCCAGCATCCGGCAACACCCAGTCAGGGAACACAGGGGGTGGCAGAATAGTTTCGCCACTTCCCTGTGTGTTCCAAACATGGGCTGCCTTAAGGAACGTACACACAGCCTCTTGCTTCAGGATGTGACTCTGCAGCAGCAGCACTATATCAGATATCCCATTGGCTTCTTTGGATTGATTCTTTCCAGCCTCCTCCTCTCTCTTTTGTTCCCTCTCTCATTCCTCCTTTTTCTCAGCATTCTCCTTCTTCTCCTCCTCACAGGTCAAGATTACCTCAGGGTCCAGGGGAAAGTCCTCATCTTCCTGGTCAAACCTGGGCACATCCTCGGCTTCACAGAGTAATCGAATCAAATTAGGGTAGAATAGTGCACCCACACTTCTTCTGGCACACGCCAGGATCTCTCTTTCTATCAGCTGACCCAAGTTAAACTGCTTTGAACCCAGCATGGCCTTGAGCAGGAACATCCTCCCCTTGTGTCAGTAGAGATTTGTTTGGTTGGGAGCACTGTACTCATCACCCACAACAACAGAGATTTCAAGAACGGTTTCAACATTGTTCTTTTGACTTTGAACGCGCTAGAGTCTTCTTTGACCCACTCTGTGCCGGGAATACAGAGCACTCTCAGCAGACTTGCCATGTCCCTATCTGACACGCTTGCCACCATGCTTTCCAGCGTCTCCTCCACCTCTGCCAGACCCAGCACTTCATTAATTCTTTCAGCAGCGAAGGAAACCAACCGTCCTCAGACCACGGAGAAAGTGGGCTCGGGTTTTCCCTTGAGCTTTTCAGGGACTCCAGCATAGAACTCCCTAGTGAGCCCAGGGAGTATGTACAGTGGTTGCTTGGTCAGTTTCTCCCAATGTAGGTCTCGGAAGATTTCTATTGTGGCTGAGGTTAGGGATTTTGGGGCTATGCCTCGCTCTGGTAGTGGGTTGCGGTTCTGGGTGGAAGTGGTGTATAGCTCTGTCATACCCCAATTTTGTCCGCCCAAGTCAAAACCTTTTTTTTCCAACAAAAATGGAAACAATAAGGGTAATTCATAATTTGTGTAGGTTAACGGACTTTCGCATTCATAATTTTCGAGAATTTTAGGGAATAAAATAGTGCATGTTTCAATATCTGTGGGCATTCAAATGAGAGCAAGTTAATTATTTTGGAACTAAACCAAGTCAAGGATGAAAAATACAATTTATTCTATCAAGGATAATTTTCGTATAATTTTTTGGAAGAAAATCCTAGTTCAAAATAATTAAAAGGCATTTTTCCCATTTTTATTGCACAAGAAAGCTGAAAAAGGACCATTAAATATTCTCCGATTATTAAATGACAATTTTTATTGTCATGAATAATTAGAGGGATATTTTTATGGTGCCCAAAAATATGTGACACATTTTCAATAGGTGCACTATCATTTGCATGCCCAAAAATTCAAAATTCAAATAGAAAGTACAAAGTGTCCTTAATAAGACAAAAGACCAAAAAGGAGAAGCAATTTTCCCTCCCCATTTTTTTGTCAATTTCGAATTCTCTCTCTCTCACCACAATTTCTTCCACACTCTTCTATTGTACAACTATTCCTTAAGAATATTCTTGTACTATCCTTAATCCTACCCATTTCATACACATCCCTAATTCCACACACTCTCATGTAGATCCATACCCTTTTTTGTAAATGACACCATCCTCTCACACTCACTCCTTCATAAGAAATTGCAAACTTACTTAAAATAGAACATCCCATTCCTATTCTACCCTTAACCCTAATTTCACCCAAGACCATATATAAGCCTACTCTCCCAAAATACAAAGACAAGTTCATTTTTGCACAAAAACCTCTCTCTTCTCCTCTCCTTGCGAAACCTCCTCCTCTCCCTCACCTCATCTTTTCAAATTTCTTCACTCAAATCATCCATTAAAACACCTTTCCTACACTAAATCTTCCATCCTTCTTGCATTCTTCTCAAAGATTCACCTTCAAATTCAAGGATCAAGTTCAAAGTTGAAGATTGAAGAGTAGATTAAAGGGGTTTTGCATTCATTCATCTCATTTCCTTCCTTATTCTAGCTTGGAGTTGAGGTATACTTTAAAACCTAGCATCATCTTCCAATTTAGCATCAAAAATGTAAATCATCACTTCATTTTGGCATCCCATTGCATTTTAATGTCATAATGTTAGCATAGTTGTTGTTGTTGAGTGAGAGATGTATTTCAAGTATTTTGACAAAAGCTTTGGGAGGTTTGGGTGTTTGGAATGCTTCTCTCCTTTAGAATAAATTGTGTGTTGTTGTTATTTCACTCATTTCTTGTTGTTTTCATGAATAAAGTGATGATTCGAAGCTTATTTCATTTCGCATATTAGAGGAAAATTAGGATTTGTGTGATTGTTATGCATTTCTTTGCTTGATCATGTGAATCATTGCCAAAAGTTTAATCTATTTTGTTCTCTTGCATTATCTTGTGTTTCCATGAATAAAATGAGATTTAGGGTTTATGTTAGTTTCGCGTTTCAAAGAAATTAGGGTTTATGAGATTTTTGATGAGTTGGTTGTTTAATCTTGCAATTCCTTGGAATTGAACCTTGATTATGATGTTTGTTTGCTTAAAACTTGTTGTTCTCATGAATTTGCTTGCAAATCATGTCCTATGTTGATGATTGGCAAGAGGACTCTCACTTGTGCTTTGATGCACACTTTAAGTGTTGAGGATTGCCTAAGAGGATTCAACTTCTTTTGTGATTCCTAGTGAACAAGAATGCAAATTTAGGTTTCCTTTCCTTACCAATTGCTTTGATAACCATAAACAACTTATAAATCATTTTGAAATGCTCTTGGTCTTGCAAATGCCTTTGCCTATTCACATATTGTGTCATAAATGCCTAGTTAGGTTCATCCCATTGCCTAGCATCTTCAATAAGATGTGCAACTTAGGTTCATTTTCTTGCCCATTCATGCATTTTTGCCAAAATGTTCAACTTAGGTTCATCCCATTGCCTAGCATCTTCAATAAGATGTGCAACTTAGGTTCATTTTCTTGCCTATTCATGCATTTTGCCAAAATGTTCAACTTGGGTTCATTCCTTGCCTATCTATGTATCGTGTAACACCCCGGTATTTTTAAACATGTAAAAATACCCAAGTGTACCAAACCTAAATCATCAGAGATATATTTCCTGCTTAAATACTGAACACCACTATAAAATTTTCACTGAATAACAGCAGGACAGCCTTAAACATAAATAAGACCACAAACCATCAGTGAAATACAGTGTTCAATATCGTACAAGAAAGCGGAATAAAAATACATAACATTGTGATACATGGAATACAAGGGAAAACATAAACTAAGCACAACAGCTAAGTCTTCAGCAACCCTCCAAGTACAGCCTACTCATGCTTCTTGGATCTCCTCTTTCCCTGTTTCTCTGTAAAACCACAACATATAAACAATGAGATACAATCTCAGTGTGTTCTACCGAAACCCCTACTAACACTCTCGGTTCAATTATGAAACCCTTTTTAAGATTTGACACGGCACCGACTGCAAACCTGCTAATCCCGGTAAACCGTGTTATAAGGTTTTAATTCAGTACGACACCGACTGCAAACCTGCTAATCCCGGTGAACCGTACCATAAAACCTTTTTACGTACCACCGACTGCAAACCTGCTAATCCCGGTGAACGTAACGCATAACTTTTTAACATAACACCGACTGCAAACCTGCTAATCCCGGCGAACCCCATAACCAATAGTGTTTCCTAATGGCACAGAGCCTAGGGTAAGGGATCATGACTGCCCCGCCTAGTATGTCAACATGGGTCGTCACCCAAACTCGATATAATATATATATCTACAGACACATGAACATTTAGTTCATTAACATTTGACCGATAACTGAACACAATACCCGCATTGGGCCGTTTCCTATAGTCGATATAATATATATATCGTGAATCGTAGACCGGTTTAGACAATAAATAATAATCGTCCCGCGTCAGTTAAACCATATCACGTAGGACTCATAGTCCGCTTTATTATTAATAAAACATATGTTCGCACACGAGTACTATTATTCGGTTTTTCGAAATAGTTTACAACTTCAAAGACAGTCCATTATGCCATTTAATTTATATAAATAGGTAGATCTTTGAATAAGCTTTCTGACGCCCCTGAGAACACCTCAATCGGGTTCCCGGATCAAAAGTTATTGCGAAACGAAAAACAGTTTTCACACACATATAATCAAACCCAATCAACATCAACAATCAATCAAAATCTTAATCAAATCGAAGTTTATCAAAATACGACGATTTTCCAAATAACGGTTTTAAATCAAAATCTCTCGAATTAAATCACCCAAAAATTCCATTTTAACGCGACGCAACCCGAGACTCACCCCAATCGATTCCTAACCCGAATCAGACATTATCAAGTAATATTCCAGACCAGCGAAAGCGATAAAACAGTTAATTCGAAAAACAAAAATCCTAAACGTGAGTAGAACTCACCTTTGACGCGTGGTCCACGATCGAGCCGAAATCACCGAGTAACCACACGAACATTCCCCGCTCCGGCGACACCCAATCCGCTTCCAAAGCTTCCCACTCGATCACGAAACCGCTTTTTGACCGAAATACCGGTTTCCCGAAATTCTTCATGAACACTATTCATCATCTTCGTCAACCTCAAGTCACTATTCACAAAACCCCAATTTGCTCCCTAACCCCTTGATTCTTCACAAACTCCAAATCGGACTTCAATATTTGCGCTATCCACCTTGAGCTCGCTCCCAAACACCATCCAAAGCTTCCATTTGAGCTTGAACAACAAAACCTCCACTTTTCTCCAAATTTCGAAAATGGTGGATTTGAGGAGAGTGAGTTGATGATGAAGATTTTGGTACCAAAACGAAGAGGAAGTAGCGCTGAACATTTTTCGTGTTGGACGGAAGTCGTGAGGAGAAAAATGGATTTGAGGAGAGTGAGTTGATGAGGAAGTAGCGCTGAACATTTTGAGTTGATGATGAAGATTATGTAGATGCTTGTTGTGGAGTGTATTTATGTAAATGGGTATTCTACTATTTTTCCCAAAAGTACTAAGTGAAATATGTTTTTGAGATTGTTGGGAAAATGTGAAAATAGTCTTATCTTCGATTTAAGGAAAATGGGTAAGATATATCGGCTATTTAAATTTTTAACGGACTTCAATTTCCGCAAAAAATTTAAATAGAGGGTTTATATATTGACTATAACGAGAATTTAAACTCGTTATATTTTTCTTAGCTTTGGAATGAAAAATCAGTTGGGAAATAATTTGTTCACGCATTGGTGGAAAATCATTTGCGCGATATTTTTGTTTACCGTAAAAAATATACCCGTGAGCGAAACGCGACCCGTTAAGGACTAACTTGAGCCCAACATAGTGATATGTTATAGAATCACAAAATATCTAGATCTTTGTAGTTATATCGATTAAATTAATAGTTGTGAGTAAAGATTATTATGTGGTTAGGATTAATCCACCAAGGCTAATTTAAACATGTGGTCTTGGTGACCCCTTTTTTTTATTTAACAAACTAAATGCAATTCATTTTTCTCCTCCCTCTACTCTCAAGACCGTAACCCTCGGTTATCTCTCAACTTCTCCATCTTTTTATTCTTCTCTTGAGTGGTTGGAAGACAAAGAAAACATATATTTCCTTGTGTGATCACGATTAGAGGAACCTAAAGGAAATAGGGCTTTGATCATAGAAGTGGTTCTTGCAAGTTAAGGTATTTAAATCTCGATCACCCTCTTAATTTCTTTGTGGCCGGCTGAAAACCACATGATGGTTTGAGGATTGAGTTGTTTCAATTTCTTTGTTTTGATCGTGATGTTAGTAGATGATTTAAGTAAAGCTTGCTGAGGTAAAGGCTTCTTTCTAATTACTTTTATATGTTGTTTCTTTCTAATTACTTTTATATGTTGTTGTTGTTGTTGTTGTTGTTGTTGTTGTTGTTGTTGTTGTTGTTGTTGTTGTTGTTGTTGTTGTTGTTGTTGTTGTTGTTGTTGTTGTTGTTGTTGTTGTTGTTGTTGTTGTTGTTGTTGTTGTTGTTGTTGTTGTTGTTGTTGTTGTTGTTGTTGTTGTTGTTGTTGTTGTTGTTGTTGTTGTTGTTGTTGTTGTTGTTGTTGTTGTTGTTGTTGTTGTTGTTGTTGTTGTTGTTGTTGTTGTTGTTGTTGTTGTTGTTGTTGTTGTTGTTGTTGTTGTTGTTGTTGTTGTTGTTGTTGTTGTTGTTGTTGTTGTTGTTGTTGTTGTTGTTGTTGTTGTTGTTGTTGTTGTTGTTGTTGTTGTTGTTGTTGTTGTTGTTGTTGTTGTTGTTGTTGTTGTTGTTGGTGGTGGTGGTGGTGGTGGTCGTCGGCGGCGGCGGCGGCGGAATCAAGGGTGATTTTAAAGTGATGGCGAAAAAAATATATATGTAGGCATGATCATTTTTATGACTAAGTAAATCTTTTTCGAAAAATAGATTTGAAGTCGTTCTTCTTTATAAAAGTGAGTGTGGCACTTGGATTAGATTTTGGAAAGGGGTTAGGGTGTGACTTCAAGAATGAAAAACAAATGGAAAATCTTTGCGAAACAATAAGAATGTTTTTGATAGACTGAAATCATGATGAGTTAATATTTTTGAAAATTATGACATTTTGAACTAATAGAGATTTATTTCGAGAAGTGAGAAAAGTAAAAAGTTAGGGAGGTTAATGTGAGATTTTGAGAGAGACTTTAAGTGGAAATTTGTTGGAGGTGACCTGAAATGGTGTATGCGGTGTTAAGATGTTTGTACGGTGTTGAATCGAAAAGGAAAGGTTTGTACGAGCTTTATAAGCATTACTTAAGTTATGAATGTTGTGATGATTTATGTTGGTTGGTGTATGCGGTGTTAGTATGTTTGTTTTGGTGTTGGTGTCTAGTCATTATTCTTGATCACTATGATGATTGGTTGAATAATTCTTGGTGTGGTAAAATTATGCATGAGATGTTGGTGTATAATCATGCATACATAGGCGGTGTTGTTCTTTATTGGACCTCACAAAAGGTGGTGTTGTTCTTTATTGGACCTCACAAATGGCGGTGTTGTTCTTTATTGGACCTCATAAACCACTACGGGGGACGTGATATTTCAGAATCATATGCATTGACATATAGGCATTGCATTAGGATATATGGAGTGGTGTGACGTGTTGTTGGTGTTGTGCTATTAGAATGTTGTTTGTAACTTGTTAGTATTATGTGTATGTGAATTGATTATCTACATGTGAGTTGTTGTATATCTATGTATGCATAATCCTAGAAGATGACCCTTGCTTGTGGTTCTCCAATGCAATGGATGTCAACCCAGTTATTGGAGGAGCATGATTCAGTTTTTCACAGATAAAGTCGCAAAGGTCCTAACCGGATGTTGAGTATAGAATGCTTGATCAGTGTAGGTGTCTTCTTTTCACGTTTTTATTCGCAACGCATGAGTTCACTCTCTCACCCTCACTCCGTTTGCAATCTCCTTTCAAGCTTGAATCGTCTCTCACACAGAACACTGAATCGTCTCTCACACCATGGAATCAGCATTTTGGCACACCATGAAATCATCTCACACACCATGAAACCATGGAATGGTCTCCCACCCTAACCCTAAAACAGTAAAATCGAAGCTTTGAAAAATTCGTGACGAACCCTAATCCTTTCATCCTCGAACCCTAGCATACCAAAAATCTTCAGAATGCAGTCGAAATCGTCTCTCAACCTTTCACAGTTTTGCAGAAATCATCTCAAACCCTAAAACCTCGAAATCGTCCCTCATCCTCTCACCCTCGTTGCCTCTCGCCATTGAACTCGTCTCTCGCCTTCAAACTCGTCTCTGATGCTGGAATCGTGCTTCTTCAAGGTTTCATGCCTTTCATTTCTTCTAGGTAACATCGATTTCTTCTCTCTTCAAGGTATCGCCAGCAATTCCTTCTTCTCCTATTTTTTTATGTAATTTTTATTGTGTATTGCCTTCTCTCGTGTCTTTTGCTTGTGTATTGCCTGGTAGTGGTGATGATTTATCTTTCAATGGAGTAGTATCATGTTTTTCTGGTTTGGGGTTCTTGATTGTTTTTTAAGAGAAGAAGAGGATGTGAGAGTGAAATTCTAGTTGATTGGGTGTTTGATTGTTGGAAAAATGGTGAGATACTTGAGTGAAGGATGCAAAATTGGGCACAGATTAGGTAGGTAGGCCAAGTATGAGGCAAGTTGTGCAGTACTTGGAGATGGATGTAGGTTTGCCAGATTTGCCTTTGCTTAGTTTGACTTCCTCGGCTTAACTATGAGAAAAGGATGATAGTCTGGGAGTTGACGAGGCTACGGTGCTTACTCGGGTTTGAGAAAAGCACTGTTCTATATAGATTTTGATGGCTATAGTGAATTAGTTTGATCTTTTGTGACTGTTGTTGATTAATGGATAACTAACTAGTACTGTTTATTCTCTTGTGTTCCAGCAATGACATCATCTTCGGCAAGGTGTCCAGTCATTGGGGTTATTGATGGGAAATTTGAAAATGGGTATCTAGTTACTGTCACAATAGGTTCAGAGAAACTCAAAGGCGTGCTTTATCAAGCTCATCAAAATCTTGTATTGCCAACATACCACAATAGTGCATCAGCTAACAACAACAATGTCACTGCTTCGATGGGTGTTCGTCGTCGCTGACGTAGGAAGAAATCAGAAATAAAAAGGAGAGATCCAGCTCATCCAAAACCAAACAGAAGTGGATACAATTTCTTCTTTGCAGAACAGCATGCAAGGCTAAAACCACTTCACCAAGAAAGGGACAGGGAGATTAGTAGGATGATTGGTGAACTCTGGAACAAGTTACAAGAATCCGAAAAAGCAGTAAGATATAATTGTTAACATTTTATTTTACGAGTTTGTTATTTATAGTGTTTGGATCTGCAGTTGTTGTTGTTGTTGTTGTCTAATCTCACGACACAAGCGAAGCTACTAGTTGTTCTGGAAACAAACACTAACTTAATGTGCATTATTTTTTTCTCAAATTTTGGGTTATTTTGTTAACATAGAAAGTTCCACTGACATTATTTAAGGTTTATCAAGATAAAGCCATGAAGGACAAAGAGAGGTACAGAGCAGAAATGGAGGATTATCGTGAGAAACCGAAGATGGACCAAGTCATCAGTGATGTTGTGCCACTTCAATTGATACTTCCTGAACCAGATACAGAGATGTTGGATACTGACATGAAGTTGGATGAAGCTGAGGAAGATTCTCCACAAACTCTTGAGGAGAGCAGTTCTGGTGGAAGTGACTTTCGAGATGAATTTGATACGAATGTATTGCCTGTTATAGGGGTGGGTGCTGAATTAATTTAGTTAGGAAATAGATTTTGTTCTGAAAATTTTATAATTTCATTTCAGTTGAGACTTTTGAGGTACGATTGCAGTGGTTACCTGCTTGCTCACAATCACAGTTCTTAAATGGGTTTTGTCATTTTAATGTTCAATTTCAGGGTGTTCATTTTGGTTTCATATAATTGTGGCTGCTTCATGTGATTTTTGTAGTTTCATATGTTTAATCCATTATGCATTTTGATATGTTATTCTTGCTTTTAACGTTATTTAAGTAATCAGTGTCAAGAAAAAGTTTTGGGTTTCCTAGATATAATGTAGAAAGAGTATTTTGTAGAAAAAATGCATTGTAGTTCATAGATATAATTAGGGGAAGCACCAAATAATTTTTGTTTAAAAAAAAATGAAACTTTTAAAGTCGTGCTGAACTAAAGTCTGACTTCAAAAGATACTTTTAAAGTCGTGCTGAATTAATAATCTGACTTCAAATGAGACTTTTAAAGTCGGGTGTTTATTGTCCGACTTAAAAAGATACTTTTAAAGTCAAGCTTTCGCCTGACTTTAAATCTCCTAACATACGAAGTCGCCTTCATAGAAGCCAAGCTGGCGCCTGACTTTAAATGTCCAGTTTGCCTGACTTTAAATCCCTTTTCTGCACTAGTGACTTCTTGTATTAAATTAAGAGAGGTATCATGTTTCGAAAATACTGCAATATTCTGATTGTTTCAAAAAGGGTTTTGAAAGCAAACAAAAATATGTACTCATATTCTCAGAGATAGATAGGAAGAGTATTTTTCAAAAATCACCTCATATTAGGAGTTGAGTTCACTTAGTAGCACTCCGAAAATTGGGGTGTTACAGGACGCAAAAATTGGATTATCTATTGACTAATGCATGAAAATAAAGTAAAAATGCGATAAAGATAATTTGCGAGAGAAAAATAGATTGTGTATTGATTGATGTGTGTGTTTTGTACAAGTATTCTTCTATATATATATATATATATATATACACGGGCCCTCGTCGGCCACTAAGCGAGCCAACATTTGCCTACCGTTGGATCAATTGAAGATCAACGCCTAAATTCGCTCCTAGCCCTGAGAAATCAGAGCCACTACCCACGATCCCACTAGCACGGTTAGTGGGGTGCCAAAACCTCTTCGCTCCACTCGTCAAGGCTTCTCCTCATCGCTTAACCTTCAACTGCTCCCACGTTCTGTCCACGTGCCTTTCCTTGCTTCCCAAGCAAGTCTTCTTTACCTCGGCCATACACTTCCTTGGCTGGTCCTCATCCTCGGCCTGCAGCCGTCAAACTTTGGCTAACCGAGCTATTGTGGCCAGGGCACTCTATAAGCAAAGACTTGCTTTTCCTCGGCCTTATCCATTATTCCTCGAGCTCAATCCCTCCTCGGGGCGTTCATATTATCCTTTACCTCGAGCCCCCTTCTTTTAGATTGTCCCTTCAGCAAATATCTGTTAGAGATTGTCAAGTGATTTTCCTCGGTGTTCTGGTCTCCTCTTAACTCTGACTTTCAGCCCTCGGCCTACGACCTTATTTATTTTTGGGTGTTAATAATTGACCCCCTTTTTGTGCCATCGAATGGCCGCAGGGACGTGACTGATTGTACAAAAACCTTTGATGTGACTTGATTTTACGGTTGAGGCGGCTAATTGCCATTATGTGACACTTGGCGGTTTGCTTCATGCGAATCGAGAAAGGCAGCACAACGTTTCCCAAGGTCGCGCCGGTTACCTCCCGAAGGCTATAAATAACCATCACGCCCACTGTACATGGTTCCTTGCACATTCATTTTTCCCTACTCTTCGAGAGAAACCTTTGCATTCCCCCTTCTTCTCAGACCGTTTTACACCAACCATGGCTGCAAACAAACAAGCTTCTTCCTCTGTTACCCCCTCTCCTCAGGGTGCTTTTCCGTCTATTTTTACTACCGTCGTCCCTCTATCCGTTCTTTGCCCTATCGCCACCAACACCGATCATAGTTTCGAGGTCTTTCAACAACGTTTTGGTCTCTGCAATCTCCCCGTCAAGACGTCTTGGTTCAACGCTGAGGCCAAGTTCCACGACCTCCGGGGATGGCCGAAGAGCAACCCCAAGTACAACAACTGGGTAGCCCTACTAGCCAAACAAAGGGGTGAAGCCTGGAAGGCTTGGGCCATCTACGACATGATCATGGTGTCAACCCAGGAGGTTTCTCACAACACCGATCTCCGGTTCCCTCTGATGTCCTTCTAGTCAACCACTATGAATGCCTTTGTGTTCCCATGGGGCATTCTGACCCCCCACGCTGCTAGACGTGCCCGCCATTTTGGGGCTTCCTGCCGGCGGCTTTGAGGTCCATGCCGACCCTGATTTTCTGGGTGTCGACCCCTCATATACCTACTGATCAGTGTATTTTAATGCACTATTTATAGCTTTTCACTTGGTGATTTTAATTGTGCTTTGTGCCTAATATTTAAGTCTTAGCACGTTTCTAGACTTTGAGTCTTAATTGAGCAATATAGCAATTTCTTGATGAATTCTTGTTTTTATTGCATATTGACCCCTGTCTACTCTGTAGGCCATAACTTTGGCTGTGCTTCTCTGATTGAGGCGTGCAAGCATGCGTTGGAAAGATAAGGAACAGAGCTACAATTCTTCTGTTGAGCTTGAAACCTAATTCTGAAGTCTCGGAGGTTAAAACTGTCAAATGCCGAAGCAATTCTGTGTAAAACAGGTTTACGGGCCAATTTCCTATTATATCGGGCTTTTATCATAGAACTTGTTTAGGGATTTAGGTTTTTCGTTTTCTTTGAGACTAAATACACTTTTCATAGCCGTCTGGGCTCACTTACTCATTCCTACTTTCAATTTTACGTTTTGTGCCCTAACCTCCATGGAAGCTTAAAGCCCTAGATCAATCTATTGGTGAAGGGTGTTGCTGTAAGGATTTTGAGGTTCAATGCTTAATGTTTATTTTGTTTTTATGGTTAAAATTCTTTCTCTATCAATTTCATCTCCGTAATTCTTGCTGCAAATTCGGTTTGTGTTTTGCTTAATTACTCAAACTCTGTGATTTGCTTATGTGATTCGTTTTATGATTCAGTTTTGCTTAATCACTTAATCATGATTCTGTTTTGCAACTTTCATTATACAAACTATTTTATCGCTTGTTTAATTTAGTTTGGATAGGAATTGATAGAGTCTATGACACTTGTTTATAGGATTGATAGAATTCAGTTATGATGTTAATTGTGATACTGGCACTTGTTCGCTATCACGATTGATTGAACACACTATTTTGACGCTTGCTTTAAAACGCTGTGAATTCGTATAAACTGACTGGCCCTTGATCACTTACTTCATGATCAATCAAGAATTATCAAACCTTGCACAAATCTTTATTTTAGATTACTCCGAAAATTGGTCAGTAAATCAGAAAAAAATCAAGGAGTAGGCCTCCCTTCTAGAAGCTAAGGCCGAAAAATCCGAAATTTCCTCTTTTACATTTTCATTTTAATTTTTTTAATTTTTCGCATTATCAAAAAAATCCAAAATTTTTTGCATAATCTTCTTTTGATTTTATTAAATTTTTACGGCAGTTTTTATATTTTTTAGATTAGCTTTGATTCGTTTTTTATTTTCTTCCTTAATTTTAGCATAACTTCTTTGATTCTAACTCTAATTTTGATTCAGTTGATTAAAATATGGTTGTTGTTTATGAACCTTCACTGGAGGATCTCTTTAAACAGATGGCTATTCAAAATCTCTAATTCCAACAAACAACGGATTCTACACTTAAGGAATTGGAGATAATAGTTGGACAATTAACCACTGCAGTTAATCAGATACATGCCCATAGATCAAACGAACTGCCTGCCCAGGAAGTAGTGAATCATAATGTCCCAAATACTCCCATTGTCAGTGCAGTTACTCTTGTTGAAACTCCAGAGGTACCTAAATCTATTGCTATGGAACATTACCAGGTTGCTGAACACGTTGGCGATGAGCAGTACACACCACCACTCCCTTTCCCTCAAAGAGAAGTGATGACTAAAAAAGACCCCATGAAAGAGCATTCGCTTTTGTAAAATGGAATTTCTTGATGATTTGGTTTGTTATACATGTTCTGATAATCTTTCTGTTTGTACTAAGATTGAAAATACCTTACAGGTTGATACACTTTACATAGCTGATGTTGTGGATGTGGTTGTTGCTGCTATTGAGCAGCCACATGTTGTAGAGCTCAAACCACTCCCTGAAAATTTGAAATGCGCATATTTAGGGGGAATTGCAAATTTGTCTGTGATTATTTCAGTTAACCTTAAATCTGAACAGGAAAAGTTATTGCCAATTCTAAGCAAACATAGGAAAGGTATTGGGTGGACCTTGGTGGACATTCCAACCGAGGAAGTATGGCAAACACGGCAACAAATTAATCCCCTTATTCTGGAAGTGTGGAAGAAGAAGGTGACCAAACACGTGTGCAGTAACCATAAAAGAGGTTTCTATGACAAATACCATCCACCTGCAAGCTTCAAATTCTCCACCTTTCAAGAGGGAGTTTTCTTTTCTTATCCTTAAGTTATACTTGTTTCTTACATCGAGGACAATGTGTGATTTAAGTGTGGGGGTGTGTGTTTTAGTATTTATGTTTCTAGTTTTTAACTATAAAAGAAGAAAAAAATTGTTATTTTTGCAGGTTTTTTCCATGAATTCTTAGTTTGCATAAGTTGTGGGTGATTTTACTATTCTTGAACCATAGGTGTTGTGACATGATTTGATTGATTTCTTGTTGCTCTGGGTTTAATAAGTTGGATGTGAGCACTAGATCTTGCATCATTTGTGATAGTCAGTGTCCCTGGTGAGAATTGAGCCTTATATTGGATTGATTAATCTTTTGCCATTCTCTTCGTTCTTGTGTGTGACTCACTCATGTTTGTTAGTTACTCTAGAACTTGACTTGATTCTTGTTGAAACACTTGTTCATATGCATGTTTGAAATGATCTAGGCAATTTTGTTCTATTCTTAGCTACTAGCCAAATAAACCTACCATGAATTTATCCCTTTCTGTAAGCCCCTTTGAGCCTTTTATCCCATTCTTTGTTTTATAGCTCATTACAAGCCCAAAAATTAAAAACAATGTTATTACCCAATCTTAGAGGGTGAAGGAGCTTTGAATTGAAAATTGTTAAATCCATAAGTGTGGGGGGTGTCCAAATTGTGCAATTGTGGTTCTCACTTGGGTTAGTTCTTGGGTTCTCAATGGAAAGTTTGGCAAGTTGTTGTGCAAAAACGTGTGCAAGTATACACAGTCTAACAAGTAATAAAGTAGTAAGTAAGATCGTTCCCACGAGGATTAAGGTTCAATTGCTAATACTATGGAGTAGCGTTTGATTCAGTGAGTAAAGCGTAACCAAAATAATAAAATGAAGGTTGTTAAGCAATAAGTAATGTAATAGGGGTGAGAGTAACAAGATATGAACGAGTAAAAATACGAGAGGTGGTGATAGCCAAGACTAGGCTCAATAATCAATCACTCATAGATGTGGTGCTGTGATTGATGCTGTGGTAGCATTCAGTGTATAGAATGAAAGTGGATATTCCTATCACTGTGAAATGTAATGTTTTCAAGGTTTCCTTATTCCTAAGCTCCCATTGAGGTTCATTACGTAGGTTGAAAAGCCTGTTTCAGTTCACACTATAGCCCTAACTTCATATTCCTATTCTTCGCTAGGAAAGAATAATATTCCTATTATTCTTCAAACTATATTGACTTGTGAAATCAGCACGTTAATTCTTTCCAGATAATAAAGAACGTTACCCTAATCAAAATGATCAAGTTCGAAAAGAGTTTATAACAATGGAGACACACAAGCTAATGAAGTACCACATATCAATCACATTAAGGCAATCTAAAAGATCATGTATATATCACCATCGTCTTGACTATAAAGGGATTTAGCTCATGATGAGCTTAGACATGATAAAACAACACAAAGTTACCGTAAACAGATTCATCAACATAGTAAAAGCGCTTAGAGACTGAGTTACACCAACGAGCATGAAGGCGTTACACAACTACCACTTGGCGATGCTATCGCGACGCTGGTTGCTCTGGTTAATGGTGATCTTGTATCTGAGCGTTGAGGTTTGATGGTTGCGAATGGAGAAGTATGGCGTTTAGTGGAGGTAGGTATCTCGTATTCTCAGCTCGGTCTCTCTTTTTCTCCAATGGGGTTCTTTTCGTCTCCCTAGGGTAAGCTGCCTATTTATGGGCCTTGACAGCACGGCGCGCCTCTCTTGGGCCTTTTGCATTCGATTAGTTGTAACAAACCCTAGAAATCACGCTGGCTTGTTGCTTACGGTGGCGCCTTGCTCGCTAGAAGATAAAGCTTCCTTTTCTGTTGCGCTCAATGAGGCGTTTCGCCTAGTCACGCTCCTATCCAAATAGCCGTTGTGATGCTGCCGCGACACCCGTCGTAGCACCTGCCTTAGCACTGAAATACTTAAGAATATCCTGCACACTGGGCACACAAATTAAATTCCACAAATTTGGCACTTGCGTGCCCAAATTATAATTAACATTCATGAATTCTTTAGTGTCTAATATGAGGATATCTACTACATTTTAAAGCATACTTTACTTATGGATCAAGATAATTCTTATTTGAATGAATGTAAATAACTCACATTTCTGTGAGTTATCACACCCCCAAACTTGAACCATTGCTTGTCCTCAAACAATGATAGCATCAGGTACCGTGCTGACAGCACTAGTGACAGCATACAATCTGGGCAGTGTAACGCCCCAAAAATAATTGGTTAATTATTTAATTAATTAAGGGGAATTAGTTGTGGAGAAATATTAGAAATAATAATATGGTGCTAATTAAATTAGGGAGTGGTGGAATTAATCGAGGAGGGGTGTGAATAAGGTCAATGGCCCAAAAGCCATTAGTTGGGCCTAGGGTTAAATGAATTAAAGAGAAGAATTAAAAGAAAGGAGCAGCCGAGAGTGAGAGAAGGAAAGAAACGTAAGACACAAAAAGAAAGAAGAAGAAATCGTGACAGAGAAAGAGAGAAGCGTGACCGAGAAAGAGAAGAGAAAAACCTAGAGAGAGAGAGAAGGAGAGAACGCGAGAGTGAGAAGGGAAAAAGGAAAGGAAGCACACGGCTGAAGGAGGGAGCAGAAACGCGAAGAAGAGGAAAGGAGAAGAGGGAAGGGACTCGCAAAGGAGAAGAGGGAAAAAAGAAGAGGTTCGCAAGTCTTCAAGGGCCAGTTCGTGTGTTGCTGTGGTTCTGATCGTGATCACCTTCCCGTTAATTCGGAGCTCACGTTTTCGAGGTAAGGGTGGGTTTAACGGTTATAATGGGTTATGATGGTGGTTTATGGGTAGTTAGGTGTTGTGTATTTGCATGATTAAAGTGGATATGAAATTGAGTGATTGAGATGTGGATTATTGTGTGATACAATTTTGATTGAGATGTGAGTAAGATTTGTATTGTATGCCAAATAATTGATAAAATGTGTAATTGAAGATATGAGAGAGAATTTGAGGTGTTTGAAATAATTATTGAATGATTGAGCATATGAAATTTGGAAGAAAATTGAGTTTGAAGGACCCTAGGCGCCTTAGGCGCCATTGTTGTTGTCAATTCATGCTTTGTTGCTGCTGTCTGGGCATTTCTGCCGATTTGCGCCTCACTCGCGCCTAAGTCGCGCGCCACGCGCGAATGTCACTGGGCGTTTCTGCCAATTTGCGCCTCACTCGCGCCTAAGTCGCGCTCCACGCGCGAAGCCTCAAAATTTTCTGCTGTTCCGAGTCATTTTCAGCACGTGTCTCGGTTTTGTCCCAAATTTGTTTTTGACATATCTTTTGACTCGGGTGTCCGTTTTAAGTGCTTCAAAATGCGTTTCGAAGCTCGTTCAGTCCTCTATATGTGTATGCTACTGTAATGTGAAAAATAATCATTTGATGAGCTGACTAATTTTTGATGAGCTGAATATTTATTGATGAGCTGAAATATTTATTGGTGAGAAATTACGAGGTAGCTGTGATGCTACAACACGAGATAATTGTTAATGTGGTATAGTATTTGTTACGTGCTTTGTTGTGGTTATGTGACGAGGTAGATGTGATGCTACAACACGTGGTATTTTTATGAAATAATTTATAACGAGATATGGTGATATAGTATTTATTAATTGAATGCTTTGAGTTGGTGTAATTGGTGCATGAGTCATGAGTCACATTGTCATATGCATTCTTACGAGGTAGCTGTGATGCTACAACACGAGGTTTATTACGAGTTGCGCCCGTCGTGGCCTTTACGAGATCGGTACCGCATGCATATGCCCGGAGGGGTTGCATTTCATACATTCCTTCATGGTCCATGTGTACATAACTATCGTGGTTGGCGTTTTATGTTTGATAGAGATATGAATCTTGTGCTGTTGTGTGATAAGGTATATACGTGTTTGCCGTGTTGTGCCTGCTGCTTATGTACTGCTGTCATGTGCTTATTATTTCTGTTAAACTCACCCCTTCTGCTTGGAATGTTGCTCTTGTGTGGCAACGCTGTAGGTGATCGTTAGCACTCGTGGAGGATTGCTAGGTGTAGTCTCCTTCTCGTTGGGTCTGTGTCAGCTCTGATGCGTAGCACCGGGGAGGGGTTTTAGGGGTCGTTTATGTTTTATTATGTTGTTTACTGCTGGAGACTGATGTCTTAATTATTCATGGGGATGTTTGCACGAGTTTGAGATTCCGCTGTTTAATGTTATTCTGAGATTAAGTGTTTTTGAGGATTTTAAATCATTTGTTATTTGTTTTTGGTGAGAAAAATGTAGCGCCCTTCTGAGGTGACTCTGATATTTGTTCATTTAATTATAAATTAGAAAGGGGGTGTTACATTAGTGGTATCAGAGCAGTTCGGTCCGTCCGGCCAAGTCGTCTAGTCGTTGTGTCGGTGTACGACCAACTGTTGTATTTTTATTCTGACTGTTGTTTGTCTTGTAGCAAGTAAGTGAAATGGCTGGAAGGAATGATACTGCGATCACTGCTGCATTAGCTGCTATGGCTCAGGCTGTACAGACTCAGCAAGGTGCTGGTGGGAATGCTGGGGCTAGGAGTTTGGCGACGTTTCAGAGGGAGAACCCGCCGGTGTTCAAGGGCAAGTACGACCCAGATGGTGCGCTAGCGTGGCTGAAGGAAGTTGAAAGGATCTTCCGTGTAATGGACTGTATTGATGCCCAGAAGGTGAGGTATGGTACTCACATGCTGGCAGAAGAAGCTGATGATTGGTGGTTGGAAGCTAGGCAGAGGTTAGAGACTGCACAGGAGGAGATTACCTGGGGGGTGTTCAGCAGAGAGTTTCTGAGGAAATATTTTCCGGAAGATGTCTGTGGGAAGAAAGAGATTGAATTCCTGGAATTGAAGCAGGGTAGTATGCCGGTGACTGAGTATGCTGCAAAGTTCACCGAACTGTCGAAGTTCTATCCTCACTATGATGGTGCTGGTGCTGAGTTCTCGAAGTGTATCAAGTTCGAGAATGGTTGCGAGCGGATATTAAGAAAGCGATAGGGTACCAAAAAATCCGGGTGTTCGCTGAGTTAGTGGATAGTTGCAGAATCTTCGAAGAAGACAGTAATGCTCATTCAAGAGTTATGAGAGAAAAGCAGAAGAGTTTACCGAGTCGCGGGAAGCCGTATGAGATTCCAACGGGTGGAGGTAATCAGAGGGCTGCGGAGGGCAAGGAACCAAGTGGGGGAGATGCTGCTGCTAGTGTGGTATGTTACAAGTGTGGGAAGGATGGTCATAAGCGCCCAGACTGTCCGGGTGATGTGAAAAGGTGCTACAAATGCGGGAAAGAGGGCCATATGGCAACTAACTGTGATCGTAAGGATACACTCTGTTTCAACTGCGGTGAGGGGGGACACATCAGTGCCCAGTGTCCGAAACCAAAGAAAGAAAGGTCTACTGGAAAGGTGTTTGTTCTGGCAGGTGCTGAGCCTACAGAGGAATGATGGCAGTATTAGAGGTACGTGTCTCGTTAAAGGTGCTCCGCTAGAATCTATTGTTAATACCGATGCTACTTATTGTTTTGTCATTGTTGCATGCTGCGAAACGTTTAAGTACGTAGTACTGTATCTGTATGACTGTAATGTGTTGCCTGGTGTGTTTTCTGTGCCTCTTGTCGATCTTCGACAGAGGCTTTGTTGTGAGTTCTTGTTTGTTGCCGTTAAGCGGGTTAGGTGCAATTGGGTATGAACTGGTTAGAACATAACCATGTTCCTATTAGTTAAATTTTCGAGGACGAAAATATTCTAAGTGGGGGAGAGTTGTAACGCCCCAAAAATAATTGGTTAATTATTTAATTAATTAAGGGGAATTAGTTGTGGAGAAATATTAGAAATAATAATATGGTGCTAATTAAATTAGGGAGTGGTGGAATTAATCGAGGAGGGGTGTGAATAAGGTCAATGGCCCAAAAGCCATTAGTTGGGCCTAGGGTTAAATGAATTAGAGAGAAGAATTAAAAGAAAGGAGCAGCCAAGAGTGAGAGAAGGAAAGAAACGTAAGACACAAAAAGAAAGAAGAAGAAATCGTGACAGAGAAAGAGAGAAGCGTGACCGAGAAAGAGAAGAGAAAAACCTAGAGAGAGAGAGAAGGAGAGAACGCGAGAGTGAGAAGGGAAAAAGGAAAGGAAGCACACGGCTGAAGGAGGGAGCAGAAATGCGAAGAAGAGGAAAGGAGAAGAGGGAAGGGACTCGCGAAGGAGAAGAGGGAAAGAAGAAGAGGTTCGCAAGTCTTCAAGGGCCAGTTCGTGTGTTGCTGTGGTTCTGATCATGATCACCTTCCCGTTAATCCGGAGCTCACGTTTTCGAGGTAAGGGTGGGTTTAACGGTTATAATGGGTTATGATGGTGGTTTATGGGTAGTTATGTGTTGTGTATTTGCATGATTAAAGTGGATATGAAATTGAGTGATTGAGATGTGGATTATTGTGTGATACAATTTTGATTGAGATGTGAGTAAGATTTGTATTGTATGCCAAATAATTGATAAAATGTGTAATTGAAGATATGAGAGTGAATTTGAGGTGTTTGAAATAATTATTGAATGATTGAGCACATGAAATTTGGAAGAAAATTGAGTTTGAAGGACCCTAGGCGCCTTAGGCGCCATTGTTGTTGTCAATTCATGCTTTGTTGCTGCTGTCTGGGCATTTCTGCCGATTTGCGCCTCACTCGCGCCTAAGTCGCGCGCCATGCGCGAATGTCACTGGGCGTTTCTGCCAATTTGCGCCTCACTCGCGCCTAAGTCGCGCTCCACGCGCGAAGTCTCAAAATTTTCTGTTGTTCCGAGTCATTTTCAGCACGTGTCTCGGTTTTGTCCCAAATTTGTTTTTGACATATCTTTTGACTCGGGTGTCCGTTTTAAGTGCTTCAAAATGCGTTTCGAAGCTCGTTCAGTCCTCTATATGTGTATGCTACTGTAATGTGAAAAATAATCATTTGATGAGCTGAATAATTTTTGATGAGCTGAATATTTATTGATGAGCTGAAATATTTATTGGTGAGAAATTACGAGGTAGCTGTGATGCTACAACACGAGATAGTTGTTAATGTGGTATAGTATTTGTTACGTGCTTTGTTGTGGTTATGTGACGAGGTAGATGTGATGCTACAACACGTGGTATTTTTATGAAATAATTTATAACGAGATATGGTGATATAGTATTTATTAATTGAATGCTTTGAGTTGGTGTAATTGGTGCATGAGTCATGAGTCGCATTGTCATATGCATTCTTACGAGGTAGCTGTGATGCTTTAACACGAGGTTTATTACGAGTTGTGCCCGTCGTGGCCTTTACGAGATCGGTACCGCATGCATATGCCCGGAGGGGTTGCATTTCATACATTCCTTCATGGTCCATGTGTACATAACTATCGTGGTTGGCGTTTTATGTCTGATAGAGATATGAATCTTGTGCTGTTGTGTGATAAGGTATATACGTGTTTGCCGTGTTGTGCCTGCTGCTTATATACTGCTGTCATGTGCTTATTATTTCTGTTAAACTCACCCCTTCTGCTTGGAATGTTGCTCTTGTGTGGCAACGCTGCAGGTGATCGTTAGCACTCGTGGAGGATTGCTAGGTGTAGTCTCCTTCTCGTTGGGTCTGTGTCAGCTCTGATGCGTAGCACCGGGGAGGGGTTTTAGGGGTCGTTTATGTTTTATTATGTTGTTTACTGCTGGAGACTGATGTCTTAATTATTCATGGGGATGTTTGCACGAGTTTGAGATTCCGCTGTTTAATGTTATTCTGAGATTAAGTGTTTTTGAGGATTTTAAATCATTTGTTATTTGTTTTTGGTGAGAAAAATGTAGCGCCCTTCTGAGGTGACTCTGATATTTGTTCATTTAATTATAAATTAGAAAGGGGGTGTTACAGGCAGCATCCAACAAACACCCAGTGATAGCATGCTTAAAACTTGTTTACAATTCAGCAGAAACTTTTCTCAAGACTTCCCCCTCAGACTTATCACTTTTGGATCCCTTAGCAATATGTGAACTCATAGCCTTCGCCCCCTAGCTTAAAGGTGTGTGTGCTCTCTCGCACTTCTTCCATAAGCTCCGACAGTTTACTAGGCTTAGCTCTGGTTCCCACTTAGAATTTCCTATGCTGCCTTTCCTTCTCAATTGCTGCAAGCAAAGTTATGGTGATATACAAGGGTTACCTCTTTTTCAGTTGGAGTGGTGCACACTTTTTTTTTTTGACTTGACCACTGCTTCGACTGAAACTGTAATGGTGTCTCCACAAAACAGCCTCCCTACACAGTGGCCAAAACAACCTTCTTTTGCACGTGCGCACCCTCTTTTATGTTGCTTGATTTTGACAGCACTTGGCCTTGCTACTAGCGTGCTACCCCCAAACTTGACTTTTTCACTCTACTTGCAACTTCTATCAAATTCTTGGCAGTTTCAGTCCTTTCTAAGTTTTACCCTAGCTTCTACCTAAATAATGCCTTGCACCTATTTTCAAAGAGCCAGAGTTAAGTGTCTACTAGAGGAGCTAGGCTATTTCCTTCACAGCTCTAAGTCCACACCACTTCTGGTTATCCTCACTGGGTTCTGCCTTGAGAAAAATTGTTTTTTTTCTTATTATGCTATCACAGATGCTATCCTAGCAGTACTTTACTTGCGGTTTAGTGCTAGCAGAAATAGTACATAGCAGCAAGACACAGCAAATTTTTTATTAATGTTTGGGATACTAGGGGAACATACTTGGGATTTGACGAGGGATATAATTGCTCCACCCCCCCCCCCCAACTTAAGCGGAGACAGTGTCCTCACTGTCAACCACCAGGCAGAAGATGGGCATTTGGCAACAACAAAAAAACATAAGAAAAGAAAATAGAAATTACTGGTTCACAGAGTGGGATCATTTATTCTGTTTCTTCTTTTCTTCTTCTTCCTTATCCTCCTGCTCGTCTTCGTCAGCATTCTCTTCCATCAACATTCTTTTCCGGCGAGGTGGTCGGGTTGCACACATTTTCCTCCTAGTCCATGTGGACTTAGGAGGCAATTGAAATGGCACCTCAGCAGCACTTGCTGCAACAGGACCCTTCCCTGTCTTGCATGGGGAGGATGCTGTGGCAGCACTCTTCCCAGCACTTGCGGGTTTTGCAGGGGTTTTTCTCTTCTCTTGGTCATTCTTGGACTTCCTCTCTCTTTCAGCTGCAGCACTGCCTTCTTCCTTTCCTTCAGAGTTCAATCCGCCCACTGAACTTACTGGGGAGGAGCTACTGGAGCTTCCTTGATTCCTTTCCTCCTCCTCATCTTCACTGTCAATCAGCACTGTTTCTTTTGGGGGTGCTATCGTAGTCTGGGCAGCACCAGATGTGCTTTTCCTTTCTCCTTCATCTCTCGGGGCTGGTGTGGGAGCAGGTTTCTCATGAGCATGGCCACTAGGGCCAGCATCCGGCAACACCCAGTCAGGGAACACAGGGGGTGGCAGAATAGTTTCGCCACTTCCCTGTGTGTTCCAAACATGGGCTGCCTTAAGGAACGTACACACAGCCTCTTGCTTCAGGATGTGACTCTGCAGCAGCAGCACTATATCAGATATCCCATTGGCTTCTTTGGATTGATTCTTTCCAGCCTCCTCCTCTCTCTTTTGTTCCCTCTCTCATTCCTCCTTTTTCTCAGCATTCTCCTTCTTCTCCTCCTCACAGGTCAAGATTACCTCAGGGTCCAGGGGAAAGTCCTCATCTTCCTGGTCAAACCTGGGCACATCCTCGGCTTCACAGAGTAATCGAATCAAATTAGGGTAGAATAGTGCACCCACACTTCTTCTGGCACACGCCAGGATCTCTCTTTCTATCAGCTGACCCAAGTTAAACTGCTTTGAACCCAGCATGGCCTTGAGCAGGAACATCCTCCCCTTGTGTCAGTAGAGATTTGTTTGGTTGGGAGCACTGTACTCATCACCCACAACAACAGAGATTTCAAGAACGGTTTCAACATTGTTCTTTTGACTTTGAACGCGCTAGAGTCTTCTTTGACCCACTCTGTGCCGGGAATACAGAGCACTCTCAGCAGACTTGCCATGTCCCTATCTGACACGCTTGCCACCATGCTTTCCAGCGTCTCCTCCACCTCTGCCAGACCCAGCACTTCATTAATTCTTTCAGCAGCGAAGGAAACCAACCGTCCTCAGACCACGGAGAAAGTGGGCTCGGGTTTTCCCTTGAGCTTTTCAGGGACTCCAGCATAGAACTCCCTAGTGAGCCCAGGGAGTATGTACAGTGGTTGCTTGGTCAGTTTCTCCCAATGTAGGTCTCGGAAGATTTCTATTGTGGCTGAGGTTAGGGATTTTGGGGCTATGCCTCGCTCTGGTAGTGGGTTGCGGTTCTGGGTGGAAGTGGTGTATAGCTCTGTCATACCCCAATTTTGTCCGCCCAAGTCAAAACCTTTTTTTTCCAACAAAAATGGAAACAATAAGGGTAATTCATAATTTGTGTAGGTTAACGGACTTTCGCATTCATAATTTTCGAGAATTTTAGGGAATAAAATAGTGCATGTTTCAATATCTGTGGGCATTCAAATGAGAGCAAGTTAATTATTTTGGAACTAAACCAAGTCAAGGATGAAAAATACAATTTATTCTATCAAGGATAATTTTCGTATAATTTTTTGGAAGAAAATCCTAGTTCAAAATAATTAAAAGGCATTTTTCCCATTTTTATTGCACAAGAAAGCTGAAAAAGGACCATTAAATATTCTCCGATTATTAAATGACAATTTTTATTGTCATGAATAATTAGAGGGATATTTTTATGGTGCCCAAAAATATGTGACACATTTTCAATAGGTGCACTATCATTTGCATGCCCAAAAATTCAAAATTCAAATAGAAAGTACAAAGTGTCCTTAATAAGACAAAAGACCAAAAAGGAGAAGCAATTTTCCCTCCCCATTTTTTTGTCAATTTCGAATTCTCTCTCTCTCACCACAATTTCTTCCACACTCTTCTATTGTACAACTATTCCTTAAGAATATTCTTGTACTATCCTTAATCCTACCCATTTCATACACATCCCTAATTCCCACACACTCTCATGTAGATCCATACCCTTTTTTGTAAATGACACCATCCTCTCACACTCACTCCTTCATAAGAAATTGCAAACTTACTTAAAATAGAACATCCCATTCCTATTCTACCCTTAACCCTAATTTCACCCAAGACCATATATAAGCCTACTCTCCCAAAATACAAAGACAAGTTCATTTTTGCACAAAAACCTCTCTCTTCTCCTCTCCTTGCGAAACCTCCTCCTCTCCCTCACCTCATCTTTTCAAATTTCTTCACTCAAATCATCCATTAAAACACCTTTCCTACACTAAATCTTCCATCCTTCTTGCATTCTTCTCAAAGATTCACCTTCAAATTCAAGGATCAAGTTCAAAGTTGAAGATTGAAGAGTAGATTAAAGGGGTTTTGCATTCATTCATCTCATTTCCTTCCTTATTCTAGCTTGGAGTTGAGGTATACTTTAAAACCTAGCATCATCTTCCAATTTTAGCATCAAAAATGTAAATCATCACTTCATTTTGGCATCCCATTGCATTTTAATGTCATAATGTTAGCATAGTTGTTGTTGTTGAGTGAGAGATGTATTTCAAGTATTTTGACAAAAGCTTTGGGAGGTTTGGGTGTTTGGAATGCTTCTCTCCTTTAGAATAAATTGTGTGTTGTTGTTATTTCACTCATTTCTTGTTGTTTTCATGAATAAAGTGATGATTCGAAGCTTATTTCATTTCGCATATTAGAGGAAAATTAGGATTTGTGTGATTGTTATGCATTTCTTTGCTTGATCATGTGAATCATTGCCAAAAGTTTAATCTATTTTGTTCTCTTGCATTATCTTGTGTTTCCATGAATAAAATGAGATTTAGGGTTTATGTTAGTTTCGCGTTTCAAAGAAATTAGGGTTTATGAGATTTTTGATGAGTTGGTTGTTTAATCTTGCAATTCCTTGGAATTGAACCTTGATTATGATGTTTGTTTGCTTAAAACTTGTTGTTCTCATGAATTTGCTTGCAAATCATGTCCTATGTTGATGATTGGCAAGAGGACTCTCACTTGTGCTTTGATGCACACTTTAAGTGTTGAGGATTGCCTAAGAGGATTCAACTTCTTTTGTGATTCCTAGTGAACAAGAATGCAAATTTAGGTTTCCTTTCCTTACCAATTGCTTTGATAACCATAAACAACTTATAAATCATTTTGAAATGCTCTTGGTCTTGCAAATGCCTTTGCCTATTCACATATTGTGTCATAAATGCCTAGTTAGGTTCATCCCATTGCCTAGCATCTTCAATAAGATGTGCAACTTAGGTTCATTTTCTTGCCCATTCATGCATTTTTGCCAAAATGTTCAACTTAGGTTCATCCCATTGCCTAGCATCTTCAATAAGATGTGCAACTTAGGTTCATTTTCTTGCCTATTCATGCATTTTGCCAAAATGTTCAACTTGGGTTCATTCCTTGCCTATCTATGTATCGTGTAACACCCCGGTATTTTTAAACATGTAAAAATACCCAAGTGTACCAAACCTAAATCATCAGAGATATATTTCCTGCTTAAATACTGAACACCACTATAAAATTTTCACTGAATAACAGCAGGACAGCCTTAAACATAAATAAGACCACAAACCATCAGTGAAATACAGTGTTCAATATCGTACAAGAAAGCGGAATAAAAATACATAACATTGTGATACATGGAATACAAGGGAAAACATAAACTAAGCACAACAGCTAAGTCTTCAGCAACCCTCCAAGTACAGCCTACTCATGCTTCTTGGATCTCCTCTTTCCCTGTTTCTCTGTAAAACCACAACATATAAACAATGAGATACAATCTCAGTGTGTTCTACCGAAACCCCTACTAACACTCTCGGTTCAATTATGAAACCCTTTTTAAGATTTGACACGGCACCGACTGCAAACCTGCTAATCCCGGTAAACCGTGTTATAAGGTTTTAATTCAGTACGACACCGACTGCAAACCTGCTAATCCCGGTGAACCGTACCATAAAACCTTTTTACGTACCACCGACTGCAAACCTGCTAATCCCGGTGAACGTAACGCATAACTTTTTAACATAACACCGACTGCAAACCTGCTAATCCCGGCGAACCCCATAACCAATAGTGTTTCCTAATGGCACAGAGCCTAGGGTAAGGGATCATGACTGCCCCGCCTAGTATGTCAACATGGGTCGTCACCCAAACTCGATATAATATATATATCTACAGACACATGAACATTTAGTTCATTAACATTTGACCGATAACTGAACACAATACCCGCATTGGGCCGTTTCCTATAGTCGATATAATATATATATCGTGAATCGTAGACCGGTTTAGACAATAAATAATAATCGTCCCGCGTCAGTTAAACCATATCACGTAGGACTCATAGTCCGCTTTATTATTAATAAAACATATGTTCGCACACGAGTACTATTATTCGGTTTTTCGAAATAGTTTACAACTTCAAAGACAGTCCATTATGCCATTTAATTTATATAAATAGGTAGATCTTTGAATAAGCTTTCTGACGCCCCTGAGAACACCTCAATCGGGTTCCCGGATCAAAAGTTATTGCGAAACGAAAAACAGTTTTCACACACATATAATCAAACCCAATCAACATCAACAATCAATCAAAATCTTAATCAAATCGAAGTTTATCAAAATACGACGATTTTCCAAATAACGGTTTTAAATCAAAATCTCTCGAATTAAATCACCCAAAAATTCCATTTTAACGCGACGCAACCCGAGACTCACCCCAATCGATTCCTAACCCGAATCAGACATTATCAAGTAATA